>JAHLSL010000036.1:9041538-9086368 GCA_025920805.1 Petroica traversi | reverse complement strand
TTTTTTTTCCTCCACCTTCACTTTCACTGTCTTCCTTGGACCAACTTAAAGCTGCAGAACTTAATGTCCAGCATAAGCAAGGGGACGATTGGGGATACAAACAGGTCATATGGCCAACCCAGGACACCAGCCCTTTCTACACCCCTGCTTCCTAACTGCAAATAACACACCTGACACTGAGAGGAATTTCTACCAACTCTGACATGGAGGTTGCTGAGATTGCAAACCTTAGCCAGCAGATGTGGTGGAAGAGCACAAGACAGAGAAGATGCACTGAAACGGCCACGGTTCTGACTGAACAGAACACAAACGTGGTTCCCATGAGGACACTGCCTAAGGGGTTGTGCAGTCTCCACCCCTGGAAGTTTAAGGCTCACAGGACAAAGCCTGGCCTATACTGGCATCATCCTGTAGCTGATTCCTTCCAGCAGGAAGTTAGAATGGAGGCCCTGGAGGTCACTTCCAAGTTCATTAATCCTGTGGTTACTCAGAAACCATGAGGGCTCCCAAGACCATACATTTCTTAATCCAGTCTGTTTTTGTGACTGACCATTTCAAGTCAGCGATGGCCTACTGGACAGCTAACAGATGAGGATGAAACAATTGCATTAGAATAAGCTGAAACATGGCTTTTTTTTCTTTTTAAATCAGAGCAGAAGTATTTGGCATATTTTGGCAATATGTTTATCCAATGAGGTTCATGTCAGATCTTTTTTTCTTATTTCTCCTCCCTGATTTGCAAAGATGGGGTTTAAAAAAAAAATTATTTTTCTCCAAGCCATTATTAAGTAACTTTTGAATAACAATGTTGTATTTCAGTTTTCATCACTCGTCACATTCAGCCACAAATACTAGTACATTTTCTTCACTCAAAACATATCTTTTATTGATACTGTGTCTGCAATAACGATGCAGGTGAATTTTATCATTCCTTTCACCCTACTAGTAATGAACAAATTCACTGCTTATTACTTTGGACTTGATCTCTAGCAAAACACTACTGGAACAAACAATTTGATTTGTCAACACCTTTACAAGGACTCTTCAATCAATGTCACAAATCCAAATTTAAGCAGCAAAATACATTTGACTGCAAGACCCCAGACTGATTAGAGCTTCGAGTTCAGTGAATTGCACCAGACAGGACAGCAATCAGATTATTAACTCCACTTGAAAATACTCTCTGCTGCCTGGGATTAGCATGCATATTTTGATATAGATCGATAAGCAATCTCCTTTCTATAAGAAATGCCTGCAACATTCATTTGGCTGATCAAAGGTATATATCAGCTAGTTGTGACAGCTAGCTATTGTTTTCCTCTTTCTTTACAGGAGAGTCTCTCTTAAAAAAAAAAATCCCTGGCTCCCTTTCACCTAATAGTGGAAGTCAACAGAGAGTCAAAAAATTCCATCTCCTCAATACCAAAACACAATTAGTACAAAAAGGACTTTTGCCTTTTTTGTGGTAACTTCACTTTCACTTCTTCATTCTTTCTGTACTCCCTCCCTCCCCCATTCTGAAACTATGAATATTCTCTTCAAGCCTTCCAAACATTCTCATGGTATTCTTCTCTACTTCGCTCACAATCTAATTAGAAAAAAAAATGCATTTTTTAAAATTTCGATAAAATTTTTCTCAAGAACAACATATTTCATGTCTTTGTATTAAAAAGAAAGCAACTTTTTTTTGCTAAGATTCACACAACAAAATCCATTTCCAATTAATCATCAGAGAAAGAAGGCAAGATATTTTCTGCATAAGGTAGCATGAACCCTTAACTGAGCTCTGGATTTTCTTGCATCTGCAGAACTGAAAAACCAAAATTTAGCTGCCAAATTTTTGCAAGATAAAAGCATAGACACTTCATCCCTCCTCTAATTACATATGCTATCTCATCTGAGCTTTTTGTCTTTTTAATAAAAAGACATACTTTAAAAAAGATAAGCACAGCTTGTGAAGCATACAGTCAAAAGTGCGTTTGCACAAAAAAATAGACACCATGCCTGAAAGAGGCCCTCAGACAGTCAATGAGCATTTTAATCTTCTGAGGGAGAGATACTCTGAGATGTATGAGAAGAGAAACCTAAAATTAAAGTGCCTTTTTTTTTCCCTAGCAGCACAGGTTCTTGAAAGAAAACAATCCAACCCAGATGCAGTTGTAGGACTGAAGTCCTGAAGCACAGGAGAGAAGATTCTCCACTCACACCCATGCTTCAAGGACAGATACAAAAAAATCAAAGCAGCTTTCTCTGTTTTTATAACTTTTTGCAACTGTTTACAGTTTTAATTGTTGATCTTCCTAACCAAGTATTTCTAAAACATAACTCAGTAACAGCGTACCAAATTCCCATCCCACTGTTGGATTCAGTGAGCCTTTCCCAGTGCCATTGGCTTTACTCCTATGCCTTGTCTTGAAACAGCCTACAAGTACTCCAAGTACACCTCATGCTCAAAGACTTCTGGAGAGAGTAAAAACTTATTTTTAAACCCGTGTTTATGTCCAGGCTGATGCAGCTCCTTCACACTTGAGAGCAACACATGAGAACTGGACTCACAGCCTGAATCTGCTCTAGTACATATAATTTCCAGGCATTTATCAGCATAAATTTTTGTCACTTACAATGTTCCAAATACTTTTATCACAACACTGTTTTTTTTTCTTTCTACTTTAGGCCTCTCCCAGAAGAAGCTGGACATTATTTTCTAACATTCTATAAATAAAATACTTCCTTCATCACTGAATCCTTATAGAAAATCCTTAGAAAATTACGTTAATTCAAAATAAGCCTAGGTTTCCCAATACCACAGAGACATGAATTCATACAAAGCAATTTAATCAATGTATGTGTACCTAATAGATACTATATTAACTAAGACAAGAGAATTTATCATATTCTAATGCTTGTTAGATTTTTTTCCCCCGGCAATTTTCAAACATTTATAACTTCTGGTGTCATAGAACTGCAACAGGAACTGCTATAAATAATATGTCATCTCTTATTATTATGTCTAATTAATGAATTTATTCACACTGGGCAATCTGTAGGCTAGAAGATACAGGAGGCAAATTCCAGGTAGTTCTTTCAGTTAAAGATACAAATAAAATATTTTAGGTGGAAATTATTTCATCCATTGAATTTCGATATTAAAAAAAAACTTATTTGCACCTTTAAAAGATAATGTAATAAAAGGCAGCATCTAGGAAAAGATAATTAGTCCTTCATTTCAGATCCATAACTAAAACTGCATGTGACAGTGTATAGTAGAGCATGAGTTTTCTGTTGTTGACTGTTTCTTTGAAGTTGCAAAGGCTTTTTTGGATGTTATGTAGAGGGAAAAGGTAAATAACCCAAAACCATCCAGCAGTAATTCCTACTTACTTTGCAAGCTGATTTTTTTTTTTTTTTCAAATAATCCTTTTGGTTATACAAGAACAACATCAATCTCCTTTTTCATCTTGAGTCAGTTTATCATGGAAAAACTTGCATACCGATATTACCTGGAAAGCCTAGCTATCTCTTTATGACATGAAAGATTAAATTTAAAATGATTATCCAGATTATTGATTCACTAAGAGGATCAATGGATTTAATAGTATTCTTAAAGCAGAACATTAAGATATATAAGGATACATAGAAGGATAATCTTGTGCTTCCTGAAACTAGTGGGAAGGACAGGTACTGCTTTATCACTTTTTGCAAACTCAGGATATTTCAATTGATACCCAAGTTGTTTTTCTATACTGGCTCTTCAGCAGAGAATCTAAATCTGATTAATTGCAGATAGCAGCTTCATATTTGATTAAGAAATCTTATATGGAAAACCAAGGATTTAAAGATACAGGTTCTAAATCTTTAAGCTTCTTAACATGTTTATGATTTCTTTAATGTAGCACCAATATATTGACTGATTTTTGTTGTGAAATTCTATAGAGTACTGCTGTGCAAGAATAGGAAGTGGTTCACCTTATCAAACATAACCTTTCTTTTGCCCTTATTAATACTGATAAAAGATAAACTAAAAAGTATCCCTTAAGTACCAATTTGGGTAGAGTGACTGGCTCTTCAAAAAAAATATCAAAATATTTATAAAAGGGATTATAAATATATACAATAATGTTTAATTTTTTTTACTTAATCTAGTAATCCTTTGGGTTTTCTTAATTAATGGTTAGTACCATTGACTCAAAAACTTTCAAAGCTGCAACCTCCCCCACGCAGAAAACCACAAAGAGTTCTATACTCTGCCTCCACCTATCTAAGTCTCAGGGTAAATGACAGAATCACAAAATGACTGAGTTGGGATGGGACCTCTGGTCCAATCTCCCTGGCCCACGTTGGACGAGGCAGAATTGGTTGTCCAGTTCCATGTCCAGCCTGATTTTGGGTAACTCCAGGGAAGAAGGCTCCACAGTCTCCAGAAGCTCAGAAAGACATACAAAAAACTAGCTAAAACTACAAATTTGTAAGAGGAATTTAATTTCTTGTATTAGATATGGCCATTTGCAATACACTAATTACTATCATAGATTCAAGGTCTGAAAGAAATGCGACCTTGAATGTACAAATTAAACCTATTTTTCCTCTTTTAGTTTTGTCTAGAGCTAATGTAATCAATCAGTTGGAAATAACAAGCATTGTGTTACTTGTACCCCATAACTCTTTTAACATTTACTCATCTGCAGAAATAAAAAATGAGCCTGAAAACTTTATGAACCAGGTTCTGCACCTTCATAAAAAGCCTCTTACTCGTATTTTGTAACACTACCCTGTGTCCTTCCCCTCCCAGTTTACACTATTCTCCACTTGCCCTGGTACCCACCTTGAAGAGAAGTAATTTAAGCAGGTACAACTGGGAGGATGTGTTACACCACTGCAAAGAGAAAACAGTCCTCCATTTACAGCTCTTCATTAAAGTTATGTTTCATCTCACAGGTTAAGTGGAGGTTGTTCCTAAAACATTGTAAAGACTGAGAAAAGAACACATTTATGAATATTTAAACAACAGTGTTCCAAACAATCATTTCACAAATCTTTAAAACAATGTCATCTTAATTATTGACTATTTTACCATACAGATGTCCCCGACTATGGTAAAAATCAGATTTCTTTTAGCAGTACAGGATTTCTGCCTTTCAATATTCCTGTACCTGCCTTATACAGGCTGCAAAAAGCAAGGAACACCAAGTCACAAATGTGAATGTGTGATCAGTTACAAAGTTTCACACTTAAGCACCTTTTAAAAATAGAAGCGACTACTTTTTCAGGCAGAAAAGACGATGCCACTACAGAGAAATACAGAAAAAAAAAAAAAATCCCACAGCCCCATTGCTGCCTCCCCTTCTCACATAGTTAACACAGCAAGAATTTTCCAGAGGCTGCTTGGCCCAGCGGAAAGTCTGTCCTGTAATAAATGGATGGACACAGACAGAGACAACCCATCAGAGCTGCACTGACACTGATCTGAGCTCCACCTTTTGACTTATTCAAGAGTAAACCAAAATGAATTGGATAGAATGAAACAAGTTCCTGAATTTTAAACTAGTCTCAATAACCTTTTAAATGCAAATATTTGTGCAATTATTCCACTTATAAGACAGAGACATTCAACAATTTCAGTGATAATTTCTTTGAACTAAAGATTTTTGATATAAGGGGCAGGACACTCTTGTTTTAAATAAAGATATATTTAGACAGTCAATCTGAACAAGCTGGATATACTAAAAGGAAAACAAGATAACAAGATTAAATAATGAAGATAATGTGGCACACAAATAATGAGAGGTGATAAATTTGCATTTAAGAGACCAGAGAAGATAGTATCAATTTTTTTATACCCAGGACACTAGAAGTATTCAAGCAAATCCCAGAGGTCTTAAAAGAAAAGAAAAATAAGCAGCAGAAAAGGGAGAGACTACCTTCAGACTGATCACTGCTAAACTATAGAATGTGAGAGGAAAAAGAAATTTAATCTGCTCAGGACACTTACTCCTTATCATAGTGTGTCTTCAAAAAAAGATTTAATTACTTAAGCTTGGATATATTTGTCAGTATATAGCAAGTTACTATATTGGGATTAATGCTCAGAAGCATCTTCCTTTGTCACCTGAGATTTTCCCTTAGTGTGTCTCATGTATAACTAAACACCATGTTTAGCAATGAGTCTTATGTAAGAGTCCTTCTGCTTCTGTTTCCACAGAGCTTATGCTAAAAACAAGTGACTGATTTAAGTGACATTGGGAGGCCCTTTGAGTGTAATTCGCCTTATTATCTTATCAGTGGTGAAGTCACGGAAGTGCGAATCTTATCTAAGGATTACATCTGACAAGGATCATGATTAAAAAGATAGCATCTCATAATCTATCTCAAATTGTTTACTGTATTCATGCTATTTATACCCAGCATATAATTGAAAGTCACACCTTTGGCACACAGGTACGTAGTTTTGACTGCATGCTTATATAAACAGCCTTACAGAACTCTGATTGTGTTCCCCTCAAGAATATAACAAAGAGTAAATGACTGAACTCATAAAGCAAAAAGAAAAAAGAACCCCATAACTTGTCTGAGCACCAAAAAAGAAAAGTGTCAAAATAATCTGGAATGGAATGAAGCACAATATCACTACACAGGGACAGAAAGAAGCAGGAATGAATTCTTTCTCATATCAAAGAATTTCATCAAGGAAGAAAAGTTAAGGGTTAGTCATACACAGTACTCCTGTTTTGAAAAACTTTCAGTTCAGGGTAGCATTGAACAGTAGTCTCAAGAATGTAAATATAAATGCCTGTATTTCTCTAACACTTGAAAATCTGCATTATCTAGGAACTATTTCAACTGTATCAGGTATCAGTTTTGTTCAGTCTGTTTGGAATCTACTGTTTAACCTAGATCCCTGCAGGTGCCACACCACATCCCTGCAGAGTCTAGCAATTTATTTAGGGACTCTGCCTGGGTCCAGGGCACCAACAATGCAAATCATGTGCACAGATACTATCAGAGGAATTAAATTAATATATAAACTACATGTCTTACTTACATTATATTTTGAACTGAAGACCAACACAAGTTACCTGCAAACTGGACTGAGGTAAACTCCATTTTTTAAACACATAAAAAATTACAAGCAGTACAGCTACAATCTCAGGGCTCTGTGGACAGCCTTGGTGGCACACATACCCACCAATGTTCTGAAAATCACATAATGAAAACAGACATTATTAACAAACAGAAAAAATAATGAGCTAATAGCCAAGCAAGAGGTGAAGTCTTTATTAAATACTCTATATATTTTCTGTATTTAACCATATAATCAACCCTTGTACTAATCAGAACCAACCTTTAGATTATGTGCTCCTGACATTAACCCAGACTAGGAACAGCTCCTACACCAGCTCCTGACTCCTTTCCAGGACTATTACTTTCCTCTTCATTTAAATGGCGCAGGAATTGTTGTCTTATCACAGGATCACCTACATTCAGAGACTGTAGAGGACATCCTTCACACACTTGGCAAAACTGCTCTGACATTCTTTGTACTCAGCCAAAATCCCCAACCAACCCACCCAGTGATAGTGCAGACATGACTACACAGCTCAGGCTCCACACTGAGGGACGGGCAAAGCATCGTTTTGAGGGAATTCTCAGCTGATGGCTTCAGAGTCATCTCCCCATTCTGTGCTGAACCCCCCGGTGAAATGCTCATTCTCTAGCTTTGGAAGGGCAATTTGGATTTTGTTTACAGCAGGAGCAAATGGCATATTAGTTCTGAAGTGTCCTTTGGCCATCTAACTGCCAGTTCATCTAGTTATGTGGTAATTAAACTTTTTTGGTATGCAAGCCTCATTTATGCTTTCTTTACCACAGAAATAAAGTATTCATAAACTAAAACCAAAATGCCTTCCAACACCATCCAGCTTGTAAAATAACTCCCTGTAAAGAACAAATCTAACATAGTAAACTGGCCAGTGACTTTCCAGCTCTAAAGGGCTAATAGACAGCCAGCTGTTTGCCATGCCATTAAAGCACTCTGACAAACTCCTTATGGCAGGTGAGAGAAAGAACATGATTTAATACCTGCCAAATGAATAATTTATGAGCAAATCTTATTTTAACTGGAATATTTTACTTCATAATGCGTATCTTCCAACTGCACTGAAGACTAGAGCTACAAATTATAACTATACATTAGGAATAAATTAAGAAATATATTGTGCTCTTCAAACAGTGATGGCCATTTTTATTGAAGCAGTTGAGAACTATTTCCTGAATGGCAACAAGTTTCTACATCATACAGCAGACAGCTCATCTTGAGCTGTACAGCCCACAATTTACAGAGAGAAGTCTTTCAATACAGAAGAACACAAACTGTACTAGGTGGGCTGAGGAAGTATTTTAAAAGCAAAACAACAACTGTCTCACACAGTCTCAATGCTTTATCTCCAGAAAGCTTTAATCAGGATTACATTTTTGCATTCAATATATGCTTATGTCTTATCTCCTGTAAGGTTGTTAGCTTACCAGACCCTGAAGCTGTTTTACTACTAAAATATCTCACCAATGAGCACCCACAGCTTCCTATAATCAGTTCACTTTAACTTAAGCATATTAAAGAATCAATATTAAGAGGGGTAAAGAAGTGTCATCCTGCAACATTGTCTCTGGTCACAAGAGTCAGGTGCATCCAGTATTTAACTCATGTATAGCACAAAAACCAGAGTTTACTAGCACAAGGAAATGAAAAAGAACTATTAAAGAGTAGATTATCTATCTGTGAATTAAGGTCTTGAGGTGGGAGTGCTCAATTACAGTACGACTCCAGTAAATCTGCATACTTTTAACTATAAACCTGAGTCACAGGTACCCCCCCACCTAATTGCTTCGTTCATAAATTCTCCACAAACCATCCATCATAAGAAAACAGCAAAAAGGGGTTCTTATAACAGCATTAAAATGGAATGTTATGTTGCAATGACTCACCTGCTAAAGGTAAAGCCTCCCACTGCTTGTAACTAGAGCCAGATTCATCATCTATTTTGCAGGCAGATTAAATTTGTGAGACCACAAGCAAAAGAGATGCATGAAAAGTTATGCAGGGCTTTCTAGTCCTGTTAGACAAAATCTTTCTGAACATTAGGAATGGGGCACAGAGTTTCTTAGTATGTCTTTAGATTCTAAAGACTTATTTCCCTTGATGTAATGTCTGTAGCAAATTGCATGTCAAAAAGGTAACCAATGTATGTAGAGTATCTCTTTCTTATTCCTGCAGTGCGAAAATGAGGTGCAAGTTAAACTGAATCCAAGCACAGGAGAAAAGTAAAAAAAAAAGAGAGAAACAAATGTCATGGAGAACAATGACAAAGGTGTCCTGCAGGACAGGTACTAAAGAAACACTAGATTTGCTTCGGTGACACAGACCAGAGAGATCACTGTGACAGAATCTACTAAAGCTACAGTTATTAAACTACAGTTTTGAGGTCAGGCCTCAGTGCTGAGGAATATTTACCCATCTGCAGTTCAAACACAGAGGGAATACTGATGCTCAGAAACACTTTTCTAGTTTCCTCTACATACTTGTTTGTCTTTCAGTGAAACAAAAGTAACTCAAAAGCCCTGATCCTAAATAAACTAAAGGATGCAGGTTTCATTTGCGTTTCCCTTCAGACAAATCAACTACTACATAGAAACTGCCCCCACCCCCTCAAATGATCGACCTTTTCTGCAATATACTAACCAGCAAAAAACAGGACTGCCCCTTGGAAAGCATAAAATGATACATTTTTCAAGCTTCATTAACCATCAAAATCGACTTTATTCAATCAGCACTCCTTGGTGAGGGAGTGTTTTTTTTTCCTCTGTAGCTTTATCCATCTGCCTTTTGAGTTTTTTAAGCTCCTGCACCAACACCAGAGGAATGAAGTCCTCAGTTGCACTTCACATTCTCTAGAAGTTTAAGACTCTCACTTATTTTTAACAGTGCAGATGAATAACAATACTTCATTTGGCTAAGGCATCAAGTAGTTGATAATTCATAAGAACCTATTCATTTCTACCCCCTGCCCTTCAGATCACCTCACTTGGGAAGCTAAGATCTAGACTGCTGTTTGATAATCAAATTTATCATAAATCCACAACACTTAGAGCTGTAATGAATCCCATTTTAAAGTAATGCTAGTAAAACAGAATGAAAATGAAAACATTTTAGACAGTTTAGAACATTAACAAAGCCTTACTATTGACTGCCAATTCCAGAAGCAAACCTGATATCTTCTGGTTAGAGTACATGGCAACATCATGTATTTTGACAGGGATGGCATCCAAGACTAAGGCTCTCAGTAAGGATGGTCTGTGTGTCCTAAATAAATGGAATACTGATTTGAAATGCTGTAAGATTTTCTATTGCAACAGAGATGTAGTTGACTTCTGCAAGGATAACGCAATCTTTTGGAAAAAAAGGAGGCAAAACTAGAGTAGAGCTAAAAGTATGTTTTTTCCATAACTAAGAAACAAATTTCTTTGCTAGCTCACATGCATATTTTATAAAAAAAAAAAACCAATAAGCAGCTCTAATAGTTTCCTAAAACTATTATACAATCCAATTTATTTTTCTTAAAAATATATCAACTAGTCATGATAATTAATATTATTTAAGCACCTGAGTTTAAAGTTGACATTTAGACAACTCTATTTCACATGTATAATTCATATGTGTAGGCTAAGAAAAAGTGTAGCTATTCAGCAGAAGCATGACTTCATTTTGCCTTAAAGAAGTGCTCCATTTAAACCCAATGTTTATATGTGACTGAATTGAAAAGCATATCTTTGAAGAAAAACAGGAACTGAATTTGCAGACATTCTACCCAATCCCAGGTTTGCAGAGCTGCTGACCTAATACTCCACCTGAATTAATGAGGCCTGTGCCCATGTAAATCAAGCCTGTGTTGTACTCTCTGGTACAATTCAGCAATTTCAGTTTCAAGGGACAAAAACAACAAGTGAACATTCCTAAGAGACAGACCTTGAACACACTCCTGGATATGTGAACTTACTGTGATCCTTGAATAGGAATTAAGTTGCTAAGAGATATCTGTTAAACATTGCTTTCACCCTTTAGTTTATTTGAATAAAACCACATTTTATGTCCACTGTTTCTAGTCAGTTTTATTTCTTGCCAGTAGACCTCTTAACTGAAATTATGCTCCCAATTACAACCTTTAAAACCAACAGCATTCAGGCTAATATAGCTGTAGAAAGCTCCTTTACTAAATCTGATGAAAAATTGATATGGATAAAGAGGGGAAGAGACAAAAGAAATATTCCACCTTCAAATCTCTCTAAAAGCATGAAATCTAGAATTACTCTAGTTCATTTCAAAATTAAATCAGAGGAAGATTTTCTCTCAACCTACATTTCAAGACAACCTCAGAAAATATCTATAAAACATTTGTCACCTTCAATTCTTTGTAGGCAGCTATAATCAAGATCATTTAGTATGTTCTCTGTTACACAAAAATAATCATATAATTCAACTCAGTTGCTTTGCATGCACTTCTGGAAAATCTTTTGAAGTATTCAGAAACACAATCCCTACTGCTCTCCATCATCTTATACTTTCATTTGCAATATTCCTTCCCCTACGTTGCCTTGCATGGTTGCAGCATCCAGGAGCCATGCTCAGTGCACACATCTGTGATTCTCTGTGTAGGTAAAGAGTAAAGGGGGTTTTAAGAATGGACAGACTTTTTGTTTCTTCTTTTAGTCTTTTTCTTATACAAGATACTGACTGGGATGGGACCAACCTGATAATCTTTTATTTCTCAGTATTTTTTCATCATTTACAGCTTTAACCTTTTAAGCAATTCCACTGGAAGAATTTTATTTTGCATGACTGCAGGAATCCACAGAACATATACAAAAATATCAGTTTATCTCTAAGGGAATAACTGGTGCTTTAAAAAAGCTTTCTTAAAAAATAAGCCACATGATTTTAAACAGCAAAAAGATCTTAAACACACCCTGTAGGACTGCACAGATTTGGGGCAGGATGGGGGGAGAGTTAATGCTCAAGCACTGTAGTGCACTCTACACACAAATAGTAATAAAAATCTATCACTTAATCATTTACATGTTGTGTAAAACAGCAGTCTCCTTTTAGTTAAGAGCTGCTTTATGTCATTTTCATCAATACAAATGTTGCCCAAGTGATTGTGTGGGAGAATACAAGAACAGACTGTAATAAAATTAAAAATAACTTTCCAAGGAAATAGTATTTGGAAGGATTAATTACAGAAGTTCAAACAGGAGGCCATATGCTTTCCCCTCTCTTTACTATTGAGCATACAGTATGCCTGCAATAAAACAGGAAGGGGAAAGAAGTTGGTCAAAGCAAACTGCTTCAAGTACCAGGTAATGATTCAAGATATCTTTACAGTTCTGTGTGCCTGAATATAGTTTATCTAGTCATTTGACTTCCATGCAAAATTTTTTATCAGCTGTGTCCATTCATGGAATAAAATAGTTAGCCCTTTACCACTACTCCCATAGAACAGGTATTTCTTGAGTGCTAAACACAAAAGAGAAGTTGGTAGTGTGGGTATATTTCATCCTTGCATCAAATTCTCTACTCCAAATATAAGATTTACCTGCAAGAACAGAGAGGCCGTCAAAGATCATGGCTGCAACAAGTACAAGCAGGAGAACTTTGTTAAAGGTTACAAGAATTGGGTGCTTTATATACTTTCCATTCAAGTAGTACATAGCAAAACAAGTCACTGAGACTTGACAGAAACTTCACTCAAATTGCACATTAAGATGCTAAAGTTTAAAAAAAAGTATGCATTCAAGTGTTTTTCTAATTTGGGGTTCAAAGGCTTAGCTTCAGAAAATGGGTTACTTTTTCATTTGCATGAGAAAAACTGATTAAACTAAGGGAAGGTTAATATTTTCAAAACTATAAGGTTGATTTTGTAAACAAGCAGAGCAGAGGTACAAAAATAATCAGTGATACTTTTATCTCAACTGTCATACACAATGTGATTGAGAAATCAAAATTATTCAGACAACCAGTACTATGGGTGCTGTCTTTTTATTAACTAAATCTATAGGGTTTTTATAATGATAAGTTACCTATATGTTTCCAATTAATTCCTTAAAAAGTAGATAAACACATGAAAATTTTATTCAAAGGTATGGTGAGATCAGAGTGGTGTATGACCCCAGAATATAAAGTTGGAAGAATAGTTAATTTTAACTCTCATTCTATGACCTCCATGGAAAGAAAGAAAACCACCCAAACAAACGAACAAACAAAAAAAAAACCAACCAAAAAACCAAAGCAAAACAAAACCACCAATACCAAAACCCAAAGCCTTTTTCACTTCCATAAATTAATTGCATTAGAAAAGTGGCATTAAACCACAAGAACACATTTGGAGAAAGTATCTGAAATGCCCTATGCTCTGCAAGAAATCATAGTTTCACTGGAAAATAATTTATTTAAAAATTTTAAGCTGTTCTAGAAAAAGAAAATTGAAATTTATCAATAGCATATTACTCAAATATTCAAACACAATGCTAGGAAAAAACCTATAGAATTATTAACACTTATTAGATGAAGGAAAAACTAGAATTACCTTCCTTTTTCTCTCTATTTCAGTCTGTTTGAAACTCTATTTTATGTAATAACATAATGATGCACTGAAAGTTTTTTTACAAATGTAAATCCATCACATCTCAAGTGAAAAATCCACTACGAGTAAAGCTGGTTTCTCTGCGGTTTAAACGTAATGCACTACTCTGTCTAAATCATAAGGGAATAAGCCACTTAAAATAGGGTGTCACATTTCGAGGTAATAAATAGCAGATTGATTCAACCTCCCAGTTGATCCTGCAGTTTACTTACATACAAGATGGAAAATAAAGTACTAAAGCCACTGTGATTTACTTCTCAGAAATGAGACACTCTATATTAGTGTAAATGAATGCAAAAGTCCTGCATTGACAATTTATTACATTCTTAGGCCAAGCCCTGATTAGATCAAGTTGCAGTCTTTGCGAGCACAATGAACGTACCTCACTGCATATTCCAGTCAACGCTATCAGCCATATATTAAAAAAACAGCCCCAAAGAAAACAAAAATGACCCCTCCCCAAAACTCAAAGCCAAGTTTCTCCAGTCCATTCTTTTTCAAAGCACGTTTGTTTCCCCATTTGTTAATATCTGGGGAAAGGTGTTCTACCTGAAGAGAAAACTCATTACTTAATGAGCTAGCATATACAATAGTATTCTACTGTTTTTTTGCAGTTATCTAAAGTAGCTATCTAGTAGCTATCTATCATTTTGTGGTTTTTCTTATCTCATAATTATACACTTTCCTGTGATTTTTCAAAAAAATATTCACAACAATACCATCAAGCAATACTTTCAACAACAAAATGTATTTATTCACAAAATATATCCCAGGATTAACAGTCAACAATTCCACTTAGTTTATAGTTGGTGTAAGCCAATGCTATTCACATGTTTCAGAGAAACCCGCTCTGCTTACTCTAGCAGGCACATTGATTTTACTTATTGTTTGCACAATAGCTCAAACACTGAAATGGATACTCATTTTTTAAAAGGCAGCACAGGAGATTATAAAACAGCAACATTCCTTATAGTCCTAGGTGAAAAACAGGGAAAACTAAAGTACAGAGGACAGCAGGTGACTGTGCACTTGGGCTCCATGAACTCAGCATCAAAGCCTTCAAGGCCACAAAAATTATGGGCCTTTGGTTCAGAAGCTGTTAAGGAAGACCAAAACTGCTTTTGAATTTAAGGGCATCTTCACTAATAAACTCAAGAGAGCATCTCAGAACCATTTCAGAATTCCCATAGCTAGGGCAAATCTCTTATTCACATGACCTGAAAAAGCTTCTCACTTCACACCACAGGAAGCACTTCCCCCAGCCTCTTTTCCTTTTAGGATATTCTGGAAAAAAATATAATTATTTCACTTTTTACCACCCAGTGGCTTAAAAATATGCAGATTTTGTACTAGTAAGATATCTGCTTATTTTTGTATATATATGACTAAATAGTAGAAAAAATATGATTTTTCAGGTGACCTATATGCCTCTATTTTCTCAGTCCATAGGCATGCAAACAGCTACTTAAACAGCATCTCCATTACCCAGACTTTTTATATTCAAAATTACACAAGATCCACCTTCCAAAGATATTTGTTTCATATAGAGCTTCTGCAAACAAAAAAAACCCCTGAGTTTCTGGATGAAAATTGGTCAGCTACATTTTCAAGAAAAGGCAATGCTGCTGTGGAGTACAAGAATCAGCAAAATTTAAATACAGTTCTAGTTAAAAAGTGGATTTCTGTGACTGTCTACTACCTTTTTGCACAATGCTCGATGTCTGCAAGTGTATAACCACACATGAAAAGCGCTTGTCTTCCAAACCGGCAGATTTTTTTATAAAATGAAGGACCTTGAACAAGAAGTAGGGAGTAATTCAGTACTTTAATCTACTAAATATTTCAAAGGTTTGTCATCTGCACTTTAATTTCTATCTTTTTACCAGGTGCATAATAGCTTTAACACTGTAAAAGAAGGAACTATACATATCTCCTATGCCATAAAACACTAATCAGTGTAAACTTCAAAGCTTTTACTTGAGAGTGTAAACTTCTAAGAAAGATTAGATAACTACTGAGCAGGTGCAATCCAGGAACAAAAAAAAAAGGAAACATAATAAAGGACGCCAGACAAAGCTGTTGCTAAATAAAAATTCTCTTATTAAAGAAGAATGACCATAGCAAAAAAGAAATTTAGATGTAATTACTACATAAGGCTAGCCAAGCATTTTGCAGATATTTCTTGAAAATACGAGCTCACCATCTACACAGATACTGATAGTCTCTTCTCTTGCAGTTATGTTCAACACAGTATATACAAAATTAAAATAATGATATGCACATTAAAGGGCACAACACATTGTCTTAAATTGCAGAATATTTTAAATGTTTTTTTTTTAACTACTATTTTGTATAAAGCAGTCAACCCTTGAATTCCAATGCTGCAGTGTTCACTGAAGCCAAAAGTTTCATAACCTCCTCCCACACATTCAAGTAATAGTCACACACTGAAGCACACACTGGCACCCTGGTGAATTACAGAACTAAGTTAAGGGATTAAGCCCACAGTTAAATATTTCAAATAAATACTATTCATTTCTTACTTTGCATTGTGAGCTAGAACCAACCAACAAAGAGACAAACCTAAGATATATATATACATGGAAAATGTTATTTTTATCTCATGAAAATGCATTTTATTGCCACACATCCAAACTGAAGAATAGAGAAGCTTTGTATTTCATCTTATAGATGTCAAACAAAATGTTTGATTTTTCTCACATGTGGAGAAGATTGTCCAATGGTAATAAAGTGAGAGCTTAATATGAAGAAATAAAAGCATGAGTCCACTTCCCAGAACTATCATCAAGATCTAACCAGCATTAGGAAGAGGATTGCTTACAAAAAGCTAGCTGTAATTATGACTGTTTTTTCCAAGTGTACATCCTAATTTTTCTGTTTTCCTGAAATACCACGTCCCTTTCCATTACATATAAGCACATACTTTTTTGCATGTTTGGTTTGGGGATTTTTGTTGCAATTGCTTTCCTTTCTCTTCCAGAACCTCAGAAAGTTTGGCTCCATCAATCAGTCAGACCAATTAGGTTTTTTTGTCACCATATTCTATATTACAAAAACATTAGGTATTTATAACAGAGTATCTCTCTTTCTTTCAGAATAAATGGCCTGTTTTCCTGAGAAATGGAGTTGTTCTATCCTCGTTATTCCCATTAACCTGTGAATTTAAATCAGCTAACAGAAAAATAAAAGTTGCAGAAGCAGCTTGATCAGAAAAATGCTTTCATTATTTTTCTTAAACAAAAGTACAGAGACTTTACATAAAAATGGAGGAAGCCGACATCTATGTAATCTATTAAACTGTACTGTGAATTCTGTACAAAATGTGTTCAGGGCACAGCAGAAGCATATTCTACACTACAATTCCCACAGAACTTTCAATACAATGTCCTGCCTCTCAGAAATTATATTTACTGTTTAGGAGACAGATTTTAGCTAATTTTGATCTGTGCAAAGAAAACAATCAGCATCCATAATATGGTGATCACATGCAAATAGAGATTTCTTTAAGTATTGTTTGAAATATCCCCCATGTCACAAATTGCTCACGGCAGCACCCTCAAACTGCTTTTACAGAATAAGGCTCTGAATAAAACTGCACTTAAGTCAGCCAGTGATAGGCATCCTACAACAAAAAAATCACATGTAAAATCCTGGGCATACTCCCATTCACTGGAGGATTTATAGTGGTTAGTAGACAGTAACCTTGCTCAAGTAGCTCTTCTCCTGGTGCATATAAACTAATTTAATACATTCACATCAACATCCTACATACCACATCCTTATCACACTGCTGCCACTTCATCTTTTCTATTGGAATACTGTCACATTTCACTCCCAGAGAGTTCTTAGCATTAAACCAAAGAGAACCTGGACCATTAGAAAATAAAAGTGTCTGATCTTTCAGTTAAAAAATGCTAAAGTACATGTGCAACAACTTCGTGGGACTAATAGATATTTTCTGTATTTTGGTTACAGCTATTATCCCCATCTTTGTTTATTAACTCTACTATCAATGTAGCATCTGAAAGCAGATAATCTTGAGTTGTCTACTGATAGTTTACCTAATATTCTCAATAAAACAGATAGATACTGGAAACCTATCCAGTCAAACCTTTTGAAAACATGCCATCTCAGGTTGGCACAAAAATCTTAGAATGTTCTTTTCATTTTTACTCTCAAGATGACATGAAATATAGCATAGCAAAGAAAATGACATCATTATGTATTTATCCAGCATACCTTCTATGCAACAAACACCTATATTACATCTTACTTGGAAGGTCAGGTGTAATATAAGTGTTTGTTGCATAGAAGGTATGAAAATCAAGGAAACTTTTATTTCCTTTAATATGTCAAAGTAGGGTTTTTTTCTATTTCAGTCAGTTTAAAATTATATATAGAAAAAATTTAGATAGTTTTCTACCTTCAGGTTAGCTACCATTGTAATTTTTACACACAGACCTAGTTCAGTTGGAAGCGTGTTGCCAATGAAGTGAGCAATTATACACTCAAGGTATACATAGGTGCAGGAATGGCATTTGTACAAGGGACAAAATAAGGGAAACAAGAGTCCCCAGCAAGGGGTTTTCCAGAGATCACCTTTTCTGGGCCACTGAGTGGTTCCAGCAGGGCTGCTCTGCCAAGGGAAACCAGGGAAGCTGCCCAGATTCTCAACTGGCAAGTGGTAAGAATGCAAAGAAAAAGGGCACTACACCAAAACCTGAGCCAGCACTGCCATTTCACTGGTACCAGTCACCAATGGGCACAGAGGCATGGGATGTGTCTGGGCAAGAGGATTGTTCCAGTAGAAGAAATCCTCCCAGTTCAATGAGACCAAGCACAGATCACACAGTACTCTTTAGATCTTCATCATTCATTCATTTTCCTGATCGTGGACAAAGAAACCTGCAGGATTACAGGCAAGACACTTTAATTCAGAAATGTTGTTAACTCCAAATTATATCACAGCATACTTGTTTCAGCTTTATATTTCTGGGAGCTATAAATAAAAAAGGGAATTGTATTGCAGACAGTACTTGATACTCTTTTCCCTGGGGCCAGAAGACAGATGAAACAATAGTTCTCACTCTCAAAATGCCAACAAATCCAACCAAAGATACTCTGTAAAGCAACAGGCACAATGCAAATTGAGCAAGTAAGGACACAACACAAAAGACAACTTTGCATTAAGGTGGCAACCTATCTAAATTACAAGTGTAGGAAACCCTCATTTCTGCATTAAATAATAAGTGATATAATAATCGCTTTGTCTCCTTTCTAAAGGAATAAGCCATTACCATGCTGTCTATAAAACTGTCACTTGGTGATGCTGCGTTGCTGCTACTACTGAATAGCAAAACTCATCCAACTCATTTATTTTGAGTTGTGAAAAAAGGAAACTAATGAACTCTGAATAATTAAGACATTTATAATACAAAGTTAATGTGTCTATATATGGCCTAAGGTTCTTATCTGACATGGCTAAAATGACATACAAATAACTTACGATTTTTAAGCATGAGGTCCTTAATTTCTTTTCATAGGTAGCTGTAATTTCCTTTTTTATTTCAAATATTTAATATTCTATAAACTAATCTTACTGGTCAGCTACTCTAATGTAGCAGTGTAAAACAAAATAAAAAAATTAAGTACTTAAACTAAAAAACTTTATTTAAAGTACTATGAACAAAATAAACCCAGTGATTGCTTTTTTTTGTGGAATAGGTACACAAAAGAAAATCAAATAGAATTCATCGAGACAGAAAGTGATGCATGAGGCTATTAACTTCTGAGACATGTCAATAAAAACAGTGAAGCAAGATACTTTGAGTCTAGCTCTCCCCCATTTGAACAACTAGTTTAACTAGATAAGAAAACCTGCTTATTTGCTAGGCAGAAGCTTGGGAATATACGAATATGTGAATTAGTTAGATTTTTTTTATTAAAGCAGAATTTGAATATATACATAAATCAGAAAATAATCTCAAATAAAAGTAGGACAAAACAATTTTTATATGAAAGCTTCTACTTTCAAGCAAGTATTTGCAAGTAACAAATACGGTTTTATACATATAGAGAGTTGTTCTAACAAAGGACACCTGAACAATGAATCACAAACCCCACTTGTAAATTGGCTCAGGCTATTCCCACATACCAACTCTAAATCTTTGTTCAGCAGTTAATCACAGACTAGTTTGGATCAAGAGTTCTCCTAGAGCAGAAGGGCCTACAGGGATAAAAGAAATGTTGTTTAAACAAAACCATAAGTAAAACACAGCATCTCACACAGTGAGGATCCACAAGTAGTTGTTACAGATTATTGTTGGTAACCGAGCTACTCTTTCCTTTCCTGAGTCAGTTTGCAGGTTTTCATCCTTATTTCACCTTACTAATTACCACAGTAGAAACTGAAATTTCCCCTAATAACAGTTATTAGCTGAGAGCAAAAAGGCTTGCCCTTCCTATGCGCTGACCAGGTCACACAAAGAAGGGGAAGGTGAGTAGCCATATTAAAATGCTTTCTCTTTCCCCAAATCCCTCAGGGAGGTCCTTACCACTGTGCCAATAAATTTCTTATGGCTGCCTCCATCATAAATACTCTGATTAAAATGTAAATTCAACCAACCTATCAGCTTCCCATTAAGAGGACTCTTTAAAAACACCATTAATCAGCTGAGAGATATGTAGTGAAATACCACTTATCAATTCTAACTGCTTATGACAGTTAACAAAGCTTTATATTTGCCCCAAACATGTGCTGATCTATCAATTATGCCAGGGTTCACTCTCACGCTAATTGTACATTTTCTTCTCTAATGCATTTTTGCTGTTATCTCATAGGCTAATGAAAGCTGGGAAATCAATACATATAAATTATACATGCAAAGAAGGACTGCTGTGAACATAAAGTTTCTAATTAATTGCACTTGATTAATTTATATCCTTTAATTATCTTGCTAAGCCACAAACAACATAAATATCCTTGCAATCTGGTTATTGCTATGTCAGTCATAAAAAAAAAGCAGACACAGTAAATCTATGAAATCTAGCAAACTCCATTGCCAAAAACCACGGCATGGCATAACACATAAATATAACTGGACTTACTCAAGACACCTATGAATAATTTTACTGTGACAAATTACCACTAAATATGTTGTATAGTTATTTGATTAAGGTTATAATGATGTTATAACTTTACATGTAGCATACAGGGTAAGAAAAATGCAGGCTTATCATGCAGCCTTATGGAGTTTCTTATTTGTATTTATGAAACAAATCTGCAATAGACATGTAAGTGATATTGATATCTGATTGGTTAGGGCCAGGGATCAAATTATCAATATTCTAAATTAAGGCATTACTGCTTTTCTGCACTTAAGATTACATGGCAATTTGTTTGCAGAGTTATCTGAAACCCAGAAATGCACACAATCAGAACCTAATAATGATATACCCAACTCCAAGCAGAGTTAAATAAGAGCTACCATACTGCCTTTTTTAAGAGGCAATTGGTCAAATATAAATTCTTCCATTATGTGATAGTTGTAAGTGTAGATACTTTTTTTTTTCCATTCAAATTTTGTCCACTTTGGTAAACCAGCCATATGTCACTGTTCTGAAACCTAATCCTATCAATCCACCAGACTTGCTCTTTGTCCTGCACAACAGCATATTACTGAATATCTGTATCTACAACTTTCATAAACGTGTAAAAAGAAACTGTATCTGTCTACAGGGAGACTCAGACAGAGACCATCTGTCAGTGACTAAAGCTATTCTTCAAAAAAGAAAACATTCATCTGGGATTTGCCCTTTACAGAGTAAACCCACTTAACCTCCCAATAAGATTAACTGTTATTTGTTTCCATTAAACAAAAATGACCATGCTAATATGCATTTAATAGCACGAACAATGAGAGAAACATGAACTTTAACAATTTTTGAATTCATTAAAATAATGAAATATGTTATTTAACATCAGCTATTTTATTATTCATAAATAACTTTTCTTTTTCATTACAAGCTTTCTTCCCTGAAGTTGAGACTAAAAATATATATTTAAAAAAAAAAGGGTAAATATTGAAACTAAGACAGCAGGCTCTTCAGTCTGCCACATATTATAGATAACAGTGACTGTATATAAATTAAGTCTGAATAATATGTATAAAAACCCAATACGTTTGGAGCACTGATGATTTTCACCTGTGCCCTCAACATACAGGCATTTACAAAGAAAGGTATTTAACTAGATTGATTATACGAGGCTGGCTGAGTGGAGTTAGTGCAATGTAATGGAGACTGTACTCTGTGCCTCTCTTTGCAGCAGTACAAATCACTGAACCAGCCTGAAGCTATAACAGAAAAATACCTTAATGTCTCTTCTTGGGCTGACAAAACACAGTAGTACTGTCATGTGAGACTCCCTCTTCTACTGGGTAAAAACAGAAGGAGAAACCTTTAAATGTAGGCAACTCCTTCACTCCAATACTGTCTTGCGCTTATTTTGTCAGACCAAGTTAGTGAGATGTACTATAGTATCAAACAGTATCCTAAAACATGAAAGGGCAAAGTGCAAAACCCCTCATAAAATTAATTCCTGTGTCCCTGCCTTCCTGTTTTGCTCAAAACTCTACCTCTAAAGTAACCTAGATAAGAAGCACAAAAGGTTTCCTTCTCCCCTTAGGAGAAGCTTGAGGAGAGCTCAAAAAAGTCCGTTTCTACTGTAGGCATAATTCAAATCTTACTGGAGCCAGTGGGAATATATTCACCAGGTTTAGACAGCTTTGCATCCAGCTTCCCTCATTAATGGTAGTGGCACTACGCAATCAATAAACATTAAGACAAAGCAATCATACAATCATTTTCTCAGTGAGAAATTGGCATATGCTATAAATAAATTGATGAGAGGAATCATTATTACAATTCAGCACAGCTAAAGAAATTGTTCCTAAAACAGAGAACCCAGAAAATACAGGCTTCCTCTCTCCCAAAGCCACAGTAAACTAAGAAACAGAAGCAGAATGCTTTAAGCATGTAAGCCTCTACTTATTCTAAGAGTCAACTGAAGCATTGCTTGAATGCACTGCATCTTAGATCCAACATCAGGGGAAAAAAGCTCTTACAACATATACAGAGTTATACAGAAGCAGATATTTTAAACTCAGATTTAGCAGATAAAAGCAAACCCAGGACAGATACCAAATCCAGATGAGGATGCATCATCAGTCACTTCAAATATGCTAAAATCACCTTGTATTGGACAGGTGGTAAGACCACAACCTTTCAAATAATGGAATCAATCCTTTGCTATCATTTGTGCTGGCTTCTGACCATCCCCTGTAAGGGAGCAGACTCAGACTGGCAGTGCCCAGTGTTTGTGTGCTGTCTGTAAAGCTACAGCTGGACAATGAACTTGGTGTTTTCATTACTTTACAGAAAAAAAACGGTGAAGAGTGAAATTGAGAAAGGCGTGAATTAACAAGGACCATGTTTAGCTACTGATAAAGTTGTGACATAAGACTTGCCACGTGCCAGACACTTCCAGCACAGAACACTCAGCAGTCACTACGAAGGAACTGAAGGCAGAAGGAAAAACCTTTATCTATCCAAACCCCACCAATTCATCGAAGGAAAAGCACCGAAAGATGTAACTTCCACTAGAGTTCACTGGATTTGACACTTGAGATATAAAGCACCTAGATAGAAGCAGAGTACTGAGGTTTGACTGCAATTACCTTATCTTTCCTATTTTTAGTGACAGGACCAGATTATTTTAAGTGCATTTTATAGAAAACCCTTCTTTACTGAAATATAAAGACTGTAATAAAGACAATACAATGTTTTGAAACTGTTTTAAATCCTTCACTCAGCTTTGCTTCTACAGATTTAACATGTAGGGGTTCGAATCTTACTGGTACTAATTAGAGCTTTAGTGTAATTGTGCCAACAGGGTGCTTGGCATAATAATTACTATTGAGAGATTCTGGTGGAGCACTAACGTGCCCACATAATACAGATATGTCTAATATTATACAGCAGTCACCTTTGTATGTTGACTCTTAAGTCGCATTTTAACCGAATAAGGGGTTATTTTGCCTTTATCATAAAGCATGAAAGGCATATACATATGTATGATTTAGGTATTCATTTTTTCCTCTGGATTCTTTTGAATATTAATTAGGCAGAAGAAAACTAGAAGGCACATTTTATTTCACATCCTTCATAATTTAGTCTAGTTTGGCATGGAAAATGAACAAAAATGCTTGTGTTGGCAGATCATACTTCTAATGTAATATTAGACTTTCTTAAGATAATGTCCTCAGCTGCAAAGTTTACCATAATATACAATAAATGGAACTAAAAACAGAATGAGCAAGACTTAAAAATATGTGCATTTAGAAAGTGCCTGAGCTGCATTCCATTACAGTCCTATTGGTTTTGAAACAAATCTTTATGTAACTACTTGAATAAAACTATTCAGTGAAATACACAAGACAAACTTAAGGGACAATGCAGGAACACTGACAAAGATATAGAAGAACATTTTTTGATCACTTAGTAACATTTAGTATCTTACTGTCTAACAAGTTTCAGATAATGAAACTTTGTTAAAGATGTAAATCTATAGTGAAAGAAGACTTACCAGCATTGAGATGTTTTGTTTGGTTTGTGTTTTTTTACCTCTAGAAATATCAGCTTCAGCCATACAATCATTAAAAAAATAAAATCTAAACTATGGATATGGTTACAGGTATAAGAAGGACTTCAATTCAAACACATGAACTCTGAAGAATATAATAAGCTAAAAATAATATGTCTTTTCAGATTAATTTAAGCATCTTCTGGGGGAAAAAAAAAAAATGAACTCTTTAAAATAAGTAAACATACAGCTTGAAGCCTGAACCAGAGCTTCACCCAGAACAGACAGGCTTGTTTTTACTGCCCCTTAGTGCTTTCCTTTTAAAGTGACAGGAAACCAATTTCTGATTACAAATCAATAGGTTAGCACTCCATCATCAGAGAGTACATTCAGCTGTTGATATTAGATCATAGAGGAGGGTATCAGAAAAGAGCAGGTGTTGCCATTTTGATACATACAAAACCCAGCAGACAGTATTGCTTTTCTGCAACTCTGTACTTTCAAGGAACAATTCTTACAGTGCAAGTCACATGTGGCTTATTTATCATTTGTGGGTCACCATCAGGAAAAACAACTGTGACAAATGTACCACGTACAAAAAGTGGATAAGTTTTAGTCTCAAAACTAAGAACCACGGAAATGTGCTGTATTAATTAATATAATGGAAACAAGAAGTATGTATGCGCCTGTCACACTGAATACCTTTTGATGAAGTCTCTTTTTTCTTTAAGCTTTTAAGATAATCTTAGAGAAATCATCAAACTATAAAAAGAAATCAATAAAACAGAAAAGGTTCCCATCACCCCTAAAAAAATCCATAACTTTTGCATTTTAATAGAGACACTACAAGACTATACCAGTCATTTTCTTTCTGATGTGTTCCTTTGATTTCACTCTTATCTCACAGGACTCTTGACTTTCCTGAGAAAGGGATTATTGAATTGTATGTCTCCCTCAGATGCTCTTGATCATTCAAGTAGTCTGTACTTAAGAACGTTACAGAGTCTGCTCAGCTGCTGGCTCCTTGGGAACTCATCAGGGACTGTCATCTTAATATTAATTGGGTTTTGTGCAGGAATCCAAGTCCCACAATGAGAGGGTTTCAAGAGAGAAGATTATGCCCAAAGCCAGATATAAAGACAAACATATTTAGCACAACAATTATGATAATTGCAGAAACACTCTGAGAAATAAGTAAATCTGATTAAGGGCACTTCTACATGATCAAATATTAATCTGATGTCTTCACTCTAACCTGGTTTGAACATAAGAGGCTTCTTATGGTTTTATGTATTAACAGATTTGTAGAAGCTGAACTCATAGTACCTAATAATATGGTACATCCAAGTCAATACTGTAAAAGGATCTTTACGGAATGTAATCCACTTAAATTAAAAATAGACACAGATTGAATCATAAAGCTTAAATTAAAATTGACATAGAGTCAATCAATAAAACATTTTATATAAAGTCTTGAATAAACTACTGTAACATTTTTCAGTCTCATGGCACAATAACTTGTGTGTATTTATTTTTATTGAATAAAGACTGCATCACTTCCAAACAAAATTATCATAAATACCACTCAGACAAAGACTTAAAAGTTTCCAGACTGACATAATACCAGCAAATTAAATACACCTATATTTGCAAATGTGAAACTTAATGTCTCTTTAAAATATGTGGATTTTTTGTAGAGATTTGAAGTACAGTTAAGTCATTTCATCTTTAAAATCACTCTGATTTATAGGAACTGTGGGAAAAACTATGTTTTTGTGATGAATAATAACACAGTGGCAGGAAGTTCTTTTGGCACTAAAAGATTTTAGATTTCTCTATGTGTAGGTGCATGCACATACTTGCATACAAATATATACAAATATAGACCCCTGAATTAAAATTCCATACAAAATCATGTTTAATATTCTGTACCTATATTTAATACTACCATGACAAGTGTCTCCAGTTTGTATGCACAGACCATTTTGAATGAATCTGAAATTAATATATACAATATACACTTGTTAACATAAATTTGCTGAGGTAGAAGCAACGCCTGAGAGCATCCACACTATATTTGCATAATCATTTAACTCAGATGAAAGCTTCCATGTCTAGCTAAGTTTTCAAAATTGAACATAAAGCATCTGAGAGCAATTACAGTAATATATTCAGGGATATAAAGGAGAAGGGGAAAAAAGGAGAATGTATCAAAAATTGTAATACAAAAATGAATTATGTCAACATAAGATAGAAACACACAGACATAGATGCCTATCTATCCATCTTTATTTGTAAGTATTAACCACATACAGGCCTTATGTGAAAGGTAAATCTTGCCAGCATGGCTTACCTCCCATAGTAATTAGGCTTGTGTTTCTGCTTTATTAACTCTGATACAACAGTGTCCTGCCCTCTGTCACCAAGGGTACTAATAGATGATAATCACAGAGATTTGGAAACCATACAAATTAAATGATGAAGTGAGATGAAGTGCAGTAATGCAACGAGTTCAAGGACAAGCAATTTAGGCATTTCAATATTAATTTTCAGGATATTAAATAGAAAGACCTGAAGAAACTAGACAGCACTCTATCACAAAATTTATAGTTTACATTTACAAGCAAACGATACATATTCTGGAAATTTTCATGTTTCAAAGATCATACTAAAAAGTTTGCCTTATGAAAGGAAAAAAAATAGCTTACTGTCCCCTAAAAGAAGCATCAGGAATATATCTCTTATTTACAAATATAATGGACACTTTACAAGATTTAACACTCTCTACAGACAATTTTAATTTTGTGTGAGGAGTAAGTATATTTTCACAACCCAGTGATAGCAGGCCCATAGTACTATACTGGAAATACATTTTGATCTGTATTACTGCATTTTGAACTATATTACAACAAGCTTGAAGACATGATACTGATTCTGAGCTCCTAACTACAATTTTTCACCCATTAGTTCCAGAGCAATATTACTGCAAATCTACTGTTAATTTTTAAAAATCATTAACCATAGAGAAATTATACAAAAATATAGCTGACAAAAAAAATTTTAACTAGAAATGGTTGTCAGCATTTTCTTTTAGAAGTTTTGAATCTTATGATAAATACCACAATTTTACTGTAATTTCAAAGAGACTTCAAATCCTGAAATATCTGTTTAGATATAGATTTTCTTTTAAAAAAAAATTCAGCTTTGTAAGAGACAATTAAAGCCCTGGCATGACGGTACTAAGTCTGAAGACTGTGACAGTTGTTAACTGTGTTTTCAAATTCAGCCTCATCTTTTAAAATTTATCAACATTACATTTTTCTTATAATTTATCTTTTTTAATGCACAAGGCATTTAGTTTCAATGTCTTACATGTTCAATTTAGATCTGAGACTCCTAGATTTTTAGAAGGTTGAAATATATTTGGTTATGTTTATCAAAAGCCAAATATACTTCAGCATAAACAAACACTCAAAAATAATGAAAAAAAATTCTGTTAAAGAGGATGGTTTTGGTTTTTTTTAGTAAGCAAACAGGTGAATGCATCTCCTTAAGTATATTGTTCAGTTGTCAAAAATAACAAACCCTGGCTCTTGGGAAAGCAATATGTGTTATTCAAATCAGTCAAATTTTCCCGTAGTTTTCTAAGCCAAGATATTCACCTCAAACTTCTCAGCCCAGCATTAAGTTTTGAATTCTGTTAGATGCAAGTTTCAATAACCAGGATGCTGTCAGAAACACAATTCTGCTGAGCCTATACTGTGCATTTTGAAAGCAAATACTCTGCATTCTTTTTCAAACTAGGCAACTATTGAACATTTTAAACATCACTCATATCCAAGAAACATAAAATACTGTTTGTATCTTGTTTGTGCATACTGACAAAAATATCATTTATTCTTTTGAAGTGTTGAGATAAAAAGAAATAAAATTTCTGAGCTTGAATTGAGTTCTGCATAAAAAACTACTTAAAATTATATCAAAACTTTCATCAGTCTAACAATCTTTCAATCTACAAAGGATGCATTTTACTGCAGTACCAGAAAATGTATATAAACCACATAATATAATTTCATTTCATATTTAAAAGGTTCAAATGTTATGATTTTTAAAAGGTGTTTCAAAAATTATAGTTTCTATCTTTAAAGAGGAAAGGCTTAAAAGACAAAAGAAACACAGCTATTTTGTTAATAATCATCCAACTAGCTACTTTCTGTTCTGAGAAATTGTCTTCTGTGGTTAGCACGCTTACATGCATTCAATTCTAGATGCAGATTATGGCAATTAGATATTTATCCTCCTTAATGTACACTGTTTTTATTTATGTTGAACTTGAATCCATTATCAGAAACAAAGCTGCATACACATAACCCGAACCAATTGCTGGAGATGCACACAGACTACTGCTTGTTTACTTTGGGTAGACTAATCTTATGGCATGCATTAAAAATGTTGTACTTGTCACTGGCTAATACAACAAATTGAAACCTTGGAACAATCTTATTTACTATTCTAGTGCTCCATATTTGATTCTTGCATCAGAATTTTCACTTAACCCTTCTGTTAAATAACTGAATTTTAGAGCAAGACACAGCTACATTGCAATTTGAAGCTAAATACAAGATATTTTCATTTGTTACAAGTAGCTTTCAATCTAAAAGACACACCAAGATTGCATTACCTTACTATATGCTCAGTATGCAATATATAATTGAATATATCAACTGCTTTATTCTATTCACATAGCAAGGGTTATTGTTGAAAGAAAAAAAAACAACAAAATTTCCCTCATCTGTATTCCATAAATAAAATGTTAGCTGCTGTTTTTACTTACAGTTTCCAGAATTTTTCTCTTCTAAAATATTTTAGCTTTTAATATTAAAGTTTTATTAGTTACTCTGTCAGAAAATTCAAACCTTTACTAAATGATATGAACAGTTACAGTTGGTTTAAGAGTGCTTGGGTACCCCTGATTCCATCAGGAAAAAAAACAAAACAATATATGGCATATGTTAACATCTAATGACTGAAAACATACCCACTAAAATAGTCCCCCAGACTTAAAGGAAATCACTACTTAATTCCACAAACATTTGTTTCAGCTCAGGAATTGCACTAGAAACTTTTAAGTAGTTTTCTGGTTCAGAAAAGACCCCGGTTGATGCGAGGAGCCATAAGATGCTGCACAGCACCATCTGCTGGTTTGAACAATGGGCTTCGAGACAGCGTGTCCGACTCCTGGGGTGATCAGAAACCTGAAAAGATGCCAGGCCACTCACCTCACATCCACCGGATTTGGAGAATTCTGCACGGATTCACGGCACAAACTGAAAGAGAGTAGCAGAGAGACACAGAAAAGGAGTCAGATGTGTACATAAAGACATCTGAAAATCATACAGAGATGAAATCCGAGCAGATTTCTGAGAGAAAAAAGAAGATTGCTGAATTTCCTTTGTCCCAGTCCAGGAAAGTGCTCATTTTAAACTAGTCCATGGACATTATTTTCTTCTTCGATCAGGATATCTTCTCTTTTGGGAGGAAATTTAGGCAGTTTTTGGATGTGGGAAGAAGTTTTTTCTAAAGCAAGAATGTCATAACAGCTTCTATCCTAGACTAATCCTTACTTAATAAATGTTAAATTTTAGAAACAGTCATTTTATTTTGGGTTATAATGAATAAAGACATTAAAAATTGTATGGCTGTAACTGATGAAGAGTTTATTTTTTATTTTGTTCACGCTATAAATATGCAAGCTGATGAAAAGTGATATTTGGATTGCTATCATGACAAGACTGTGAAATATAAAACAGCCTAGGAGTACTTTCTGAGAAGTGACTGATGAGCAAGTTTATTGTTTAAATTTATTGTTTTAAACTTCTGTTAATACTTAAAAGGAAACTACCATCAATCTCACTTTAATTGCAATTGTTTGGTACATCAACACAAAAAAAAACCAACTTTTCCCCCAAAAATGGGATCATCCAGGCCTCTGAAATGAAAGCTTTTTATATGCAGTTTACCTATGAGCAGAGGCCATAGATTTAAGACTTAAAGACAAACTGTGCAGCCTCAGCAGAGCTGTTTGTGTAAGCAGAACCCTCACCCTGTGAGGGTACAGGCAATAGGGCTGTGTCTGACAGTCCTTCCCTGGTGACACCATTTAAACCATGGGGACAGAATTGTACAGATGGGAAATCCAGATTCTGCTCACACCTCTGACTGCTCCCTGTAAATTAATTTGTTTACTTGATGCCTGTTTCATGAGGTGTGTAGAGGCCTTAGCTGGTACATGTGCACACCAAAAATGTCACACGTTCAGTACCCACTGTGGGGTCCTGGCCACAGAGAGCTCTGTGACAGCTTGATGATAAACAGCTGCCCTGCTGGGGGAACAGGCACAGCACCAGCAAGCAACAGGTAAGCAGTGTTAGAACTCATATTTCACAATAACAGGACAAGCTACTTTGGAAATGCTATTTCTGAGCTGAGCGTGGTCAGAACTCAGTTCAATGCCTGGTGAAAGAAGCAGACTCTCACCAATTTCAGCAAAAGCTAGCTCACATCTTCAGGGCAACAATCAGGAGTCAGAAGAATCCCTCTTTTCTTCCCCCAAAAACTCAGTCAAATTTCTTTGTTACAAGTAGCTCCAATTAGTATCTACCATACTTTATATTTAAGCTAGTGAACATTAGAGGTTAAAAAAAAAATTCAGAACATTCTGCTTTCTCAAGCAGTAAACTGGAAATCAAACTGGCACACCCTACTTCTCCTGCAGCAGTGCAAGAGCCTCCTGAGCTCTGCTTATCCAAAGGACAGTACATCATTGTGTGTCTATACCACAGGACATAAGGTGTGGAAACAAAAAATAATCTTGGTTGGCACTGCTGTACATGGGAAAAGATCAAAGTGATCAAGTAATAGATAAAAAGTTTTGAACAGGCTTATCAGTTTTCTGTGGCAGTAGTACTATCTGCCAGAACCAGAAAAAAAATGCCTTTAGTTTAGAATATTCTCTATCCTAGAAGTATTTTTATGTATTTTTATTTGATATTGTTGGTCCCAGAATATGCATCTATTTCAAACTACATCAGAGAACTGTTGCTTTATTTCAGTGATTCAGTAGATGGTACAGACTAAGTATAATTTTATTTGCCACTGTAGTGATATATAATCTCTTCAGTGTGATGACACACGAAAGTTTCTTGCATTAATTTTAAGAAAATTGTTGTTAAACACAATCAAAACCAAAGAAAGAATTAAACAAATTACAACAATAATAATGAAAAAAGAGAATCCAAAGTGCTGTCTTCAGATGCTACCTGCCTGGCACAGCCTAAAGAGGAACTCCTGTCACCATCTTTATCACATCTACATCTAGCACAACTTTTAATTCCTTCATAGCTTTGTAAAGAAATAAGTTCAGTGTATCACAAAAACTACAGAATAATTAATCATTTCTATCAAGAGATTTACAGGTGTTTCAAGCCTTCCTTACAAACACTTGAATTTTGTTCTACCAAAGTGACTAAATTCCTGCTAATTCCTAGTATTCTTACAGATGTTATATACTGTGCAGAACACATTGAATTAAAGCTGTAAGCAGACATTCCTCCACATGTACCACCTTGCAAATATATTAAATATCCATTTGCCAAGCACCCCGTAACCCAGATGAAACCTCTAGGATCACAGATAACAGTACAGAGTCAGACATCTTCTCCTGAGTTTAATAAAGGCATAATGTTGCAGAGATACAGACTTCACTTTCAGTCGCTTTTAAATATAACATAAAATTTAAAAAAAAATTGAAAATTTACCTCAACATCTGAAAACAACATGAAAGCTGTCTTCTAAATAATTAACCAGAAAAGACATTAGTTTTCACAAATTTCAAGGGAATTTGGATTAGCCATTTGTTTTATAGTCTCTGTGGGACATGAAACATTTCTTCTACATTTGTGCCCCTAACAAAAACAGCACTTAAAAAAAAATAATCTGTTGCAGCCAAACCAAGTCCTGTCACAAACTGCATTTTAATTAAATACTATCCAGATTAAATCAGTAAGAAATCCCAGTTATTTAACAGCTTCACTGAGAACTGATACATGTATTATGAAATGAAAAAACCTCAGCAAGGTATCACTTTTAAGGAACTGAATATTATTTAATTGCATGGAAATTAGATACATATGCTTTGAACTAATGTGGAAGTACTTATCCATAACATGGCATTTATCAAAGATTAAAATCCTCCAATAGAAACATTTTCAAGCTGCCCATGGCCACAAAGAACTAAAGTTAAAACTGGAGATGGCAAAAACAATTCAAAACTCTGTTTCAAGTGTATTACTGTGCAAGAATGATTACCCATGGACTTTGAATATTTGAAGCCACTACACCCGGATTTAGAATGATTATGAATCATTGCTTGCTTATGGACAACTGTAAATGTAAATGTCTATGACAAATAAACACAAACAGATCTTTGTTGTTTCAAAATAGTGACATGCAATTTTTCCACTAACACAGTACTATAAATACTAACTTCTGCAACCAATTAAAGAATTTGCAAGAACAACCTCAAGTAATAACATATATTGTGCCTGCAGCTTTGAAGGTTTTGAGAATATACAAATTTAGCATATGAGAATAAAGATAATCATTATAAATGCAAAATTAATACACAGTGCTGTTATTTAATAAAATGGTGTAGAAAAAGCAAATCTAGAATTCAAAGCCCAAAGGAAGTTCCCTCACTGTGGGTTTTACAGCAGTTTCCAAAGCACTCAGCACTGTCACAGAAGTTAGGGGCTAGGATGGGTTTGTTTCACTTTGAACATGGAATCACAGAATGCTCTGGGCTGGTTCCAGTCCCAAAGCCCCTGCTGTGCACAGGAACACCCTCCACTAGACCTGTCTTCACCCAAAAGAGCTTTAATTGCAGTTTGCACTACATCACTACTGTATTTTACTTTATTAATAATGCTGTGATCTCTGTTGCTATGCTGGTTATTTCTATTCTGTGCCCTTGAGCTCACAGTCACCTCGCCTGTTTGCAGAAGGAGCTGCCATTGCAGGCTGCAGACCCAGTAAAATTTGCTACAAAAGGATCCCGAAAGGATCAAGCCACGGGATTCATTACATTCCTATCTCCTTAAAAAACCTAAACAAACAAAAAAAGCCCACACCCAAGCCCCACACACTCACAAAACCAAACACTCTCAAACTGAAAAATAAAATTACACCCTTCAAAATGGAAAACAAATTTACACAGAGAGCTGGAGCAATTGTCACAAATTTTTATGAACATATATTACAGATTTTAAAAAAACTGGCAAGAAAATAACTAGGGTTGTACTGGGAGCCTTACTTAATGGTGTGCATCTAACTAGTAGAAAATCCTATTTTTCAATATCTTAGCATAGTATATTGATTTTTTGTATAACCACTGCCACAGTTCTGTAAAGGTTATATATGAGCACTTGTTTAAGCATGTTAGCAGCCTGACAAAATCTATGCAAACAATCATAAGAAGGCATAAACTACAATATCTTTTTAGGCATTCTAATGACAATTTTAGGATAAATGTATGATAATGTTTAGCCATTTGATGGAACAGTATCTTAAAGCAGTCATTCCTGGCCTATTTTAAGCTTTCACCTAATTTAAGATCATTACTGCCAGAGCTCTGAGAACACTATTTCATAAAAATAAGAGACTTAACAGTTCCATTTGATTTAGTGCCTCCAATGACATTAAACAGGTGCCTTTTCAAAATATTTTCTTGAAAGAAAATTTTGACAGTGTGCCAGAAAAAGGCATTGATACAAACACAGAAAGAAATAGTATGGCTTTAAATATTTTTTTCTATTTTTGGATTAGCACATTATAAAAGAATAATTTTAGTACTAATAGTTCTCAAATATTGAGTACATTCAGTCAAATACACCCCTGCAATGTGTTGGAGTCTGTTGTTGCTACCTTCACCTCAAAAGCATGAGTCCTAGAGAATACTGTTTGATGCCCATAAAAGAATACTCTTCCTCTTATTAAGGACATGCACAATCCAGGGACAAGAAGCCTTTAGGGAGAAAAAATGGAAGCAGAAGATGTGTCTTTTGGAATATAAAAGGCCATACATTTTAGAGGCAGCAAATAAGTCTGATTCAGATTCAAAGCTTTCCAGATTGTGTCAGCAGCTACAGAAACCTTGAAGACACAAAACAACCTCCGTGCCAAACTACTGGTCCAAGTACTAAATTGCAGTCAGTCGTGGCCTCAAGGAGATGATTCAGAGGCAGACTTATGCCATCTCCCCAAAATTATTTTTACAGGTTACATGAATACAGATATTAATGGAACTCTATTGACAAACCACAATTACCATTTAAGTCTTTACCAGGCTCCTTTACTAGAGGTGTTTTCCCACCATAGAAACTTAGTAGATTCTAGTGACTGATGTAATATTTACTTCAAATCAGACTAAGTTTTCACATGTTCAAATGATAAATCCAAGTGGTATTTCACATGTCCAAGCAGAAATGCAATTGGGTATCCTCCAGTTTGTGGTTGATGCCAAATTGCTAGTGGATGGAAGCACCTTGTATTCAAAAAGATCCCATCAAACCAGAAAAATGGAACAACAGAACTGTCACAGAGAAAAGAACTTCTTTTGGAATACCAGTTTCATGCAGTAATGCAGGTAAAGGACCAATTTAGTAGGTAGCAGTTCTGCAGAAAGTCTTGCAGGCCTTAGAAGCAATAGGTCACTTAAAGAGATTATGTTATCTCCAGCTTCTGAGATTTACTGAATTCAGACAGATAAATCATTAGGAACTCTGTCCAACTGGGAAGCCACTCTTGCTCAGAGCATGAGGTTGGGCTAGATAAACTTTCTAAGAAATAACCTAATGATAGCACAGGATTTGAGACAGTGAACTATTTTCTGACAATATCAATGAGCAATTTACTCTCCAAAGCTGTGGCTTGCTTGTGAAGAAACAGTTGTGAACATTCAGGCGAGAGAGAGAATGAATGAAAATACATTGTCCAGCCTTTTTCCACAAGAGCATGCACAGTTGACAGCAGTATTTATATCAAGTTTTCTAATCCAGCCAGTCAGTTTCTGTGCTAGTTGTGTGCTTTTCCCATAGTAATAGCAGTTTCTACTTCAGGTAAGTGAAGCGTTTCCAAACCTAACCAAGCAGATTCTGAAGGAGCAAAATTAATAAATCCTCCTTTCCTGTAGAGTTTTGCCCCAAGGTCAATAGCTCGTGTGGCTTCCCTAACCAAGGCCAATGTTACACTATAATTTTCACTCTCAGGGGAATAAGAACTTTCTTTTCTAACCATTGCTTATTTTCCTCGGGCTCATGGAACTGAAATATCTTTCAGATTTCTAGCTCTCCATCACATCTATTCTGTAATGACAAAAACAAAACGTTTTTAGCAATAGATATGCTAAAACCCCCTCACACACTGCCAACACAACTGCTTGAAAAAGTCACTTCTGTGCCACCAACCTGGAAAACACCAGTGAGCCACGGGCCTGGAATTTCTGTAAGCATTCCCCAAGTTCTGTATGCATTCTCAGAGTTCTGAATGCATTCTCAGCAATTTTAAGTTGAGAGTAGCAGCTGCTATTGGTCAATATAAGTTCATCTAAATGTCTACAAAACTAAATTGACCTCTAAGGATGGCTTGCCAGAACATTCTCATCACAAAGCAGAAAAAAAAGTCCTGTTTTAAAGAGAATGAGTTCATATCCACAAAACTGTTAGGTTTTAGGAAACTTCAAGAAAACAATTGTTTAATTTAACAACCTGATCCAGAAACTGAAGAAATTGAATTATTCAATATTGTATCTTTCTTGATGATATTTCAATTTCAAAATTAAACATCAATCCCACTTGATTTGCTTCCCCACATTGATTTCCTTCACATTCCTACCTTTCTCTCAATTTAATAACAGTGTATTTTATAGATTAAAAGCTAAATGTCTGTGCTAAACTGTTCCTCTTTGACTTAGAATTCATCACAAATTTAAATATAAAATATAAATTACAGCTAGATGATCTGAACTTTACCTAAGCATAACTGTGATCCAGGTTCCATACACGGTAGAACTCAGAAATGACATTAGTATTGGGTGCTGAGGTATTGCTAAGGTAGTAATTTGAATTAAGCCAGTTTGGAACCTCCTTCACAAAGAAGCTTTAAAAGAATTACTAAGTTTTAATGGCCTCACTTGATTCAAGTTCCAAAATTGAAGAAACTACCTAGAAAAAGGATTTTAAAAATCTAAGCTCAAAAACCCAGTAATGATAATGTTTAAAAAACTTTGAGAATCAAGATAAATGAGAGCCTCTTAACATTATTCTGGCCTGATATTCACACAAATATTGTCTTCACACTGTGGTTTTGTTGTTTGGGGTGCTTCTTTCTGTTTAATTGTTTAACTAATACATGGCTGCGGTATTAAATTTTGGTTTACATTTTAAATGGTGTTTCTATAATGTGTATCCCCAGAAGAGTGGACCCAGGTCATCTCAGTTATTAAAACATTACAAATTAATTACATAACTTACTGCTTTGCTAAATTCTTCAGAAGTTTTTTTCACTTTCAGAGCACCTTCCCAGTGTTTTCCCAAATGCCCCCGAACTGTAAAAAAAAAATTTTAAAATAACTCCAAAAGAATATAGGTAGAAATATTCAGTTCTCAAATTTCATTTTTATCTCAACTGTTTGCACACATTTTTCCAATCAAGCAAAACGACATGCTTCATACCAGGCTTATCTCAGAGTAAGGAAATTGCTAAAGGTTTATGAATTCAACCAGGTAGGAAACGAAATCTGAAAAAGCAAAACACGCAAACACTTCAAGTGCTGTCAGTTACTGTGGAGTACTATTGAAGGGTGGAAAATTTGACTGTTCCTGGTGTTTAACTGCACAATCAACTTCTAGAGATGTTGAGTAAGGGGAGAGTTGGGTCAACCTTCTCCCCCACCACCAGCATCGGTATCAAGGCAAGAACTGTCCAGCTTCAAGGATTTTCAGAATTTATATGCAAATTTCCATGGGTAAGTCTTCTTCCATGTGGCAGAAAACTTACTTCCACATGGAACGAGTCCCTTGTCAAAAAGGGAACATCAAGCTATGGACAAGGGCCAGCTCTACCCAAAGGGTGCATGAAGTGTCCCAACTAAACAGAACTGAAATACACCATCAGAGAAGGAACATGGAAGAAATAGGTTTTTTAAGATATTGGTTTCAATAACATTATTTCAATAACATTGTCATAAGGCAATGAATTTTTTAATCCTTATATATTCAGCACTTTCTGCCATCAGTTAATACTCAGAATGTCGGATGTTGAGAGTTCATAGCACATGCCAGTAGAAGTGATCACAGTGATTCCAAGCATTGCACTCACTGGTTTGTAGCTCCAGTGAACAGGTTGCTGCATTTCTAATTTTATGTGCTTTTCAAAGGCAGCCACAAAATGAATATCAAAGCAGATAAGTAATCCACATTGGGAAATCTGTCAGAAATTGTTGGGAAAATAAAGTGAATCAATAGCATGTCAAGGGACTCAAATGGAAAAAAATATTGAATATTCATTTTCTTGGTTTCAGAGGAGCAGGGATTTAGTAGAAGTGGAGCAGTTGTAGGATTTTCTACTTTCTTGAAAACATTCAAATAATTTTTGTGATGTGCTTTGAATTCAAAATGTAATTAGAGCCTCTAAAATTACACTTTGTATCTTCATGTTGTGTACCGATGTGTATTTAGCATCATTAGGAGAAGGAGTCTGAATGGCACAACAACTTTGAAGTATATTGTTGTAAGAAAAAGAATAATAACAAGTATTCCAAATTTCTCCTTACCATGCAGGAATACAGAGAAAGCAGCCATACATTTGAAAGTGCTGCTACAAATGTTGCCAAGTAGAAGAAAATATAAAAAAATACCTGAGTTCATTTCAGTGCTTTAATGAGATTTACAGCATATCAAATATATTTTTCTTATGTGGTTTACATTCCAGGAAATCTGATATGCTCACACAAGCAACTCCTAATGGAGGGCTATGTCTGTGCAGTTTGTTACTTAGGCTGCAAACTTCCTTCATTCATTTGCCAAACAGCTGTAAATAAGGTTTAACACTGACCAGATTCTGCTATTTCAATATTAGAGTAAACAGAAGGACAATTCTAATTTTTTATCACTTTTTTTTGGTAAGAAAAAGATCAGGTCCCTTTATCTTACACATAACACAAGAGAAGAAATTTTGAAATGGGTCCCACAGAGGGAACAGGGGCAGGAAGAGGGAACAGTGCAATGCCAGAGCAATTTCCCTAGTGCTTATTTATTTTTGCATTTATGCAAATACTCTTATAGGAAAGACTATTCTGCTATGATCCAATTGCCAGTCAGAACACTTTTCAAGATCATTCTACCTAGGAAATTGAAAGTCTGAGCCATTCAGGACATTAATCATGTATTGCCTGGGAAAGCTTTGCAACTTAAGCAGCAAACACTGATCTGCCAATTTAATTTGCCCTCTTATTGTAAGAAACTCAGCTTTCATGATATTAGATTTCCTGAAGCTAATACAAGGAGGAAAACCCACAAAGCTGTAAGACCTGTGAAGAAACCAGTAGAACTGGTAAAATGATGATGCTCAAATTATCTGAACACAGTGACCTTTATATGAGTTTTGCAAGAGGCCATATGAAAACCAGAATGTACTGAAACAAATGAAATTCTAAAACAAAATAATTACTTAATTACAGATCTGTTTGATAAAGACAAGCAAAAAGAATACTCCTGTAAAAATGTCAAATTAACATCTATGGAAACTGCAGTCTAATGTTTCACAATTCTTCCAACACTCACATACCTCATTAAACAGAAACAGTCTTTGTGACCAGCTTCCAAGCAATCTTAACTTGGCTTTAGGAGTGTAAAGCTCATAATAAATAAAAAGTAGAAAGCTATTTTTTTGTTTTGTTTTGTTTTCTTGGGGGTGAGGGGTGTTTTTTGTGTATCTTCATCTTAGTAGAAAAGATATGACTTCAAGGCCTACAGAGTCAAGAATGATGTAATAAGTAAAACTGTACTAATCTAGTCTTGCCTCCTATTTCCTCCTACACTTTATATAAAGACATGCAATGTATGTAAACAAAACTTTTCTCTTTGACAAAAATAATAATTCCAGGAGACTCATATCACTAAAAATCAAAGGAACTTTGAAAAGTATATGAAAGTTAGCATCTAGAGTGATTTATTGAATGTGAACCTAAAGTAGGAATTACTCAATTTTTACCAACACTACCAAGATATACTCATACCCAAAATAAAGCATTCAAAATCCACAAAGTAGTTTTAAGTAAATAGTTGGTTACGTTAAATACCTTATTCATTAAATGTTACTTGGCGATATCATTAAAATTATATATCTAAACTCCATTACAGCTCTTTCCAAATTCTGCCTAAAACAAGAAAGTTACAGCAATTGTAACATCATTCGAACACTGGGCTGACTTTGTGCCAATAATCCTGGAGCATAATATGTACTTGTTAACGTAATAACAGCTCTACCTTGCAGAAGTTTTCTATCCATGAAAACAGAAGTTTCTAGTTCTGAAAACAATTTTTAAGAACAACAAGTAAACCAAATTACAGTTTATCTTCATTCTGCTTCCTAATATCTAATACTAGAAATGAAGCTCCATAAAGTTTGGTCTCTGAGATCCACATGCAGTCCTTGCTTCCTCCTAGAACTTTTGGCCACTGCTTTGTCCACAAGCCCAATGTGACAGTGAGTGCATCAGTAGCTGGCAAGAAGTGAAGCCCATCCTGCTGGTTCAGCCAGATGTGCACCAGTGCCACAGTAACACAAAACAGGTCTGCCAACTGCAGAAACCTGGCAGAATTCCCAGATGGCATCTCACTGCCTGAGTTATAACTGATGGAAACATTTACCAAAAAAATACTAACAAACAAAATCATCATGTTTCACACAGATCCATCTTAATTCCAAATCCAGAAAGTAAATTGGCGTGTACATGTGATTAATTCCAGCAAAGACTGCTGAATTTGAAGTACTTACCATGCAAACATAAACATAAATACAGTTCTAACAAGTCACAATGACTACTTCAGGGAAATGGATCTCAATGTGCAAATTGTTATTAACTTAAACATGAAATCTATCTCCTCCCAGAATGCAATGTTCGGACAACTTCATGTGAAATCATGAACCTAAACATCATCCTTATTTAACAAAGCCACATATTTGTTACCATTAAAGCAAAAGCAAGTAACACATCCATAACGAAACCTCAGTACCCCTAAATAGCCATCATGTGAACTTTGTCCCTGAAGATGATCAGAGAGATGAAGGGTCTCTCTTGTGAAGACAGCCTGAGAGAGCTGGGGTTGTTTAGCCTGCAGGAAAGAAGGCTCGAAGGAACCCTAGAGTGCCTTCCAAGTCTTGAAGGGGACTTACAACACAGGGACATTTTACAAGGGCACATAGGGATGAGACACAAGGGGTAAGGGCTTCACACTGGAAAAAGTTCAATCTAGATTAGCTTTAAGAAAAAAATTCTTCACACTGAGAGTGGTGAGGCACTGGCACAGGTTGTCCAGATCTATTGTGGCTGCTTTATCCATATAAGTGTTCAAGGCAAGGTTGGATAGGGTTTCGAGCAACCTGGTGTAGTGGAAGGTGGCCCTGCTCATGGCAGGGGGTTGAAACTAAGGCTTCTTTAAGGTCTATTCCAAACCAAACCATACTATTCTACAAATTTAAAATTAAAGAAGACTGTTTCTAGAAGAACCAAGAAGAGTCCTCTCAAAAAGAAAAAAATTGAACCCACTTGAGAAACTGCAGGAACACTAGAGGAGAGGCATATTTAGTACTGTCTTCCCAAATCTTCTATAAACACATAAATCTAATTTTTTGGAGGCTCAGTAAAAAATAGTGAATGAAATGCTACACTAAAGAAGGAACAAGGCAGGGAAGCAGCAGCAATCCTTCTCCCCTTAAAACAGATTTGCCCTGCTTTTGCAATATGGCTTTAGAGTTGTCGGCCACCAACCTCCACACTCCTGCTGAAGGCAATAGAAGCTATAAATACTGAGATTCCCAAGAAACCAGATCCTTATGCACATCATGCTGGTTGACCTTGAAGGGCATTTTGCCTCAAGAGACACAACTGAGACTAAATTCATCTGCATTTCCATTTTGTATTCAGTTGTAGATAGTAAATCTGGCTGCAGCCCTTTGCAATTCACCCTTGCCATCCTGTTCAACTAACGAATGCTACCCTTTCACCCAGCCTTCACCAAAGCCTACAAAAAAAAAGTAGTGCTTGCATCAGTCTCTCACTTCTTTGTTTTCTTTCAATGTCATATTAAACACAAGAATAACGAGGCTGAGGAGAAAATGAAAAAAAAAAAAGAAAAGGTAAAAAAAGCATCTTTACACGGCTTTCTGCTGTAACCAAACTGTAAGAAACACAACCAATTCTTTTTACAGTTCTTTCCATAATAATAGTTCAAACTGGTATCCAAGTAACCCAGTCTTCATCAAGACATATCCAATAAATAAAAGCCTGTAGACTGTTGATGAATTGTGAATAAAGCTGAGCCGCACCGATTATGTCAGAACTCTTCTGAAAACAGAAAGTTGTCTGGAGGAGCTGAGGTTGTATAAATACATCAAGTTTTAATATAGGGTTATCTCCAATGTGTGTTTGGCCTGAGGGAGAAGCACCAAGAGCAAGTTCTCAATTTTTATAGTCTCTAAAAACAATATAATTTGCAAACGCATCTTAAGTAGTAGCTACTTTATGCTACTACCACTTCATTAGGAACACTTAAAAAAGTATTTAAAAATTCATATTCACATGCAATGTAATTGCCTTTTAAGTCAGGAATTTACTTTTCATAAACACATTCTTGAGCTGGTAACAGTAAAAGCATCATTCAAACATCATTTCCTGTACTAAATTTTACCCATATTAACAGACTTAGAAAAGCATCAACCACAAACATGTTGGTGATGGAAATTTCCTAACGCAAGCAGTCTTTATAGATTTCTGCTATTTCAGTGCAGGTCTCCAAGGACCATTTGAATCCATATTAATTTCCTTTCTGGCAGTTATGCGGCCATGTATGAACTGCACTATTTCACTTTTAATCTGTCAGTAATTTAGTAATGTGTAAACTAATTATGCACAGATATTAATGTAATCAGTTTGGGGAGCTATAAAATCAATGCATTTTTACAGACTGTGTTAAAGAGAATTGCATTATTATAGTCATATGCCTGCTCCTGATAGTGTCATAGAATTAAAATAATTGAGATCAATGCACCAATTCACATTGCCACAACCCACCCAACAATACAAGAGTACAACTTTCTATAATGGAGAGGTCAAGGTTTTTTTGTAACATTAAAATTTAATTTGCCTGAAAATAATATGTGGCTTCCTATTAAGAAATACACATTTGATGACATCTCAGGTTTCCTATAGTGAACTAGTAATGAACTGGCCAGCAACATTTCATCCATAATTCAACCCAAATACTCGGCTTTGCTCCAATGGAAAATGTACAGGAAAGACTGTAACTACAACTCAGCACTGGGCACGTAAGTTAATCAAGAATCACATTTGCAGCATCATGTAACAAGTCATTAAAATTATCAAGCACCACTGTGTATTCAGGCATACAAGAACACTCTCAACATTCAGAAGGCAAGGTGTGCTGCCACAGACCTCGCTCTGCTCTCACATACCCAGCTGCAGCTCATAACACAGAGCATTTTGACCCTTACTCATCTTCACCTCTCTCATGATCAAAGGCCTCTTCACTTTTCCATGCTTTGCTACATGCTATTTCCTCTGGTTTGTGTTATTCAGGTCATCCAAGACACACATTTCACTTGTGAAATTTAATAATGCCTTTCACCAGCTTTACTTACCATCACACACACATACATCAGGCCAAGCACGACAACAAGAAGGCAGTTCTGAAGTTACCTCAACAGTTAAGACTCCATCTATTCTCTCAGAGAATGATTTCCAAGGTAAAAGGAACTTAATTATCTTAAAGAAGCACATTATTCCTCTCAGATTTATTTGAAAATATCAATGAATTCAAAGCTCTGCCACACTGAGAGCACTACTCACAACATAACTACAGCCATTGTCCGTTCACTTACAAACATACAATTAAATTATGTGTCAGAGTCATGATTCAATTAATCCATGCAGATTTGATCCACTGCCTGGCTTTTTCCCCTCCCCCTGCCTGCCACTACCTGGCTTCTGCCTGCACACCCCTGCAGCCCCTCCTGCCTCTTGCAGGCTCACTGGCAGCTCTGGGCTAGGGCACAGGCTGAACACACTGCAGGCCATTGGACAAATAACATCAGTATGCAGAGATAAACACAGCTTACTTACAAGTAAATTAGTACTTGATGCTGGTAAAACTAGTGTTTTACACATGTAAAAGATATTAAGACCTCAAACTTTTCATGCTACCTGAGTATGAATTTACAGTTATAAATTCATTTATTCATGTACATTAACAGTAACTTTTAAAGAAACAGCATTTTACAACTGCAAAGCACATCTATCTGTTCTTGTATCCTGTTTTGGAAAGGGAGCTTCATAGAACTGAACTTCTAACTGGGCCGGCAGTACAAAAGCACTAGTGACTGGCTTGTGAAAACCTGTCAGCATAGACCCCAAAAGGCCATTTGCACAGTCACCCAGCTTTTTCTTTTCTCTTTTAAAAACAGACACTTTTTGGCATGGGCATAAACAGCGGGGCACACCTCACACAAAGCTTATGTACCCAATAAAGTGCAAACAAGAAAGTCAGCAACAAGCCAGCTATTTTCATCTGGTCCTTGTTAAACTTCAACGTGCGCTGCTTCCCATGGACACTGAACTCACTCCAGGGGATGGGGTCCAGGGCATCCCCAGGGCATCCCCACAGCCCTCGCTCAGACAGGCTACCCAAGAGGAGCAAAGCACAAAAGTACCAAGCATCACCTTCTGAAACTTCTCCCAGCCTTGCTGCCCCGCTGGAAGCACCCAGCCTGGCCAGGGGCCTCACAGCCACCCCGGAACACAGAGGGGTCACCTGGCCAGCAGAGCAGGCTCCAGCGGTACCCACGGCCCACACTTGAGGCCTGCACCCTGAGCCTGCAGCCTGTGCCCAGGGCCCGCACCCTGCACCCAGGGCTTGCACCCTGCGCCTGGGGCCTGCACCCTGCACCCTGAGCCCACAGCCTGTGCCCAGGGCCTGCACCCTGCACCCAGGGCTTGCACCCTGTGCCTGCACCCTGCACCCTGAGCCCACAGCCTCTGCCCAGGGCCCGCACCCTGTGCCCAGGGCCTGCACCCTGCACCTGCACCCTGCGCCCGGGGCCCGCACCCTGAACCTGCAGCCTGTGC
>JAHLSL010000036.1:8998997-9041528 GCA_025920805.1 Petroica traversi | reverse complement strand
TGAGGGAAGCCCATGCAAAGGAGGACTGGGCCAGTTGGGTCAGTGTCACCAGCGTGAGGGGACACCGGTGCCTGCGCGATGCCACCTGCACAGCCACCCCACACAAGGACTGTGAGACAGTGGCAGCAGGGGATGGAGGGATGAGGACCAGGTGTCTGTGGATCTGAACAGGTCCCTACTGGGATCATTACAACTCCCAAGGGCACTAATGCTGCTGGGTGGGAAAGCAGGATGGAGTAAAGGAGAGATTCTACAAAGCCCTGGTGGGAACATGGGAGATTTATTTTCAACCTCTAATTTTTTGTGTCATTAAAGAGTTACATGCTCAAGTTTATTTTTCTTGGATGCTGTATATCTGGAGCACTTGTGTGCTCAGGTTTGAGGACACAGAGAGCAATGCAGTCTGCAGCCTCCCACCATGTTCTTATACCAACTATTGACACACATGGGAACAGTTGTAATGTCAAATAATACAATTTGTGGGGATATAGTCAATAGGTACTCATTTAAGGCTCAGTCTAGGTGAACCCTAAATCATAAGGCATGCCACATTCATAGTAACTACTGCATATAAATTCAATTAATATCCAATTATGTTTCAATGTAAAATAAAAATAATAATAATAAAAAAGCCCTACAAACCAGCTATTCCTCACTGAAATAATTCTTCCAGCTCTTAGCCAAATTTCAGTAACACTCAATTTTGTAGCAGACAGAATAGTGGTTCTAGCTGATGAAATGGCTCAGGTGAGCTCCCCTCAGAGACTACAAAATACATTCTATTCTTTGTAGAATACGTTTATCTAAAGATACTACTTCTCTACACAGCTGAAGCCAAAAATACTTCCTAAAGTGAAGCTAAATGAAAACGGAAAGGTTTGGTAAAGTCTCACATTGGCAAACTTTATTTGCAAAAGGTTCAGTGGAATGTAACAAAAAAACTATCATGGCATGCAGAAACATGCAAGTTGAGAAAAAAAAGGTTTCTAGTTCAGCCTAACATTTTTAGCTGCCTTTATGCCAGGTTAGGAATGGATGAAAGCAAGTATTTTAAGTTAGCATTACAAGGATCAACTTGCTTTAACTCCCTGCCTCCCCTTTGAATTTAGACCATTGTGTCAAACTTCTATACCATCAAATCGTGTTACCCCCTACTTTTTATTTACAGAGATGGGAAAACCTTAAACTAGCACACTCACTTTTGAATTTTTTCTCAAAATTATTCTGACAAGTGAATTCTCCCTCCTACACCAGGTACTAGCTCTTAAAATATGCTGAGTGCTCAGAACTACTGTAGTTTAAACATACTTTTGTTTATAGTGCTTGCAGAGCAATGCTTGTACAGACAAGCTAATTAGGTAGGGATTTTTTACCCCTTTATTTTTATAATTCCAGTTTTAGGAGCAGAGTATTTGATTTATTATATGAAGGTATTTTTATAGGCTCAAGTACTACTGCTCTTTAGGACATAGGGAACATCACAGCCCATTTAATTTACACAGGAGATGTTAGTACTATTTAATGGCATGTAAACATTTTATAAGGTAAGCTCAAATAACAGGAGATTTTTTTTTTTAATATACTTCAGCAAAAAGGTTCACAAATGGATTTTCATTCTACTTTATTGGACCAATCTCTGTTATTGCATCAGAAGTGAATCGAGTTTTAAAAGGTGTTAAGAGTTTTCAATATATTTTGTGACACTGAACAGAATCACAAAGTCTACATAAAACAACCAATGCGTGAATTAATTCCAGAACTAGTGTAACTGCACACCCTCAAATAATATGTAATTGTCTGTGTCTTCAAGCAATAATTGCAATGGACTATATAGATAATATTATAATACTATTTATTTTCAAACATCATAATTTTACACAATTCTAGATAGACGCATTTCAAAGATACTTGATCATCATTATTACTATTCCTTCTTCATAATAGGATTTTTAAGAAGTGACAATAAATATCTTTTTTTAGGCCAATTGATAAAATTGAATATGACAGTAGTTTAAAACAAAGGTAAAAAAGAATTATTCTTACCCATATTTTAGCACCATGGTTACTTCAATAACACTGCTATTCATTATTTTCATCTAAATTAAACCATGTGCTAGTAGTTTATAAATATTAAGATTTTTTTTTGGCAATTTTTACATCATAACAAGACAATATAAAGATCAGAACCATTGTCTGTTTTTAAAAGGAAGTTTTGAGGGGTGTTTTTAACAATTTTACAGGGAAAAGGATGAAGTTGATTGTTGCAGGAATCACTAAATCAAAATCTAGGCAACCTGGATATCACTTCATTGTCAAAATATATTAATTTTGGGGGAGAAAGGTAAGACAGTAGCAAATAATTTATACATCTACTGGTGTTGGTGTCACTGTATTTTCTTGTCTTATGTGTACTGTATGGATAAATAAGATAAAAACTGCTGCCTATTTTCTGGTGTTTGTTATAAAAAGCATGGAAAATCTGTTAACCCTTTATATAGCAAAAGAGAAGTTTAATAACTATTTTAAAAAAGGAATTCTGCCCCAGTCCCATATTCTGCTTTTTTGAACAGCAGAAGAGAAATATTATTTCGTGGAGGACTAAGAGAAAGGCCTGAAAGATCTGATTCTTTTAGGAATGCCATGTCCTCCCCAATGGGAATGTTGTGTTGCCACATGAGTTCTGTTGTGCTGTAATGTGCAGTAAATGGTCTGACTCTGGGAAAACATTCAATAAAGAAAAATATTATTATCTCACACTGACACAAGGAAAAATGAAATAATTGCGTCAACACCAGATTGGCTTAAACAACATACCTAAAAACCTGCTTAAGTGGAAGTGCTGTAAATACAAGTGTTGAATATTAACTTTATGAGGTGCTTAACTGCACTGAATTGTAATGAATTATCTAGTTCTAGTGATGCTTTGACACATTTCAAATGAGAACCATAAGGAGTTAACTTCTAGTCTTTAGTGACTTTCAGTATGTTCAGTGACAATATAAGATCCCATTCATTTCCCAAGACTTAGCCATTTTCAATAACATTTAATCATAAAATATATGAGCATTGCTCTACCTAAAACTTTCTGTTTGGAAAAAAATATTGGTACAACTTCCATAGGGAACAGTCATCTCATTTGTCAAGTGATTCATTATAGAAATCACAGCAAAATGTATCTGTTCTGCTCTTGGACTCTACTTTTCTCAGCAATTAATGTGTAGTCTCCTCATTTTATAGTTCTTCCACCTGTAATTTTTGCATGTCAAGGGTACTGGTCCCCTTTTCACTGAATAATCAATGCCTATGTAACACAATTTAAAGAGAAAATATTGCAGAGCTTTGATCTCTACACATGTACTTCACAACTAAGGAATAACTTGGTTTATGCTTTAAAAAAATGAGGATTTTAAATTTAAAATAATATTCTATTCTTAGATTTTACAGTATGGACTATTTTTATGTAGGCATAAGCTGTGCTACCTTGTTCACCTTTACAAATTCATTACTAAATAATATCCTCCCTTCTGCCGTCGTGTGTGGTCTTGCTAAAAGGCAAATTTTTCTATTGTACAAATCTTCCCTACCATGCACTCAGAGAATTGTTACAAAGATGATCTGAAGCTTCACTCATGGGAGAGGTCCCATGTTTAAATTTCTTGGTCTCTCTTCAGCATGAAACGAGCATCACCAATGGATGGCCCAACAGGTTCAGCAGCAGCATTGAGGTGGTGGTGGGAGGCTGGGAACAGCCACAGCCCATGCATGACAGCCCAGGGATCAGCCCCTCCTGGGAAGGCAGTGTTGGATGAGACAGCCCATGCTCTGGCAGTACCTCCTCAGCTGTGCTCGGCCAGGCTGAGACAGCCCCTGACACTTTTTGAAGGTGTGGTACAGACTCTGCATTCCTCCACTCAGAGATCTGCCCCATGTATGAAACAGAAGGCCTTGCTCTGTTATCCCTGCTCATACAGACACATCCTGCAAATAATCCTGCTGAAATCAGAACTAAGAGGTTTTCAATGAGATTTAAGTCAGACTGTTCTCATGTTTAAGTGCCTCATTGGATAAATGCCTTCATTTTCCTTTAGGACCCTATCCAATATCCATTGTATTCAGTCGAAGAGACTTCTATTGTCTTCAGTGAGGTCAACTTTTATTATTGTATGGTCTTTATCCAGATCATGTCCTCAGTGTGCCTTTTTTTTCTATATATACAATGAGAAGATTTTTACAGTTGAACATAAAGGTGAATGTCTGTTCTGCCAAAATTTTATAGCAAATCTGGAATTCTTTTTCACTTATTCTTTTATAAAATTTGGAAACTATATGAATCTGGATAACAACCAAAGAAACCACAAAGACTACTCATACACTATGAACAAAATTTTGGACCTCAGACATGATTTTAAGTAATTATCTCTTCTAGAGAGATTTGAAATTGAGACATTTATTAATTTTATTTTTTCTCATTTGACATTATTATCCAAATTCATAATTGTTCTAGATTCATTAAAAATTGGAAGCTGTCCCAAATTGTTCCTGAAATTGTGAAGTAACCTTGCTTTGGTAACAGTTATTTCAAACAGAACAATCATAGTTATTCTAAAATGAGGCAACTACATATTTTTTCCTCCAAAATGCTTATTTAAAAGCCTAGACACATATAAATGTTATTCCCAAAGTCTTTACATCATACATGTCATTTTTCCTTCATTAATCTCAAAGCAGAGAAAATAATCAGTTATCAATATTCCATTTTCCAAGGAGCAACTCTAGTTAAAGTTCTGAGAAGTTTAACAATAAATCAGTGGGGAAAAAATGGGAATAAAACCCGACTCCCAAGACTCTGCTGCTAGGGGAGCAACAATTCTTCCTCTAGTTTCGCATACAGATATATGCATGTGAGATGCCTGTTTGGGAAAGAAAACACCTCCAAAGAGGCAGTGCTGTGCCACAGCAGTGGCTGGAGCTTGCTGGTGCTCTTGTTTTGATAAAGTCTGTGCTGCACAGACACATTGCCAAAGGCTTGCAGCGTAAAACACATTTCATTACCAGTAGTTATGAGAGCATATCAGTTTATGGGGATGATTGTGCAGGTGGTGCTGAGTGTTATAAATATTTATGCTACTGCAAAGGAAAACTCCCTCCTGAAGGTGTTGGAAAGAGGGTCTCTGTTTTAAAGAAATGTTGACATCCTTCCTCACCTTTTTTACCTGACTTTAAATCATTGAACAGACTTTCAGTGTCTATACATCTTCTGAGATTTTTAACTGCAGTAAAAATTGAGCTTTTGGTGTTTCCAAAGCATTCGTTGAAAGAAGTCTATGTTAACCCAATGGAAATGACTGATCACCTTATTTCTATAATCCTGTGGCAAATCATCACTGGCATGAGTTGTAAAAAATACAAGTAATAGCTGAAAAATAATTGTAAAGAAGTTTCCATGGAATGATGCTACTCCCTGATGCTTATTCACATCACTACTGGTGTTTACACAAGAGACTTTAACTTGCATCTTAAATGTTCTTCCTGAATTGAGCCCAGGTTCCTTTGATGGAACTTCTTCCTTTAAATCTTTTGAGCTTTCAGAGTTGAACAGCCAAACAGAGTCCAGTGTTTTCAAAGTTCTAGCACATAAATTTTCATAAAGATTCAGATAATTTTTTGGACATATTTTTAAATGATCGGGTTTTTTTTAACCAACACAGAATCACACTCCTGAGTGAAGTTTACATTATGCTTCAGTGGATTTTAAATGGCAGCATGAGGTCCACTTAGACACTTTTATTATTTTCTAGTTTATTCTCAAACCCTGCAACAGCAATATAGGGAAATATTGTAACTGAACTCGACATCACAAAAAAATCAGGAAATGTTTGCAATTTTGGTTCACTATAACTCATTTTAAGAACACAAATTCCCTTTCTTTGTACACATAAATGTCATGTGAAGGGCACATAAAAGTTTAGTCAAAAGGGGCCTATTAAAAGCAACAGTGACATTAAGCATGAGCAATGAATAAAATGTATAATTTCAGAATCATAAAAACACATGGTTTCATTAGACTGGCGCGTGGTGGTTCTCTCCCGTGTCTCAGAAGAGTTGGTATTGATCTGACTATGAAGCTGTGACAATAAAACTGTACTCTATTGACTGCAGCTGCTGGGTCTCCAAATATTATTTATTGAGGCAAGCAGAACAGCAAAGCAAAAGCACTGCCCCAGTAATAAGTGGTAATTGCTGGGAAGTGAAGCATTGCACTCCCTATTGACCCTTGCATCCTGAAATTTCGATGGATTATATTTAACTCCATTAGGATTGGCATTATCAAATTACATAAACCACATTATAGAACAACCAGCCTCAGTTTAGATCATTGATTTTTGATTATACTGATCTTCCATATGATTCAGAAGTAGCTCCTATTACCAGTGATATGATATCAGTGTAGATCTGTAGGGGTGGAAGTGCTCTTTTATTACAATGAGATAAATAGCACTGAATTAAAAAAGTAACTATTCTTCCAGCTCATTGGCAGACATAATTATTCCTGTAAATAAAAGTATTTGTAGATTGAAAATTGGGTAGTTCAAAATTTACACGCATTTCTAAAAGCTCCGATACTTCCTCATTTTTGTGTCAAAGACATTAAACAATTTCTGCTAATTTCTCACCCTATACAGATAAATGTTTTATCAGTGATGATGCCAAGTTTCTGGTTTCAGAAATGTGTTGTCTTTTTAAGATAAAATAAAACTGAATGGAATATCTCAAGCAGCTACCACAGAGGTGTACATGAATCTGAACATCACTGACATAAGTTTGCTATGTTCTCAAGGGTCTATCATACCCTTCCCATCCTCTACCACAGTATCTTATCATGGTGCTGAACAATTCACTGAGCTCTAAGACTCAGGTGATTTTGATGTATCCCCTACAAGCCTAATTCAAAAATCCAATTTGTCACAGCACTTAGCTAAAGTTTTTAGAAAGTCATGAATTTTGCTTCAGGGATTGCTGGTTCATTCACTGGTACTGGGCTAGGGTGATGTCCATAGCACACAAGAATTTTGTTCTCAACATTTCAGGGAGTTTCACATGTTTTGTAAAAGGAGTTGTCTTATCCCTTTCAGAGTTTTTTTCAAAGATGTTTGGTTTTATTTGTGTGTTTAAACTGTCCATTGCTAGGACTAGAAGAGCCAGTTCAAAGTCTGAAAGGAAAGGAAATGTCTGAAAAGAAAAAAAATAATGAAGTTTTTAAGCAGAGGAGGTGAAGAGACTCACTATTTATAAAAGGGGTGATGAAAAGTCTCTCTCAAAATCTCGCCCATTCATTTGACCAGAGACCAGTGCAAAGATTAGTTTCCAATACTAATTCTTCCAACTTGTAATCCTTTTTCTTCACACCAAATAAATGTGGTTACTAAAGTTACTGGTATTTTGCAACACTAAAAAGGTTCTGCTTACTTGGAAATGTCATCCTCAATTTACAGCAGTAACTCATGCAAAATTTTCACATAAATTATAGTCTGAAAAGTTAAGGTGTATGAGAACAGAATAAATTGATTCAGAAAGATGCTTATTATTTTGAAGAGCTTTAAAATTAATATGTTTTAGTAAACATATGCTAAGAAGCATAAAAATAGATAGATTGAGTGACATGATACTGGAAAAAATTCTTTGCACTTCAATAGGAGACTATTTTCATTGTCTGAAATGAACTGGATTATAAATGGCCCAAAAAGACAGGAAGATGAAATTCTAATAAAGTTTCAAAACATTTTCATTGCAAAGACATTAAGATTTCATCTATCTTTATTTCTGATTTGAGCCATAGAAGTAAAACCAGGGTAAGGACAAGTATTGGTTTTTTTTCTTTTGTTTCTAGTAACTTCATTTCACAGTAGGAAGTTCTCTGCTCCTAAATTCTCTTTCCTTAGCACCAATACTATTGTTAGGACATAGGCTCATCCCTGTTAAATACAATTCTTGGTGAAGTATATTCCTCTAATTCATTAAACTTTATACTGAATTTAGCAAACAATTTAGTCATCATGGTTTCCAATATGTAGTGAACAGCTGAGCAAAATGTCAGGAAAACCACAGTGTATAGAATTTCTGTTTGGTCATAAATGTCTCTGCCTGAGTAGCAAATGTGAGTAGTTGACTCTTTAATGCTACACTGCAGTTAAATAATAGGTTATAAACAGTCAGGCTAATGACTTCACCATTATAACAACTCCAGACCTCCTTGACATAGCTAATAATTAGCACTGAATATCATAGAGAAATATGCCATGCTCTGGCCTCTTGATTTTTGTTTCAGTCTTGGCATTTCAGAACCTTGATGTACTAAAATAAGGTTGTTAAATTAAGAGCCTGATGAATGCAATATTAGCAGGTACACTTGTAGTTTATAACTGAAGATAGTTGCTACTGAATCTGTTTCTAAAAACTGCGGGCTTTTCAATTGGGAGTAAATATACATATATAAAATAGAAATCAATTATGTGATTAACACTAATAAAGTTATGAAATATATGCCTGATGTATTGACTAATATGGGACAAGAAGGCATATTTGTCAGCTAGACATTGTACAAAAATCTGGAGTTTGCTTTTTTCTTACCTTGACAGAAAATGTCTTTAATAATAAAGTCAGAAGTGATGGCAAGAGGACAACTCTTCTGAAATAGATTGTGTGTGTATATATACAAACAGTCACATAAATTACATTAATATATGCATCTGATGGTGATTTACGTTGATTTCTTCAGATTTCTATGGTATTAAAATATTTCACTTGTTCTGCTTGATCTGCCTATTTTTGTTCTTTGAAAGTAAATCAATCCTGAAATTTGAAATATAAACATTATCTCAGAAGCAAAATTCTAGAAAAAGCCAACATGTTTTTATTTCTTGCATATTGATTTCAATAACCATTCAATAGTTCCAGGACCATTTATTCTTTTCAAAGAGAAGGCTGACATGCTGGTAAAGCTATAAGGCTGGCATTCAATTTCGTGCTCCCCCATAGGCCTCTTTTGTGATTTTGCCAATTCACGTAGGCACTTTTTACTTTAATTTCCCTTCACTACAGCAGAGATAGTAGAACCTTCTTGTATCACAGTTATATCTTGGGAAGCATTGGGACTGTGAGATATGAAAACAGAGGCCATATAAATGCTTCATAGAGTGTGACAGATGTATTTTTAAAGAGGACCTTGCATAATAAGACTTTTTGGAGAACATAAGGAAAAATTGTATTTTTCCAATGAGTTTCCCTTTAATATGATGAGCTAGCCCCTCAGAGACAGAAAAAAACATTGAGTAGGACATCATAAGACAAGAATTTTACAGGGTGCTATGACAGCAAAAAAAAAAAAAAAGAAATAAGATGGGGTAAATGAATTTAACCTCTTTTTCATTATTTAGAAAAAATAAAATTAATTTCTTGACATATTTTCTTCAAGCACATTGCTCTTTCATTATTACTTTTACTACTGGATGCTTTTTTCTTTTAATATTAAGAAGAAGATTAAGAGTAGAAACTTTGCTAGTGGAAAAGACTGCTAAAGAAAATCCAACTTTGTACTTGCAAAGCGATTTGACGAGTGAAGATTGCAATGCTACCTCTAAGTGTCAAGGCCAGGTCTGAGGACTAAATTCACTCCTCTATGTAACAGAATTTTACTTACATCTCTCTTGAGCTGTGCTTGAACGCTTCTCCAGTTTAAAGAGTGAAATGGGAGCCCTGGAAGAACAAATTGTCCATCATTTGCACATATTGATCCAAATCAGTCTTGTACAATTAGCAGTTCAGTCAGGAGAGAGTGGTTTCCAAAGATGTCTCTTCCATCTTCCGGAGCACAGACATAAAGGAAGCACTACATGCACATTCACACTGACTTGCACAGCAATCTTCGCTTTGATGTCACCTACAACCACACAAAAATTTGCAACTATGGCAGTTATTCAAGAAGTTATTTGACAGAAAAGTAATGTCTCAAATCATGTTTCTCAAGTATGCTGTTCTCCTCATTAATTCTTTAAGTAGTAAATAAATGCAGTTACAATTTACTTTCATGAATTTTGTCACTGGTAAAACCTCATCATATCAGGTTTATTTTTTGTAACATGAGTGCTCAGATGCAGGAGCAAAATTACGTATTTGTAATGAGAGCTGAAACAAATTCAGAGGACTCCTAAACATTTTAGAAAACACTACTGCCTTGTTTCCATGGTACTTAAATAGCTACCTATTAAAAGGGAGAAATTTGATTTTGAAAGAAGTTACTACTACTCGGTAACACACTACAAAATGGGAAACTGTTTTCATTCCATGGCTAGATTAAAATCTAACAAAATTTAACTATCTCATAAAGAGCTGTTTATTATTTTATAACTTAAAAATTTTTGTAAGTGATGTCACATTTATTCACTTGCATATGTTTCACTAGCATACAGATTTTTCTTCATTTAAAAGCTTTCTCTAAAACAAAATGTTAGCCGATATTTTATTTTTTCAGGTATCATTTAGTGTCATTGAATAAAAAGATAAACATGTACATTGCATGCAGCCACACTTTGGTAAAGTAACTGTGGCCACCCAAGCAAGAACGATTTGAAATAAATTTTCCACACTACTATAGGATATAGAGTGAAAGAAAAGGAGACACCACGTACTATGGGCAAATAGGAGGAAATATAGCAGTAGAATGATATCAGGGAATATAACTTTTAAGCAGATATTTTCTCAGTGGGGTAGCTGGTAAACTGTGTGAAAGGAGAGCAGTCCCTACTATTTGAGATATTTGAGAATTATCAGCTAGGAGGACAGGACGTGAGGAGAGGAAGTTGATCATGGCTACAGATTGATTTGGGATTTCATCAAGGTTCAGGAAAATATATGTATTTTCACTGCCTACAGGAATTATACAGCCCTCATGCTGGGTTGCACTAAGGGAAATGGACAAAGGGATATACTTAAAGGAGGAATTAAATACTTGAATTTCAAATGCTTCTTGCCTAATAGCTGGGTAACATCAACCTCGTGTGCACCCTGGCTGTGTAACTAACTTCACATTACCTAGAGTCACACACTTTCTCTAATGAGAAAGAAACATTTTTAGAGTCCCTGTATTTCTTTGCTGGAGCTTAAATCCATTGTGTGCTGCTTTTTTTACAAAAGAACTCTTCCCAGACCTGCTTCCAGATGGCATGGCATGACAAAGCATGTCCAACATGGGCTTGAGTACTCGTAACAACTATCCAGAGAGATGGGATGCAATACCCCAGTCTGAAGGAATGAGACTGGTTTTCATTTTCTGTTGTTTAAACAGCAGACATGAGCGTGGCGGGGATTGTTTGATTTCTGGTATCCTTCCTATGTGGTGCTCTTCAGAATTATCTGGTGTCATCAAAGTGCTTGACAGACCTTTACAAGCAAATATAATGACATTATTTGTGCCGTGGTAGTTTAGAAAAGGAGAATGTGGTTACAGTGCGTGGCTCTGGTAGCAGGGGACCACATCTCCAGTTCATCTGCAGCCAGACATGCAAAGTGATGACTACAAGGGAATGCATCTCAAGGGAGGAGGCAAGGAAGCAGGCAAGGGGAAGTTTTCTCTTTGGAGATGTGAGACATGAACAGGAAAAATGTACTATTGTGCTGTCATCCTACACTGCTTCTTGAATACTCGATCCTGCCGCTCTCTGTGCTGATACTGTGCCAAGCATAAAAGGAATGCTTCGTTAGGTAACATGGGAATCTACACTATCATCCTATGTCGTGAAATTGTTGGGCTCAATGTGGATATGTAAAAAGCTGCTGGCATTACAGATAACATCAGCTGGCTCTAGATAAAGCAGCCTGTCCCAGGGGGAGGGGGCTGGGGGGTTGGGAAGGGGAGTGGAATTACTGCCTTGAGTGTCCTCACTGAAGTGACTGCCTTGCCAAATCACATCATTTTATTTATCTCAGAATAAAGATTTCTGTGGTAGAATCAGTCCTGCATGATAGTTCAGAAATATTTTATAATGTGAAGGAATGTTTTAAAACTCAGTGTCTTCTATTTTCCTATGCAAACCCTGCTCCCCAAATCACTAACACTGCACATAAAGCACGCAACATGATGTACGTGTCCTGAGCCAAAGTGAGAACCTCTTAATTTAAACTTATTTGCCCTATTCAAGTGATTCAGCATGTAATTAAAGTCTATCGCATTATAAAAATTAGCTACAGATCATCATTTGTTACAAGTGTGACTCACAAGGGCTAAGCCTGCTTAATATTCTGGTTGGCAGCAAAATGTTCGAGGGCTGAATCCAGATCAATACACACAATTTTTTTCAATCTTCCCTGTGGTAGTAGTGTTGTACATTTTGGCATCACTGTCTTGCCAACTGTAATGAAAGAAATTGTCATTCAAAATAAGACCAATTAAAAACTGATGTCCTTAAAAAATAGCACTGCAGCCTTTTTTTTTTTTTTTCCTTTTGGATCCACCATGTTCAGCAGACCACCATGGCATGAATTGCCATTAATATGTCATTTCCCTTTCCTGTTATCACAATATAAAAGACCTTAGCTCTGACCTTTCTATCAAAACATCCTTTGTTTAGAATGAAAGCTATTCACTGTTAGACCCTTATCTATAGAGCTTAGCCAGCGGATCAAATCCAAAGAGCAGAATTCGTTTACTTTGTATTAAATGAGCTCAGTTAAGAAGTTTCAATTTTGGCAGAAAGGTGCATTAATCACAAGGAAAAGAACAGATCTCACTTTTCACAGCTTCTGGTTTACTTTCAATACAGTCACACAGTAAGGCTTTTGTTCCTTAAAAGTAGCACTGTATTTAAATACAGTAAATATAACAAAATTACCTTCTTAAAATTACACTAGAGTTCCTACAGTACAGGATGTCCATAATGACCTCAGTGTTGCATGACTAACTTTACAGCTTCAAAAAGGTTCTAAATTAGTTTGGACAGATGGGTTTTATCCAGAGGAAATCAATGAGTTTTTGTGAGTCTGACTTAATTTTTATGCAGCCAGTACTTTGAGATGAAATTAAAATATGTATAAAAAACATATTAAAGTTTCCCTTGGGTTCATAGTTGTTTGTACATTTACAAGGTGTTAAAGAGATGATTTAAAAACTAACTATATGAGGGATCAATGCAAGTATACTATGATTTATGGTCTTTCATGACATTTTTGACACTTTTGGCCTAATGTCTTATGTGTTTTGAACCACTAATTATCTTTTAATTCATAAGGGTTTGGTGAGATTTTATAAGTGTAATATAATATAAAGAGCTGTATCACATGGAAAGTTTCAGAAGAAAACACACTTTACAAGTTGTAAATAAAGATATGCTGCACCAGTTAAAAATCCACTTGATTGCGGTACCTCCAAATGGGGAGCAGTTCCCCATCTGTCAAAAAAATTGGCAGATTTTTAACTTGCTGTTCACTACTGAGGGCCAAAATCTGGAAAGCAAAAGGCAGGATTTCACAGGCTTTCACTACGTAAGATCATATTCAACCCAAAAATTTGTCTGCCTGGTCAGCTAGGATCTGATCATCTCCAAGACCACAAAACCCTTACATACTCCAATTTTTATATACTCCAAAAAGGAGCAGAAGCTGGACTATTCATCTGGAAACTCATAAGAATTGAATATTTCAAACTCTTCTATTGAATTTTAACAACTTAATCCTGCAATTGACTCAGTAGAAAGGTTCCCATAACAGGATTTTCAAATAGTCCCTGAATTATCCAAGACCAAAAATGAATGTTCCATTCTGGTTTGGATGCTTCAAAATATCATCTGTGGGTACAACGCAGTCTAGGGACTCACAATATTGAATCCTTTTAAAAAATACTCCTGTGACTTCTCATTTCCTTATAATTATTTAGCTCAACATAGCTAAGAAACACACAAATCTGCATAAAGTAAAAGAAAACAAACTTGAAAAGTTTATTCCTAATTCAGTGCAGTCATTAGCAGTGAACACCTGGAACCTTATAATGATTCCCCAATTTCTCTTTAGAGATGCAAAGGTGGTTCTGGGGAAAGGAATACAAAATAATGTGAAATGCATAACCCAGTTCTGTATTCAGACACATCTACTAATACTGTGTGTATACCACATGTAGCCTTCAATACTGGAATGTAATTGGATGAAACCTGTAGGAGTCCTCCTTTCCTCATCTCCAAATATATTCACATTTTTTTACTCTTAGCTTGTAAATACCTAATAATGCATAGATAGACTTCCAGTTCTATGAAATGTGTGGATTTCAATCTGTGAGCCAAGTTTTTAGTGCCATGTAATAACTGGGAAAAAATCTAGGAGAAAGGAAGACAGGAGTACAGAGCATTTCGAAAATTACAGATATTCAGGGAGAGTAAATTTCAAGAGGCTTAGTAACAATACTTCAATTATCAAGAATCTAAGCAAAAGTACTCTTAGTCTTCTACATTTTGCTTAGATTAGTGGTAATTACTGGTGATGACAATTGGTGTGATCACTATGCTGTGTCTTATTGAGGCATCCTTTTTTCCACATCATGAAATAGATACTATCCAAAAATGCCATGAATTATTTGTCTTCAGTGAAGTAAAATCTTAAAGCCTATTCTAGATCTTCTGTAGCATCTGTGCTTACAGTAGAGAATAAAATAGAGAAAAAGAACCCATTTTCAAAAAGCAAAAAACTGTTTGCTTTCAACAGATTGTAAATGAAGGAGGTAATTTTCATACTTCATCCCTCTCAAATTGTACTTTCCTTTTCAGAAGACATTTGCCATTGATCAACTCTTTACATTCAGAACTTCCTCTTCAACTATTCTGACAAGCCTAACACATGACACTTAGCACAGCACAAGCATGAAAACCAGGACTATAGATACTGCACTCAGAGAGACCCCCCCCAAAAAATCCAGGAAACTGAAGATTGCTCAGAGTTTCTGAAAACAGACATGGAATTTGCAGCAGGCAAAAACCATCTTCTGTCAGCCCCAAGTAAGAATGAGAAAAGAGAAACTCATGACATGAGAGACTCTTTTAAATGTTGTGACTTCAACCTGCTTCAAGTTGAGATAGTGGACATACAATCAAGAAAGCCAAGGTCTCTTCAAAAGGCAAGTTTTCCCTAATTCCTTTGGTCTCAGTTCTGCATGCTCCAGGACACTAAGGGTAGAAAAGTTTTCTCTAAATATCTAGGTTTCAGAAAATTCTCCTTAAAATGTCTATTTTTTCCCTTAAAAGTCAGTAATCCAAGGCAAAATGAGAGCACAGATCATGAAAAATATCCTGCAGCAGGAAAAGGTAATTATATAAAATACCAGTCAGATGTAGACACACAGAAACAAGAGATAAAAAGTGCTCGACACCTAACTCATTGTTATGATCTTCTTTCTATCCAGGTCTGTGGTTATAGCTTCATTCTGCCAGTTCCTGGCCAGGGATGTTAAGAAAAAACAAACCCATGCCCTTTTATCAAATATGAAGAAGGCATCAGTCATGTCAGAGCATGGGCAAGCAAGAGAGCTTCAGAGAACTGAGCTGTTAAAGCAGCTCTTGAGCACTTCGTGCTACTCAGCATTTTGCTCTCAGGACAAAGATCATCTTACTATCAGAGCAGCTGAGTCATGCAACTCTGAGCTGGCTTAGATTCTTTCTGCTTCTTTTTGTCATGAAAGAGTCCCTTCATGGAATTCATGAAGTTAGCAAGTCTTGAAATCTGTGCACTTTCAATTCCACATCACAGCTTCCTTTCAGCTTGATCTCTTTGCTGCCACAGCTCCTGATGATTTCAATGTTTGTGGGTTTTTTTTGTATGGCTGCTGATAAACACTTCCCTTAATTCTCCTTCCCACCTACTGACTGCACATAGCAGTGCCTTCTCCACTCTCAAATAGATACATAGTCAGCTTCTATCAGAATATATACTAGTTGGGGAAATGAAAAGGAAAAATTACCCTTATTTTTATATACAAATTCTAATATTCTATATGCAATTGTAGTGGAAAAATCTTTCTCTGCCTTTATTAAATAGCAGAACAAGTGAGCCCTGAGAAATGTGTATATTAACATACTGATATTGGGGATTTTTATCAACATATACAGACAGAAGTTTAATATCTCCAAATGAATAACATACTTGCATGTTTAATCTAGCTGCCTTCTAGTAAAATGAATTATGCTACTGTATATTAAAGAACTATGTAGAGAATGGATTGGAATTTCTGTATTCCGTAAGGATAATGTAAGCAACATAAAATTCTGGAAAACATTGCAATTAGATTCTAAATTACTTTACAGTCCTTAAGCACACGAATCAAGCTGAGAAATAATCTACCCAAAACTCATTAATCGAATCAAGTACATAACATTCCTTAACTAATGCTGTCCATTCCATGAAATGTGTATACAGAAGGCTTTCTTTTTTACTTCTCTCATAACTGTTTATATGCACACTGAAGAAATATGCCCAGCACTGCTTGCAATAGTTCCAATAAAAAAGTACCATGAAAACAAACCTCTAATAAAGAGATTCATTATTAGTAGGATGTATGAGGGAGATCATAGAGTGTACAAAACTTTCTGGGTACAGCTACTTAAGGAGTTACAAAAAAAAAAAACCAAACCAAAACTGTTTACAATCCACACAGTGCATTTTATTCAACCTGAGTTTCAGATTTTAAAAGAAAATAAAAATTGAAAGTGAAACTCAGCTTGAGAGCATTAGGTTTTATCTTGTTTTACATCAAAACCTAACAAAACTGTGAATTTTTCTTGCTTTCAGCATGAAACTATAAATCACCTCAGGTTTTCTCAAACATTTAATTAACCTTAAGGTCAGTTCCTCAGGGTTAAATGCATTGTCACTGGAGAAAATGGGATTTTTTCCATTGACTTCAGTGCAATCAAGCTTTGGCCCATAGTGAATTATTTAAGTGAAGCCAGTTAGTATGAGCTAGGGAATACTGTAAGATAAAACTGAATAATTACTTAGTAGAATTAAAGTAACAAACTAGGATATATTATTTAGAATTAATTATTCATCTAACTATATTGATTAGATTTGCTAGTGAAAAACATTAAAACCAGCATTTTTTTCCAGAATTCCTTAGTATCTTTAAAATATTCTATGGGAAAGGTTCACAGACTAGACTAATTATCCAAACGTCTTTGATTGATACCAGACAGAGTGGTAGGAAAAATTATTGCAATAACTCTTCATATTCTTGGTTGTATTTAAGATAGAAATTCCAAAGAAATGGTTTTGAAGTGGAGAGAAAGTATAATGTTGAACTTGGGTATTTCAATCACTACTGCTAGCTCTTGCTGTAAATATGTATTTGGAAATGCAGGTAGGAACTGGAAAGATTTTGGAAAGTATTTTAGATCCTACTCAAAGTTATTCGTTTAACTTTACCTTGGATTACTTGAAAGTATCACTTTTAGTCCCTTTTAAAACACAGAAAGTAAATGTTGTAAATGAACCAGGTAGGTACCAACAGAAAGATATGGGAGTGATTAACACATTCCAGAGCTTTAATAGAATTCTTTACAGTGATCACTATGGGAATCTCAATTGACCTGGAGGCCTTGATTCAACAAAGCATTTAGGCTCCTAACTTCCCATTGATTTCCCATTTAAATTAATGGCAAGTTTGGGCCTAAAGACTTCATTAAACTTGGGACTAAGTGATTAGACTTTGGTGATATTTTCAGGACACTGAGCTCTTGATCAGTTACAGAGTTCTTGGAAAGGGTTACTTTGTGTTGGGATTTCAGGTGGCCTGTGAGTAAATGCAACCCCGCTTGCAACACTGGTCCAGCCTTAGCATGTGTGGGTGTGCTCTGGAACACGCAAGAGCAGCCCCTCTCTGTGCTTCTCCCTGCAACTGGACACACTCCTGACTCCATCTGTGGTCCAAACCTGGCTGATGGGCAGCTCTGTTGTAAATCACCACACTAACAGAGGGGTATGTTGTTCTACATGACAAAAAAGTTGTGAAAGAAGCACAGACACAGGCCCTGTATGCTGGAATTGAACCCTGAACAAAAGTTAACACAGCTCTACATGGAAAGGACACTGTGGGGACTCCAAGGCTGGTACAACTTCCTGCCTTTTTCTCTGAAGGAACAGGAAGGTACCACTGGATTGAGAGTGCAGCTGGCTCTGGAGATGTGCCCATTCTAAAATTCTGAACATCCTCCCCTGCAAATTTCATGAATCCCATCAGGAAAAGAACATACACTGGCAAGACATTGTATGAGTAACTTCAAATACATATTTCATTTGGGAATATTAGATGATGGTGTCTTTAGAGATTGGTATTTTACAAATAAATAGTTAAAATTATTAATTATTATATTCATTCGCTCCTAAATCAGTTTTCATGTTCATCTCTACTTCATTCATGTGCATGTTTTTGTCCAAACAGAAAAGACTGAGGTTCTGGAATAAAGCATGAGATCTTAAAAATATCATACCTAATTATAATAGCTTTAAGCTATGGTTTCCTAAATTAAAGCCCTGTGATTAACTTCTGTAAGTATGTAATGCACTCACATATTACTTTGCCCTAAAGAACCATTGTCTTTTTTTTAAATGAGCAAATTAGAGTAATTCAGGCATGCGTTTCTTTTTCCCACCACATTTTTATTTAGAATCAATATTTTTCTTCTTCCATCACAGGTAATCATAGTTGCTGTGTGATTTAGAAACATGATACAGTTTAAAATTATCTGCTCATCTAAATTTTGTTGGTAAACAAATATGAAGCCATCTACTGACATGTGATTCTTAAAAATATAAATAAAGGATGATTAACATTATTGGTTTTTTTGAAGTCTGTAGGGAAAAGCCAACCAAAGCAGTTTAAAATTATTATTCCATGCCCCATTTAATTTTAAAAGCACTTGGAGATGGGTTCTTGGTCGGTTGAGTTTTTTTGTTTTGTTCTTGGGGTTTTTTTTGTTGGTTTTTTTTTTTTTTTTAATGCAATGAGCAGAATCTCTTTCACTGTAGAGTAAATATGAAGCTCACTCTTGAGACAAATATATCTGATTTTTCCGATCCTGGGTTCTTAATGTGTTATAATTCAATGTGATAGGTATGATTTTTGACATTATGGGATCTGGTTAGATCATAAAGGGTATACAAATCAAATAATATAGATTAGATGCTATGCTGGTCCATAACTGTTAAATGGGGTCATGGTTTCTAACTAGCTAATAGACTCTTATGTACTAAATTATTTCATGGATTTCAGTATATCTATTCATCATAACATTGACATCCATAGTCTTTGGCAATTAATTTAAAAATTCTTTCCTCTTCTTGCTTCTGGTTTGGATGAATTGTTACTAAGGAAAATTACTTAGGTAGTTGTCACTGCTAACAGTACTTAAATTTTTAATTAGCAGTGGTCACTGCATGACAAGTTACTATTCTAAGTGGGAATAAAAAGAAAATAGTGGGATTTTAATTTCCTTTACTGGTTAGGAATAACAAGTGTTCATATTGTATCACAAAAACTTGTTTCTGCTCAACAATGACTCCCCAATCAGTCTGTTCTTTTGAGGCAGTCATGTGAGAGGAATTTGACATCCTAATTCACACAGTGAATTAGGGTTCTGAGTAACAAAGAGTATTTTCAATGTCAGTGGACTTTTCATAGGAAGCTTGAGGAGCAGCTTTGTACTGGCACATTCAAAATCAGCAATAGACTTATTTTCAAGAAATAAAGCCATTATAAAGTGCTATGTTATTACCAAAGGTCCATTTTCATAGCTCTATTTGAAAAAAGAAAGTGCAATATCTTCAAATGTGTTGGGAGGCAAAGTCATCAACCATTGCCAGGTTCCTGTTCTCTCTCCCTTACACCCAGCAGTCAGAGCAGTTTTACAGATATATAGTACTGTGCACTGGTTCAGGAGATCCCTCAAAAAACCTGATACAAAGAAGCAGATAAAGAGCCACAGAGACTTGAATTGAAAAGTCTAAATACTTTTCTACATGAAAATATAAGTATGACAGATTTTTTTATATAGTCATATAATCTTGTGTGTCACATCAATAACCTGATTTCTCATGCTTAACCTGAGATTGGTCGGTCAGTCTTGAAGCCTGGTAACACTACCAGAGAAGGGCAAACCTTACATGCGTATTAACATTGTCATTTAATAAAAGAAATGCTAATATTTTCAAATGGATCCCAGGGTAGAAGTATGGCGCTCTCCCAAGACTCAGTTGAGAAGTTCAAAAGATTCTTCTTTAGAGCTCAGTCTATGTTTCCTAATTCCTTACTTCTTAAGAAATCAGAATAAAAGGTGTTTCTGATCTTTTTTTTAATTAACATGATGACAGTAATGGGTAGATGAGTAAATCAATAGAATGGATGATAATTGTGTAAGTAATGATTGTTGGATGAGTTTATAAATGTTTTAGAAGAACTTTATAAATGCTTTACTTGACTTTCACAAATAACACACAGCACTTCAGAATAACTACTGTTAATGTCAAGAAGGCCCATACAGAAAATTAATGTCAAAATGAAAGGAAAATTATAAAAAAGCTGAACAGAAAATAAATGAGGAAAATCTGAGAACTGATTAAATAATCTGAAGAGACAAGGCAAGCAGAAAGAAGAGACTAGTTATTGTTATCCACAGTGAAAAACACGCATTGCCCATGTAACTCTGCAATTCCGTCACCAGATTTGGAAAACATGCACGAAACACTCAGATTTAATTTTGAAAATTTATAAGGTTCATCCAGATCTCTTGATCAAATCACACATTTACAGAACATTGTTATCTGTCACAATCAATTAAAACATGAGAGATTTAAGTGGCCATAGAACACTTGGGAGGTCTATAATGTCCCTGATAAGACTGTACAACACCTCTTAATAGTGGTGGAAATTAGAAGCGTGCCTGGACAAGAAAAACAGACGTTTCTATGCTTATATGTTTGAAAACTCCATGAAAATGCCAGAAACCCTTGCTGACAGCTAAAAGCTCGGCACTGATCTCCTCTGAATGACCTCAGTATCAGGGTAAATACTGCTTGTCAGTACTACTGAGAAAAATATTTACAGACTTTTGTTGGAGAATTGTTTTCCTGTTTAGAAAAAAACACTCTCCAAATGAATGTTGCCATGACCTGGTAAGCAGGGGGGGGAACACAGAGACTGCTGGTTATAATTAGCTGCTGCAGTTGCTTGCTGCTCTGAAGCAGTGACTGACATCTGCACCGAGAGGAAAAGAGTAACTTGAGTGAAACAACAGGAAAAATTCACTTTTTAGTTACCATTTTTGTAAACAAAGAATCATGCTAGGTGGAAGATTCAAGGGGTTTGTTGTGGCTAAATTGTTTTGGATTTTGTTATAGCTGTTGAGTCTTATTCTTGTTGTGTGTTGTTGGGTTTAGGGACCCAGAAGCAAAAATCTCTCTTCAAATTGTTGCATACCCATCACCCAAACATCACATGGAATACAATGAGATCAAACATAGTATCCATGAGATTTGGGTTAAACTAGGAAAAGGGTTAGAGCTTTGTTATCCAAACACACCTTATGATGAAAGTACACACTTATTTTTTTTCAGTTTTAGTTATGGAAAAACAAGACTTATTCAGTGAATAGATTTTCCCAGTCCCACGTCTCTTGTTAAATTATTGATATTAATGTTTTGCCTCTCCATCTCTCTCCTCATACACACACAGTGCAAAGATCACCATGCAGAAGACACGTAGAGTTATTTCAGCTGCTCTGCACTACCTAACATGCTCTGCTAAGCACATCAACAATTTGGCCACTGCAGTAGAATTTGCAAGAATGGGGAGGACTCTGCATCCCCCCACCCTGCCCCGCCTCCCACGGATTCCTGAAGTTATTCTTTCTTAAGCTGTAAAACTCAAATTCCCAAGATAAATAAACTTCTTTTGAGTTCATCATCCTGGTACTTAGAGAAGTTTAAAACTGTTCCAAGACACAGAGGCATTTCAGCCCTGGTTCCAGTGCTCACCTCACTAACGTACACATTACAGAGAATTGAGGCTTTAATTTGCAAACAGAGCCATGCTCTACATTTGTATGTTTGCTTTGGTGGATGAGGGGAGAAGACTGACGGCAAATATTATTTGCTGACTTTTGAAGCGTCTTTTAGACTTGAATTGATTTGCTTGAAGTTCATAAGTTTGAAAGAAAAACCAAAAAACAAACCTTTAACTATCCTGTGTAAAATTTCTGACTATTTTTAAATGTAAATTTAGTATTTTAAATCCATCTCTTGTGTCCTAAACCAGGTTTTGTCTTAAGCAGCTGTGATTGAATTGTAAAATCTCACCCTTGTGTCTGGTTTCACATCTGGCAACACCCTGCTAACAGTTACAACTTACTTAGAGTAATTAAAGAAGGTTCTAAAGAACCCAAAATTTATATATCAAGAATAAATTATTAAGCCACTATTTTGTTTTCCAACCAAAGTTGCAGAAACTTTATAAGTAACTGGGCTATCCAGTTATTTCTGAAGGTGTTGATCAAAATAAGAACATGCTGAGGAAAGAAAAGGCAAGCTTGTAAATGGGTGGGGACTGGGCAACGTTAAGCTCCCATAATTACTAGCCAGCAGTATGTCTCCACTTTGATGTCAACTATATGCTTTCTTTTGTCTCAGAGAGGAAGAAACTTCAAAAGATTTAATTTCAAGACAATAAAGGGTCTTGCTAATACATGTACAGACTTTAACCGCAAATGGAAATTTTTAGTGTCACAGATATAAATGTAAGTGGGTCAGGACTAAATATTCATTTTGTGTGTTCTGTAACATATCCACCAAATGTATTATTTGTATAAGTACTGTATGGAGTATAGCTTATGAAAAATAATAATGATAGATTTTTTGAATGAGAAATTGACATTTTGTCTCTATAATTTTATATGATTTTGTATAATTTTAATGTTTCTGATACTTTAAGTATGACATAAACTTGTAAAGGGATTGTAAATATGAACAATTCTACTTATAAAATATATAAAGCTACATAAATAGAGGAGATGGCCATGACACCCTCTAATTCCTAGTCAGAAACCATACCAACATAAATACTTTTGAACAAGTATGGATATAAAAAAATACTTTATCAAACTAATTCTTTTTAATGAAAGAATGAAGAGCTGACAATGAAAATGTGCTAAGAATATAAGACTGAAATTAATCCAGTTCTTTTCAATTACCCTATAAGGTTTTAGGTCTATTCTCAAATATTAGATAAAACCTAGTGATACATGTCAGTGCTTTTTTGAGTTCTTGAAATACAGGAGCGAGAATTAGAAAAGAGTATGAGTGAAACTGTTTGATCACACAGCTGTTCAAAGAGCCTATTTTGGCTGAACTGAAAATTTACTGCACAAACTGAGATAACTCTAGGGAAGAAGGTGTGCTTCATTCATTACACATGGAAGAAACATTTCCTTTTCAGAAAGCCATTATAAAAGCTAGAGGAACTTCCAGGGTAACATCCAGCAGAAGGTGATGTAGCAGTGGATGACACTCTTGTAGTAGACAGGAAACACGAGTTCAGTCCAACCCTCTGCCTGACAGCATTCGAATGCAAATTTCCCTCTTCCCAGAAGAGAAAACCAGATTATTATGCCATTCACAGGTGGGAATAAAATAATTATATATATAATGAAACTCTCTAGTGTGGCTCTTTTTTCAGTCTGACCCAAACTGATTATGCATTAATGATCTGGATTCCAGCCCCTTTCCCAATTAGAATTCAGTCTACTTTATCTACTGGTTTTACTGTGGAGTTTTCTTTTTGTCTACATTCATTCATGCAGCAAAAAGCAACATCAGCGGATGTATTTCACATAACACTACAGAGTGCCCTTGATTCTCATCTGTGCATAGTTAACAAAGCAGTGAAATGGGTCCTATCCAGGCATCCTGTTACTGAGATGACTACTTTTCTCTAAGGAATGGTTCACAAAGTGCTGATAAATCCTAATCCAATTTTTAAGAGGTTTGTGTTGTATCTAACACATAATTGAAACATACTTTTCAGAACAACTTCTGTTTACACATCATGTCTACTCAACTGTTGTGGTCAGTACTGACCTCTGATAGGCCCTAAATTTCTCTCCCACTTTTACCAAGTACTTTTGTGCTACCAGAATTATATAAGACTCTCTAATCACATTGTACAAATGGGATTCAGGATCAGCTGTTCATGAAATAACAGAATTCAATATGCATTACAAAGAAATCAAACTTTAAATCAAAATGCCATTTGGTTTAGATTCACCCAGGTCTACACTTGAAAATTCTGCAGAGCAGCTACAGAGTAAAGTTACTTGGCTTTTGTCAAAATGAAAATAAGCTAAAATGAAGGCTCCAGGCTCCCCAGTTTTGCTCTCTGTGTTGTGACAGGAAACCTAAACTGCCTTCTCAGTTAGTTATTTGTGAGAGCTAAGAGCTTTGGTTGAGCATTCTTAGGTCTGATAAAGAACTTCACGTGCTCCAAGAAAAAACACTTATTGATTCCAACCACAAAACTTCAGAACAAACAGGAGTTCTGCCTGAAGGACTGAGCAGAGACTGCAAGGCTGGAACAAAAGTATCAGAAGTCTAATATAGAGATTTAACTTGCAACTATTACCAGGATTTCTGCTTTCAAATTTAATGACAAGTTTTAAATAGATGCCAACAGGAGAGCTTTCCCATTGCAGGAACTGAACTGATTGCAACTTTTCAAATGCCCCTTTAATTGTGGCTTACTTTTGAGCCAGCTGTTGTGTCCATACTATAAATTGGAAGAAAACAACTGTGGAGTGGACATTTAATTCTGTCTCTCTCGATAGCGAACATTAACCACTGGCCTGCTATCGGACCACCTGCAATGTGTTAGTCATTACAGAGGTCACTGTTACTGAACATTTTAAACTGTGAATAGCTTCAGTTTAAATTAGGTGTAAAAAAAGTCATTTCCTTTCAGTGATAAACTAAAACACCTGCAGCACAGCTCAAGTTTACCATGAGAGATATAAACTCTCACTCTGTAGTTGGACTGACTGTTCAAGGACATACAAAACCCCAGTTTTATAAGATAAGATCTTTCTAACCTAAATTATTATTGTGTTGCCAGATTAGGTGATTACATGCACAACTATTTCCCTACATGGCAAGTTACTCTTGGAACAAATGGCAACTTCTATTGTGGATATATTACATGACTTCTGTCCTGAAGTCACTCATAATCTAATTTTTTCTCTTTTTACTTCAAAAAGCCCCCAAAACAAACAAACAAACAAACAACAACAACAAAATCCAAACAAACATGGAACCAAAAACAACCCAACCCAAAACACAAAAAACTACCCAAAATGATACAAAAATCCCCCACAAACCAACCAAAAAAACCCAAACAAACAATACACAAACAAGAAAAAACATTTGTTCTTTCTTCCTTGTGTTGTCCCTTTTTCATTACAAAATTAGAAACATTGAATTTTAAATCCAAAGGTGAAAACATTGCAGCTGTTTCTGACGGCATCAAATTTTAGCTGATATTATTAGAGGCTATTTGCCACAGGTTCTGTGAGCCATGTTCAGAACTCCTGTACAATTGGGACAATGAGAAACAACTAAGAGATTGGGTAAATATGAAATTTATACAGTACATTGACACAGATGACACCAGATCATTCTCCATGTACTCTTGGCCAGATTCTTTTAACTTCAAAACTAGACCATGCGACATTTTTAAAAATAAAGACACTAAATCAAGATATTATAATTAAAATGTCCCAAAGACTAAGGACTGTGAAATATCCAGACTGAAAATCTGTCTCTTCAGACTCTGTATCACACAGATACATCCACAAGATGTTTAAGCTTCAGCTTTACTCTCAAAAATTTATCAATACAATTCCAAGTGGTTCATGAAAGGAAGAGAGAGAAAGGCTGGTAAGGTATTCATTTATCTGCACTTATGACTACTCTTTTCACACATTCAAACATTGGATCAACTTTAATTTTCACCCTGACATATTAATTTTCTACTTTAGCTGACTCACTTGTGGGTTCATTCTCTCAAAACTTGTTGAGATTGCAACATAGAACATTTGTTTTCAGCAGTCTGTATAGTATAAAGTTATCTTGAAATGCAAGGTTTATTTTAGCTGAGCTCCCAGTGTGCCTTGCAGAAGTGCATATCACCTTTCCCTAGACACTGAAAAAAATATTGAAAAAATTATGAAATACCTATAAGAAGATGAAGAATGGAAGAGAATCAGGTTTGGGAAATTTTCAGGAAGCAATATTCTGTTGTTAGTATTGTTCCACCTACTACTGCTGCCTTAGGAAGCGTCACTTCTGAAGAAGAGCAAGAAGAGCACTATAGAGGTTAGTTTTAAATATCAGAGACAAGTCACCAAGGGATGCATTTTCCTTAATGTTCCAAATCTTTTTGCATCCTCAGTGGTTAACTGGAGTTTGGCAAACTGTACCAGCTGAGTGTTTAACCACTAAAGTTTCATATGTGTTTCTGTCTGTATATGATGTAATTAAGAGTTTTTGCTCTCCACGTTCCAACCTGTGATGATCAGTGATTGCTGTAGAGACAAAATCTGCCCCACCAGCGGCTTCTTTCAGAGCACCATAAAACTGAACATTGGTGTGCCACAGACGCGAGGGCTGTGATGTGGGAACCAGCCAACCTTTCCCAGTGTCACATCAAACACAGTGTTGTGTGGTCACTGACAGCCGAAGCAAGCCTGCCACATAGATAATAAAATGCTGAAAGCCGTTTATAATATTCCCTCTGTTTTCTCCAGGCAATGACTGTCAAGTGAATGACCACACATTTGGTAGATTAAGGTCCAGGAAACATTTCACAATGCAGCTGCTTTTCAGAAGTCCTGTTTGCAGAACACAGGATGAACATAACTTATTTGAATGCTTCCAGGCAACTACTGATCCTGTAGATAGAGATATACTTTTATAATATATGTATGTCTAAGAAATATAATTCCTAAGTAGCTCTACTCTTTTTGTAAATATAACAAATTTTGCAAGGCAAGGAATAATGTCCTGTGATCTGTTTTAAGATTACAGTAGCCAATACCATTAAAAGTAATTAAAAATTACTTTTGAAAACAATTAAAAATGCCAATAAAATTGAACAAAATATTTAAATATGTGAGAATTCCATCAATACAAATTCACCATGTAAAATATAATTTGAAATGTATTTAAACTAAACTCATAATGTGCAAATGCTAATGCACTGGTTAAAAAGACAACAAAAATAATTAATTACATATTTTTTTTTTCAAATGTTACTTATTGCTGAAGAAAATTTGAAAAAAAACCCACAGAAAAAAAGTAATTTACCAAGGAAAAACATTGTGCTCAGCATGCTCAAGGAAACAGGCTCTGGATCTCTGACTCACAATCAGTTTTTGGCTTGCCTCTCAAGAGCATGAAAAGGTTTTTGGAGAACCATAGACTGTTCATCAAATATTTAGCACCTGCAAATGCATAAATTAAGAGAGAAATCCCAGAAGATGGCTTTCAACCCTCTCCTTAAAGCTAAGAGAATATTCTTATCTTTGAAATACCATTTATTTCTTTTCCATTTACCTTCAGAATAAAATCACCTACTCCACTGCAGGAAAGCAAACCTCTCCTCCATTACTCAAGTTGCTTCCATGGTTATAATCCTCTTAACATAATATTTCCACAGTGATTTTTAATGTTACATCCAAAGCATGCTAACTTCTGTTAATGCTACTCAGAATCTTATTGCTCACTTTCACACTTTCAATTTCTTAAATGAAAAGGGCACAACACCCAAAGCTGTGACACCACAAGGAAGCTCATGAACCACCCTGCCCAAGACTTCTGGTGGGGCTTCAGCAGAAACATCCTCTAGAGTTTGTGTTGTTCCTCTCTCTTTTTCTGCTCTCTTGGGCCTGGAGGGAGCTGTGGCTGAGAACATCTCGGTGCTCATCTCTGCTTATAGAAGACACAGAGCCTCAGCCAGGGCAGATTTCCGTCCCAGAGGCTGGGCCAGTGTCTGCTTATCAAACTGGCTTGGAGAGCCTCATGAAGTGCTAGATCAGCCTCCTCCAGTTCTCTCAGTATCATTGTGGGGTAAAGCAATGCTCCTGCTGGGTAAGTCTGACAACAACAGGCTGAGAGTTGGCAGTGATCAACAGTAAATACTGATACAGCCTGTGATGGACTGGATTCTATAAACACCAACACCATTTCCTCACCGTGACTGAGGACTCCTCAAACTGCAGCTTGCAACACCAACAGAAATAAATATATACACCGTTAAACTTGACATTATAAACATGTGCAAGAGCTCAACATATATCTCAATACATCATGAACACTGTAAAAATATTGTCCGCATTAATCTGTTGCTAATTCCAGAGAGAATCAAAAGCAGCACCCTGAAGCCAGTGGAAATGTGACTCCATGGGATATGTTCTTGGAATCAGACAATCATTTGCTTACAGCTTCATTCTGTGCCTTTGCAGTACTGACAATGCTGCAATAAAGATTTCAAGACAATGAAACAGAAAAAGGAAAGATAGCAGCTACGAGACCTCACATCCATTAAAAAAACAGGCCTCTATTATCTGTGACACAAGAACAAACTCAATTCAAAATAAAATGAGCATATACAATATATTTTAATAACATTTGAGGAATGCTGACCTATAGCTATAGTAAGCAATCAAGAACTGAGGTATTGCTATCGGAAACAAAAGTTGTTCTCAAATATAAAAAAGGTGTTTGGCTTTGTTTCTTATTTTTTTTAAATACACCAGCATCATGTTGTATGTTCTATTCAGAACAGACTGTTGTCTAACCATGAAAATGGTTACTGTAATTGTACTCTTGAGTAAGAATGAGCCTCTGCAGGAGCTGACCCATGAAGGTCTGCAGAATACTTGAGGGCAGCAACAGTGTAAACTTATGTTGTTGTAAACATGGCCCTTAATCCATCAAAAGAAAAACATATGGATTCCATCTTTATTTATTTCTACAACAAGTCAGAGTCATCATGACATCTTTAAATACTTTGAATATTAGCATGCTGACTTATAAACTAAAAAAGGCAAAACTTGACTCCATTAAAAGAAAAATCCTGTTTTTTTGGCTTATTGCTCAACAAAAAGCAGAGCTTTATAAACACTGCATTAAAATTAATAAATCTGTTTTGAAAAGTCCTGTATTTCAATATTATTACAGCTGCAATAATTAAGAATTTGGCTACAACTCTGAGTCATGAAAATCCATCAATCTACATAGATTTCATTTACTAAAGCTGCTATATATATGCAAATTCTTTTAAAGTTTGTCTAATGGAAAAAAAGCCACTTGGTTAAACCATATGCATAAAACAATAATTAACATACACAACAAAGAGAAAAAACCCTCAGTGTATGATACTGACCATACTTATCCAATACATATACAATATGATTACTAAAGGTAAGGATAAAAACAGTTTTTAACACAGACACTTGAATATAAAAGAAAATATGATTAAGCTGGCCATTTACCAAGAGTATTATTCTTTCTGAAATGTAACAGTGCATATCTGTTGTGGCCTGTTGCTGTTAATGTCAGCAGTTTGCTTGCTATTTTAGACCAATTTAATCAGAGATGCTACAGGCCTACCTTGCCCCTGCCTTGGCCAAGCTTCTTCTCTCTCTTCCTTACACCAGCACTCATATTCCTGGGGCTGCACAGTGAGGCAGTTCTAGCAACTGAAATGGATAAAATACAAGCTTCTTTTAAAAAAAGCAGACCCAAACAAATGTTTATCTCAGCTTCCCAAACCATATCACTCTCTTTAAAGGCAGCAAATGTGAAAGGGGCAGAAGGAGAACAGGACCATGAACTATAGATCTGTAGAATCATATCCTAAAGATTATATCATAAATTAACCCATGAATTGTGTACTCAGAAAAGAGGCAGGACATCCTAGGTAGAAGTAACATCAGTATCTTTCTGATGGCCCTATAACTTAGGTCTGCACCCATTATCGAATATGAAGGAGAAGGGAGGAATTCTAACGTGTCAGATGGACCAGTGTGTATGGGGGTGGTTTTTATTTGCTCAGATATCCAAGGCAAATATAGATGTATCCAACTCAAAGAGAGAAACCTGATCCTTTATGATGTTTCTTAATAAGATATTGGACATGAGTTTGCAAAGTACGTAAATACAAAAAACAAAACGTAGAAAACACCAAAAGGCCCACCAGAATTTTACACTGTCTATGCAGAACATCCCAGCATGGGGCAGTGAGGTACTGGCCAGGGTCAGCATGGCTGGGGGACAATCCTGCTGTGTCCAGCACAGGTTACCTCACTGAGAGAGACTGGCAGAAAAGAAGAGAATCCAGAGAAAAGCAAGGAAAGGGTGTTAGTGAAAGGAAAGAGATTTATGAGGAAAGATTTAAAAGAGGTAACAGACTGGCCAAATAATGACTAGGTAGGGGATATGAGGCATGGTAGCAGTCTATAAATATTTCAAGATATAAACACACAAATAAGACAAAAGAATTATCTAATGATGTTCATGGAATATAACTTGGAGTTAGAAGATTAATATAAAAAAAGAGAAAATGTAGGTTAAATATCAGAAAAACCTTTTAAAAGTAGATGTCCTTAGTATTCAGCAAATTTTGTAACAAAATGAAACTATGTACTAGCAAGCATACCAGGGAGAAAATGCTTGCATTTACCTGGAGAAAAGGACCTAAAATATCTTGATATTTAAGATCTAAGTATTTCAGTTTCTTTACTAAGACCAGAAAAAAATCCAACATTCCCTTAAATTCAGTTTTAAGTTCTTCTTAAGAGAAGTTTAACCTTCTGTTAAGGTTTTCATCATCAGACGAAAAGTTTGTTAAAACCCACGATACCAATTAACAGTGAGTCAACATGAGAGGCGACAGGAAAATTTGCAAATGTGAGCAGCAGCAGTACAGCAGCAGCTACTACATTCTGCAATTTCATTCTCAAGACTAAAATATTATTTACCTTTCCCTGCATGTCTGGCTACTCAAAATCTAGCTGATAAAAGTGCTGAAGTTGTCTTAGCTAATTAATGAAGGATGGGTGCATGTATGGCTATGAGTGTGCACATGTAGCTACAGATTAGACACCAAAAACTAGAGACTTGCAAAGAGAAATATCTGACAATATTTGCCTGAATGTGCTTTCTTAGGGCCCAGTCCAAGCCAAACGAGCCTCTGTGGCTGTTGGCCATGGGAAGCTCAGCGAACTTCCTGTGTGAGCAATTCCAGGCTGAAACCTGCTCTGTGATGCAGCCATCCTGGCTGCTGAGCCTGCCCACACTGGGGTGGCACAGGGGCACCCATTCAGCCAGCTGGACAGTGGGAGCCACAGAGCTCTGACAGAGGCAAATCCAACCTGAGCTGGAAAAAGTCATCACTAGAAAGGTCATGTGTTCTTTTATTTGTTGCGCAGGCTCTGACGGTTTCACTGGGAATCCTCTTACTTGGCTTGAAATTTATTTTTAATGCACCTCTGGGTGAAATATGTGGAGGAAGTGTTGTTTTCCAGCTTGGTAACAACAAGAGAAAAGCTGATGTCATAAGAAAGTTCAAAAAAAGCTACCCTCAGGAGAAGGTTTCAAAAGCTACAGAATTCCTGGAAACATCATTTCTTAGAAGAAATATACTCACTGTGAGACTACACTCATGTATGCACAGGGTGTGTGCACATATGTGCACAAATGCATGGCAAAGGGATCACAGATTATACTGAAAATGTTATTAAGTGCTGCCTTACCCATGAATAGGATTTTGTGGTTTATAAGAGGTCAGCAGTCATTTTGACAATGAGAATGATTTAATATAACAATTAATTTATTAATATAATATCCTTTTATATATATGAACATCTCTTGTGTTCATATAGCAAATAAAATTTTGATTAATTTATAATAGTTTAATTTAGATTATAATGTATAGCAGCAGACATCACCAGAGTCATATTCACATATATTGCATATTTTTGTTCAAATAAGAGCATTTAACACAAACCCTAATATTTTTTTACTAACCTCTAGAATAATTGTCCTCCACAAGTGATTTGAAGTTGAAATATAGCATGATACAGATCTAAAATAAATATTTTAGTAGTTCTGTGATAATGACTTCAGTTAAAATGCAGTTAATAATTTGCCATACCCTCTGGCTTACAGTTTGATCTCCCATATGTTTCAGGTTGTCTCTCCTACAGGACAAAGCACATAACCCTTCCTCAGCCCCCTGACTGGAGGCCATGGCTTCAGTGAATCACTGTTTTCTACCACAGTAGAAGTTTGAAATTCAGTCTCATAAAATCTCTCATCAGCAGTCTTACATTTATATGTGGTGGGCATTATCGGCTGTTGTAGAGATGAAAGGCACAGACACCTGAAATCTGAGGAGGTTCAAAACAGGAGAGTCTGTGAGAGCTTTACCTAACACCAAGGACGTTAGGTATATTGATGATAAAAATTGCAACTATAAATAACCTTTCCTTACAAAAACAATGCACTTGTTTGCATCACCATTTCAATGGTAATTCCCCTTTACTCTGGTCTTACCTCACCGAACTAAAATATTAGTACTTTACAGTCTTTTTCATTCCATAATTATTGCAGCTCAATATGCTCTTGCATATGTCAGGTACACTGCAGTCTAATTTAATCTTCATTACACATTGCCATATTGCAATTATACATGCTATCAGAGTGTTAACACATATTTAAACCTGTTATTCCTTTGTCACTGATTTACAAAGAGGTACCTGAAAAGAAGCAGATGTCATAATTACGTGCTTATGCAGCTCATTTTATACTAAGTCTCAACGTAAATTGCAGATGAGCAAGGCATGTCCTGAAATTAATGTAGTGATAGTACACTAATGCTGTGATTCATTATGGTTTGTCAATGTGCTGCACTTCTGGAATGTGTGATAAAATTATATTAATACTGCACGGTAATGAGATTAATGAATTTGTACATGGGGAAGAATAATGGTTCCCTTTGTTAGACTATTGAAAAAATAACGTATAGGTAATTAAAAAGAATTAGTCAAACTCCATACAACCCCACTTATATTAAATTAATTTGTCTGGCTTCATTTCTAATAATTGATCACTCTCTGTAAATTATAAAGCAATCTTAAACCATATGAACTACTACTGTAGGAGGAGAGTTTCCAGAGTATTATGAACCATCAAGGTGGTCCCTGTGGGTTCATATTAATTAAGGTTTAACAGTTTGGAAAATTGTAGCAATATTTTATGATTCATGTAATTAAACTCTGTAACAAAACGTCACAACTGCTAGTTGTATCTCTGCCTATGATTTATATCTTACCCTTGTTTCAAAGGAAGCAGAAGTAATGAAATATTCTTAAACACACAGACAATCAAAGGAAAAATGTACTGGTTGTTTTTAGTGTTGCTAACTAATCACATTAGCATTTCATTGCCTGTACTTCAGGCACTAATGCCCACCATCAGACAGTGCAAATTAGATTAATTTAATATTCAACATCATAAGCTTTTTCAATAAAGTCTTGAGTCTGATCTCTGACTCGTTTTTCTCCTCCATAATTCCACTTATTTCAATGGAATTTTCTCCTCTTTTCTGTACCAACAGTACAGAATCTCACCCCTTCCTTATTTGGTTCTCTGATACAGTTAATACTTGCTAGGAAAAGCTACTTCTGTAAATTTAAAGTCACAGATCTAAACAAAACATTAGAACTGCAGTCTAATGTTACTGATGTTGAGTTTCAGAGACTCACTGTAATAAATTGAAAGACTCTGTTTGAAAATAGGTTCTCTTGTGGAAAATGTTCTTGCATAATCTGTCATATTCAGTCATTTAGGCAATTAATGTTGCTTTTCTTTGCTTGTTGCTGAAGTTCCTCACTTTTAAATTTGTGTTACTAAATATTAGCACTGAAGAGGAACTTTTAAAGTGAAATTTGTTTTTTAACTGGAGAATTTGCAAGAAAGCTTTAACTTAGACTGATTTCTTGAATTTAAAAAGCATATTTTAAGAGACATAAAATTATTAGCACTCTCAATACAAAAATCAACTCCTTTTTCATTTAATGATCCTATCGTGCATTGGTTCTTGGATACACAGAAACTACATCTGCCCTGCTGCGTGTCACTTGCAATTGATGGCACATCCTGCTCAGTGTGGCTCCAAGACTGATAGTACATGATGGATCAATGAAGCAGGAGATATCCAAATTCTATAAATCTGTCCATTATAAAGATATTTCTAAAAATCAGGTACTAGGTTTGAGACTAATATGAATGCAGGGATCACAAATTAAAAAAAAAAAAAAAACAGTTTTCAAGATTATACTTATTTCTATACACAAATTTAAGCTAGAAAGCAAAACTTTGGCTTTAAATAACTGTTTGCTTATTGAGATTTTTTTTCCAAAATTCTAAAATTTTCCCCCAAGCAAGCTTTTACCTTTTATTTTTCAGACTGAGAGATACGTCACAGCTCTCTCAGCTTGCGAGCTGGGACTTGTGTATAGTGCACATGGCTTGCATTGTGTGCAGTGCACTCTGATGTGCTCTGGATTAATAGGATTCTTCTGCTTCTACAACAACACAAAATTTGGTTTTCTGGTAGAAATAGTATCTGTTCCCAATGATCTTTGTTCTCAGATATCACAGTAATGGGAATCAAATCAAACCAGAGAAGAACACTGGTTAGTGAAAATGAGCAACAAATGTAAGGCTTGAAGTGAGACCACAGAAGTCCATTTAATTGACCTGCAGGCTTCAGACTCAGCTCTGATTGTAAAAGAGCATATTGCACCAAGCAGTCTTTGAGATTCCCTGGATGAAGGAGGGCAGCACGTGTGTTAGGGACACTGGACCCATTCTGTAAGGTAACAGAAATCCCACAACTCCTCTAAGTGCATTTTGAACCAAAAATGGGCAGGGAGTCCGCAGAAATGGTGTGTCATTGTCTGCCAAAAGTCCGTTTCTTGTCAGGAAAATCAAAGTGACTGGCTCTCCAAACTTGTAAATTACTGTTTTTAAAAGGTACAGCATTCTTATTCCATCTTTGAATTCCTCATCTTACTCATTTTTCCTACCCACTCTGTCACTGAAAAGTGAGTTTCCAGTTCAGGTGTAAGCACCCCCTGAAATCTGTTTTAGCCAATAAAAATATGTAGTAAATAGAAATATACACCATAATTACAGTGGGAAAAAATTACCCTCATCTGCTGGTATTCACATTCCAGTTTTACTTTTTGTGAGCTGATTGGTTTTCCCCTCTGTATTATTATGCTGTCTTGTTCCTGGGAGTAAAATTTAGCCTAGGGTTTATAGGTGCAATAGACAACAATTCTATCCTAATCTAGTTATGACAGATTTAATATTAATGGGACTAAGAGGAAAATCAGTTTCCTGACAAATGATGATAAAGTGAAATCTTTAAGCAATAATAAAAATCAACATGCCATATCACATCACTAGTCATTCAAAAGTGACAAGCAGAAACAATCTGCTGAGAAAACATCCAACCACAAGCATAATCACATTTATGATTTAATTCCCATTTAACATCAATCACATCAAATTAATAACCACTCTCAAAGAAAATTAAATCCTAAGTGTATTTTTCCTTTAAAGTGTTATGATCAGAGAAGAAAGTCCTAATTAAATCTTAAACCAACTACACGTTTTATACATGTGACACCTGTAACTTGGCCAGCATTGTGAATTGGCCCCATGTGGATTTTCATCATAAAAGAAACTGACAATCCCTTCTAGCAGCTGCCATAAGTTTGATTAACGTGTAGCATTCCTTTTGTGAAAGTTCTTGTAAAGATTTTCCATTACTTTAATGACTGTGAAGCCATTTTGATTTAGGAAAATACCAGACTATGATGATTAGTGTTTGACATGCAACTCAGAGACAATGCTGCCAGCCACTGTTTATTCTGCTCTTCCTATGAGTGTTTGTCAACAACAGACATCCTGCTCATGCCTTATTTCATCTTCCCAAGTGACTTATTCAACTGGTAAAGGCTGTATAAAAATAATTTCTCTAAGTTACTGTTCTGGTTTAACCCCAGCCAACCCCTAAGTCCCCTGTGATCGGGATGCACAGGAATTCTGCATGTACTAAACCAGGATTTAAACTTTAAAAAATTTATGCAAGTCTCAAGCACTTCGATGTCTGAGAGTGGCATATGAATGCAGCTGCTCATTTTCATCTGTAAAAGTGAGTCTGGACACCTCAGGACATAACTTGATATCCAAACTGTCCTTCAGGGGTACAGCAGGCTCTGCTGGGAACAGCCATGTATTAACTAGTGCCAGGATGCTATCTTTTCCAGGGTGTTTGCTGTGCCTCCTGTTTCCCAGCTAGCAGAGATTTGGTAATGTGACAGAAAAGCTCACCATCACTGTTTCAGATGATTGTGCCTTATAGAGACAGGAGACACTAACTTAAATACACAGCAATTGACAGTATAGAAGTTCCTGAAAAAATAAAAAATGTGTATTAAGTACTGAAGATGCTCTTGGTGTTCATGCCAGCCCTTGTTATTTTTTTTAATTTCAAACAATGTAAAACACAGACTGGTGCTCTTGTACTTCCTACATACTATGGCAAAATAGTTCTTTATTTAAAGATGAATTTGCAGATACATGAGATCTCTCCCCTGTGTAAATTTTTCCTTCCCATTCATGAAAACCAAAACTTGGACAAAGAATGCATTTTGCAGTACATGCAATACTAAGCATGTACTTTTCTCCATTCCTCTAATAAGGTTAAGTAAGGGAATACAGTTTGTTTCAGGGCCACAGATTTTGATGTAAGTCAAGCAAAAGTCAGTCATGATAAACCAAATAACATTCAACATATCCAAAACTGGTCTTTGCAAATCACAATCCTATGATGACAACCAATTCCTCCTTGCCTTTTTAATTATAACCTTATAGAATCTCATAAAATGCAAGCCTGGTATTATAGATTCTGCTGAAATATTCAGGGCTAATTCAAGATGTGAAGACACCTTTTTGAGACAGAATACTGGCAAACACTCTCTCCCATGCCTTTCAGCAAGAAAAACAATCTTGCTGCAGCTGTTGTGTTTATTATAAAATTCATGCTAAAAAAGTGTTACCTGAACACAAATTAAATTATTTTAATTTAAATCTCCCAAACAGAGAGGCACATTTCCTCACACGATTATGAGATCTCCAAGGCCTGCTGTGGGTATCTGGTATTAATTGGTTAATTCTTTCTCACTTCAAAGGTTTCTGAAGCATCAAGGTCAGATTTTAATGCATTTTGTCCCTAAAGGTGAACGTGTGAGTCCCTCCAGTTCACCAGTGAACAGCTACTCAAATGTACAGCTCCAGTGTCTTCCTGGGCACTGGAGGGGAATGGCTGCACCAGCTCACGATCTATCCCTCACTGACCTCTCAACAGCTAGTCAAAGCACGAAAAAAGATTTTCACATTCTGGTCATAATCACAGCTCTATAAATTTTTTTTTTTGTTTGCATTTGAACTGATGGCTAATAATTTGAAATAATAAGATGTTTCTCTGTATAGCTGGGATTGAAAAATACAACTTGCTATGAAAAGGTAATTCCTTATTGGGCAGAAAAGATGTTTCTTTGCAGAACCAATTCTCCCTGAGCTCCACATTTTGGATAAGTGCAATTGTTTTCTTAGAGAAATTTGGGACCATATGTGTAAAAACCAGCTTTAGCACAATATCCACAATGGATCCAAGACAACTGTCCTTACACAGTATCCTATATCCCAAAGAATTCCAAAGGACATTTCAGCATCTCACTTCTGTTTTTCTACTTGTCATTCAATTCTGTTAGGTTTCTCAAATATTTTTGAGGACCTATATCTTAGTAGTTGAAAATAAAATCCTAAATAGCAACCACAGAGACTAAAGTCTTCCATTTAGCTTTTACAAGTTTTTGGTCCACTAAGTTCTGCCCAATTCACACAATAAGCACAGCTTTTTACCACTCGGGATTTTTTAGTAATTTCACTTAGAGAAGATGGCACCTATGTCAGGTCAGTACCAGAGTGATTTGGACCTCTGACTTGTAGATGAAACCCTTTAAGCTTTTCTTACAGCTCTCCTGTGGCCTGTATCTCTGCTATTGTGCATTTGTGTATATAAAGATGCATCTACCTTCCCACGTGTCTACACAGACTCAAACAAAATTAGGAAGAATTTATGGAGATCCTGATCTATGAGCTTTAAATCATCAGTCATAGAGAAACAGTTGTTACTGGAACCATATGAATACATAGACTTGTTATCTCATAGGAAAAACTCAGTCTCAAGTGAAATGTATTCTGCATACATAGCTCGGGGTTTATGACCAAAGCCCTCCTTTGGGTCCAGTAGGGCTGCCAGTAGCTTTACTATGTGAAACACTAAGCTTTGCAACCTGAAAAATATTTTATCAGTCTTTTATCTATACATACATTTTGTCTAAACTAGATTTGAATAAAATGCATATGAGTAACTATGCAAACAGGAATGATTCTTTTGCATCCTATGGGTTTTGTAACTACTGTTTTCAGATTAATGGATCTCCTCCTTGTACATTTCCACTTCTCAATTATTGTTTTTCTCTTCTTTATTAACTAAAGTTCTTTTTTTTTTTTTTTTTTTGAGCTCAGCTTGCCCAGCCCTAGTATGAGCTGGCAGCAAGGAGTGTTAACCAAAGTCTCACAAGGGGTGGATCAGCACTTCCTCCCAGAGTTAAATGCAGGAAACCAGTCACATAAGCAGGAGGTTTCAGAGCATTAGCAGTGGTTTTAAGGGAAATTAATCTTGTTCCAAGGAGTAAATCTACATGGTGAAAGCTGGATCAAAATAAAGCACTGTACTAACAGTGCAAGCTGGACAACTTGTACTACTAAAGCAACTTCTCAGGGCTGCTTGAGTTGCACACAGATAAATGCTTCAAGCCACCTATACCTAAATAATCCATCAGCTTTCTTGTCAGCTCCTTTCTCCTCTTATTCTATCCCTAAATACTAATGTTCTAATCTGAGATGCACACAGATATGCCCCATTCTGTTTTATCAAAAATATGCTTGACCTGACAATATGCACAAAATGCTCTCAAAGCTTTCTTCCAATTTGAGCTTGACTAACAAATACTTTATAAAGATTCTTTCCATATATTTTCTGAAGTGGTTTTGTTTATGTCTTGCTTTACAGATTAAAACTTATTACAAGATCACTTTTATCAAAGATCAGAATTGTACAGATCACCTTATCAGATTTACATCAATGCTGAATAGGCAGGCATTTACAAATTTTCAAAAATTTGCCAAAAAAAGGGAACTTAATGGGTAAAGATAATAACTTTCTGCTAAAAAACTTTCATTAGATGTCCCTTTGCTCACTGTACACAAAGAGCTTTGGGGGTCACCTGCATTCTGAGAGCAGCAGTTAAAGATTTATATTTAACTCCTGCAGGATGTCTGCCTCTGGCCATTTTTTCCCATCAAGTAAAAGCTGATTGGGGCTGTTATCTGGGCCCATTGCATCTTGCTTCTACTCTTTCCCCGTTTAGTAGGGTGTCACTGATACTTGCCATATGCTCTGCTCTTACACGGGTAGCTGTGTCTTTAGCAAGCATCTGACAAAAGAGCAGAGCAGGTTTTTGAATGAGTACTTGGTAGTTAGGTGCTCAGCCCATATTGACTGTTAGCAATTTCCCTTCCAAAATTATGCTTAAAATAGACAATGAAAAATGCTGTCCCAACGGAATGACCTTGCTTTAAAGACATGTGGAGACAAGAGAAACCATAGTCAACTTTTAATCCAGCCTTTCATAAATAAATATAAAGGAAAATTATTGCAGTAAAATTTAGAAAATTATTCTTCTTTAAACACAAGCCTAATTGTGAATGAACATCAGCTATAGGCTATCAACTAATGCTGTTTATTACATTGATTATAACAGGGAATCCCTAGGGTTAGTTGATGAAATAAAGATTTAATCTGAGGGTAAAGCACAACAACAAAAATGTAGTTAATTGTAAACAATAGTATTCCAAGTCCAGCTGAGTCCATCAATATGAAAACAGAAGTTAACCTCATCCTTCCACTACTGTAAACATATTAGATGCTATTTATTGTGATTACATGTGTGTGGCCTGTTAGAGCCTAAATAGGAACATTTTCGTGACTGAAAGACATAAACATCAGATAACTAACATCATTCTTCCCATTTGAAGGATATAAAACCTAAATATTAATTTCAATAGTAAGATTAGCAAATTGGGAAATCACCCACACCAAAACCGTTCCAATAATATCCATTGCTAATAAAATATTTGAGTTCCAAGAAGATTAAAAGCACAGGTGGGATTCAGCAGGAGTTTATATGCTGTTCTGACACATGTCATAAACAGATTTTATGCAAAAAAAGAATACAGATTTTCCACCAAAGCAGAATGAGTCACAGTAATGGGAATTAAATTAAAAGATTTTTTAAAAAAACCCAAACAACAAAACCCACCCTGTGGAAAACATTGCTTGTACTGAGAGAGAGGAGCAGGATGTCCCGCAGGGCTGTGGATGACGTGCCATCACCACAGGTAGGGAGGCCGTGTCACTGTCACTGTCCAGCTGTGCCCTGGGGCTTTGGACAGGCACAGCAGCTCCCTGTGGGACCAGTCTGAGCTCAGCAGACCAAACTCACCCAAAACCAGCCCAAGCAAACACAGGCACAGCACCAGCAGAGCCCCACTGTCCTTGAAGGCAAAGCAGCTGCTTTTTAGAATCAAATTAATTTCAGTCCCATGGGCTGCACAATTGGAATATTCTCTTCAGCCTTCACAGACACCCATTACCAAATCTAAGAGAAAAGTGACTTTGGGCTTCCCTGTTCTGCGTCTGTACAAGACCTTTGTTTTGCCAACACTTGACACCCAAAAAAATGATGTGCTGTTTTTGGAGTAGTGCCAAGGAACCTGGGGGGATATTTTTGGTAGTATCATGACATTTTAAAAGACTATGGTTAGAGAAGATTTGGGAAAATTAAAAACTTAGGTAAATGCCAGGGATACACCTTTACCCTTTCCCTTCAAAGGTGTTACCAGAGACAAGCACTGACATGACGTGATCAGAACTCTGGAAGTCTGTTCAAGAGGGGAGATCATGAAGGGACATTGTCTGATTTGCAATCTGAAACCATGGCAGGTTTACATTTCAGGAGCATAAGCTGTCTTGGCTACAGCCTCCCCATTTGAATGTACATTTTCACAAAGGCAGTCCTTTCATGTTTTGAAATTAATCTGGAAAAAAGTTGGATTCCTTAGGCATTTTGCTCCACACTGCTTTTTCCCATGCTGTTCCTCATTTCCAAGTAGTTCCTACTACTATTATTTTAAACTTTTCTCAGTATTGCTTTTGCTCTAATATTTTAATACCGCATGAATTTAGTATCAGACATCCTTAAGGGACTTTTCCTGCACTGTTTTTCTTGACATTGTTATCATTACTGTAAGTATTGCTTTGAATAATCAAATGGTGGCCTGTAGACACTGAAAGAAGAAAGGTCAGATACTGTATATGACATATGATTTGCACATCCTTGAAAGGGAAATGAGTCATCTACATAATACAAACAATAACTTGGTTGCATATGACTGAGATGCTAAAGATAAGACATGTTTATAAATGAATAAACTTCCTGATTATAGTGTCATATTATGGTATTTTTTTTTTTTAAATAGGACTATTTTCTGTAGCAACCTTTCACTTAAAAATAAAGCTGAATACTGAAACTCAAAGTCCATGTGATTCAAAGCACAACGCATTTTTATTTTGTAGACCACTTTTAAGCAGTGGCTTGTTGCTAATAGCGGAACCACTCAGAAACACAAAGTTGTTTTTGCAGTACAGAGTAGAGCACTCTGCTTCCAGATATTACTACATGGATATCACAAGAGCTCAGCACTCACACTGTGGCACAGGAACCTTAAAAATGACACCTTGTTTTAAAGCAGTTAGCAAAAGGAACAGAAATGAGCTGTATCAAACCAAGAACAAGAATATATTTTCTTTCATTTCCAGCTCCACCCATGGCACTCAGTAGTGTGAACAGATACTCCAAGTAAATGCCCTTCTTAGCCAACCAGATAAGGAATTAAGCACAGCAGCAAATCTTCTCAGCTCTAACGCAGTGACCAAATTCTGTCATTGTCCCTCTCCCCCATCTACCTCCCCTGCTGGCAGACAATGAAGTGCCCTGTGCCCGTTCGCAGAGCCGTGTGCCCATTCTGCAGAGTTCTGTGCCCATTGCAAAGCCCTGTGCCCATTGCACAGGCCTGTGCCCATTGCAGAGCCCTGTGCCCCTTTGCAGAGCCCTGTGCCCATTGCACAGCCCTGTGCCC
>JAHLSL010000036.1:8876582-8998987 GCA_025920805.1 Petroica traversi | reverse complement strand
CTGTGCCCCTTTGCAGAGCCCTGTGCCCATTGCACAGCCCTGTGCCCATTGCACAGCCCTGTGCCCATTGCACAGTCCTGTGCCCTGCACCATGCCTTGTTCACACAGGCCATGTCTCCCAGCAGACATCCCCAATTCAGCCTCTACAAAGGAGTTTCCAAATCGAGAACAATATTAAGAACATCACAGCTTCCCTTCCTGCTTTGCAGTGGGTTTGGTGATCACTTTGGCTTGCTTCCACTCTGCACAGCAGTGGAGAATATTTGATCTTTGGCTGGGATACCTCAGAGCCTTCCCCAGATGAAAAGTTCAACTCAGTCAGGTGATTAGGAGTCCAGTTTGAAAGCACAGCAGGATAAAGAGCTCAGATTAAAATCAGAAATATTCCAAACACCACAGCTCTGAGAGGGCCGAAGTTGAAATTAAACATTGGAGTCAGCACAATACAAGAAATTCACAACCGACTGGTGTATATCTTGCATAATAAAAGTTTAACCACATATGTTCTTAATATACAGGGTAGAGACCCAAATATGACCTGGATAAATCCACTGTAATATGAACCAAAACCTTTTTTGCGTACCTTCAGCTTCGTAATCTACAAAGCTGAATCTTTGGAGTGCAGTGAGCTGAGCCTCAACAACAAACATCTCAATTTATCTGGCTACTTGTTTACAAACAACTGATAATTATTTATGCTATCACTGCTGCTGTAATGCATTTTATCAGTTGCTGCATTTTTTTTCATTTTGTATGGTCTTTCAACTGTCATAAACCAGTACAACAATCTGTCAACATGAAATAATTAATAATTATTATGTGAGTGACTGATTTACTCTGGAGAACATGAAAGGCCATGAAACCTGGAGTTTCCTGGTCTATATAGTGTGCACAAAGGAAATGAGCATAAGCAATCACTGTCAGCTGTTCTTGTAAGTAAGAATTGAATCATTTATCTGTCTGCATGTATACATTATCATCATCTCCCACTCTGAGGTAAGCCCTAATAGCACTTTATGGTACAAAAATAGGTTGTCACAAATATTTCATAAAAAATACCACTCATTCGTTTTGAGAAGAATAGTTGATCATGTACATATTTAGCATAAAGTGTGAAGTTTTACAATTTTATACTTTGGCCCTAGAACACATGCAAGTTTTGTCTGCACCAATTAAAACACAGCTGAACACCAGATCTAATTCAAATTGATAACGCATAGTACAGTAATAATAATTTAAATGCTATTTTTTTTGTTCTCTTCCTTTCTTTTTTCCTGCTTGTTATATTTTTGTCCTGTATTAAACACTTGCAAATACCTTCCACTCTTTTAGTACTTCAACTATTTTAGCTTTTATTTTCCATCAGAATGCTGAATTTACACCATAAACTTAATTTGTAGCCATGAAATAATTTAAACCAATCATATGAGAGTTTCTTGCTCTAAATTTACACAAAAACTACTTTTGATGTAAATGAAGACAGAGCATACACTTAAGGCAGTCACAATTGAATGTTTAATTCCAGCTCAGCAGAAATCTAAAAATTAACGTAAAACCTGAAAGCTTTTTTGAGCAATCACATAATGAAAAATAAAATTTCTGACTTGCTTTCTGTGTGAGCAAGATAACATGCTTGTAGGCTGTAAAGCAGTGTAGAGAAATATTTGCAGACTGTCATTATTGTAACACATAAGGCTGTATGAATAATCAATTGTTTGGAAGAGGCTAAGTCACTTTCTGAAAAATTAAGACCATTTTTCTCCTTAGGGAAATAGATTACATTTAAATATACCTAGTTATAAATAAAAATAATTATTTATTAAATACAATATAATGAAGCATAAGGATAGCTAAATATTGTAGAATTATGTATAAATATGTATTTTTAAACAGAATAAAGTTACACTTGCTAAGGAGTTAATTTTGATCAGGATGTTTCTATCTTGAGAAGCTCAGGCCTTTTGTTCAAATGAAGTATCTTTGTGTGTGACCCGTCTGTGACAGGGTTTGCATGATCTGAGGACCTGTGAAATGCCTGTAGACTGCAAGACCCAGTAGATGCTTTCCAAAATTGCATGCAGAGCTCCCAAGTGAGAGCATGGATGTCTTCAGGATCCCTCACACCCCAGTGCCTACAGCTTCTGACTCACCCCGAGCAGCCTCAACACTGGGACCAACACCTGGGCATGTCTGGGAGCACAAGTGGGAGAGTCTGCAGGTACAGCCTGCAAATCCTAACAGACTCAAGAGAAATTACTCTTGAAGAAATTCTGAGTTAAACTGGAGTGTGGACAAACCTCTCAATCCTTTCCCAAACTGATTCTCCCACACCCTGGCTGTTTGTTGTACGGGTACAGCTCGAAAGGGTAAAAACGTAAGAAAAAGCTCCACACGCTGCAAAAGGCAGGTGGAGGACACTTGACACCAAGTGTTCCTTTGCCCAGTGTCCCCTCCTGGCTGGCAGAAGGTGCCCAGCACGACTCTGCTGGCCCTGACCGTGCCTCCAGGGCTGCTGGCACCTCCTGTCCTGGGAGCCAAGCTCTGCCCTGCTCCACCTCTGCAGAGCCAAAGCTGCACACCAGGGCTAGGGTAACACGTGAACTGCATAAAAGGCTCTGAACCTCTGCCATGCTTCTCCCTTTCTCCATTCCTTGTATTATATTTGACTTTAAAAACTTTTTCCAGCATTTAAAATTGAATTTATGGGTGTTTAATTGAGAAAAGTAACTTTAAAGCCTTGACATCACAGGGGAAAAACAGAGCATATACCCAAGCAGGTTTACTCCCAGACTGCTTTCTGGTACTTATTCCAATAGAATGCTAATAATTATGTTAAAAAGCTAATTTAAGAAATCCAATTTTTGGAAAATGGGTTTTCAAAGGGCACATTTAACAACTAGAGAAAGTTCGATCTGATTTCCCCATTAGAAGAGGAAGGAAAATCCAATTTTAATCTATTTTTGTTCTCTTAAAAAGATGATATATAGAAGTTACTTTGAAAATCATCCTTTCAAAGCAGAACCTAGCATAAGCATGTGCTAACTTGCAAAGTCCAATTAAACTGTTCCGATAATTCTGCCTGAAAAAATTAGCAGCAGTATTGAGAAGGCAAGTTGTTTTAAAAATGTCCAAGGCAGAAATGCTTCTGTGTTAAGCTGGTATTGATTCTGAAACAATCTTACACATGATAAATGAGAGCACATTTAGGAGAGGATTCAGTCATAAGAGCTCACAAATCAATCAGCTTGTCAACAGGCAGACCAAATTCAATTTTTATTCTTAGCAAATTCTTATTTGGTGGTAGGCCATTGTTTACTTTGAAATTGCTTTACAAAGGAATGGGGGAGGAAGGGAAACATGGGAAAGACAATCTTTCATCAACATATTAGAAGTTGGTATTTCATTTAGGGCTTGGACAGGGAGAATCTGATTGTCCCTTGGGTACGCAAACCTTTTATCTCCTTCTGAATGATCATAAACATTTGGTCATGTAATGCCCTTTATCTGCTGTAGCATCTCATAATAGTTCTTGTACAGTGAGACATGGCAGCAGTAATTTGTGACAGAGCACACTTCAATTGGCATGTCATATTCTGCAGCAATAACCTGATGTACACGAGAGCTGCTGCATCTCTTGCCAAGTCATGCTACATTTCTGACAAGCAGTTTCATTGTGTTCTGATAGCTCAAAATTAGAACCTGAGTGAAATGACATGGCAAAGAATAAACATTAAAACATCCCCGTGAACTTCTTCTCCAGATATCCTGGCCTGCTGCTCCTGAGAAACTCATCAGGAGTAACCTGGTTGGAACCTGAAAGGTTATTGGAACATCTCCAATTTAACACAATTCAGTTATACAACCTGTTAGTGACCTTGCACTGATGGCACTGCCTCACATCTAAAATGTCACTCTTCCAGTGTAGAGAGCCCATCCTGAGAGATCCTGGTGATCAGTGTGGCTGGGGAGGGCTGTGTGAGGCTGCTCAGGCACTTCCCTCTTGCCAGCCTAAAGATGATTGATTTTGTGGAAGAATGCAGCCTAGACAAAAAGCCAGAGCCAGTCAGTTGCTGAGCCTTGCATGCAAAACTCCCTTAGCAGGAGTCCAAGCCAAGTGTTCTTACACCAAATCATCACAGAGCTGTACTGTGGGAATGAGTACAGATATTCTGAGTCATGGGTGACACAAACGTCTTTTGAGAATTCTCTTTCAGGATTAACTTTTGAGAGCAGAAATCAGAATATGAATTATTCCTATTATTTTCTCCCCCTTCATAGTAATTAAAATGAGAAGTTGGAGACAAGGGCTTTATGATCATGGAACAGAATTCACTGGTCTTTCCAACTCTACACCCAAGCTTGTTTTCTGTCACAATTCTTCTCATTACATCCTTTGCCTTTAGATAATTGTAAGGAAGTGATAGCCTCCTGTGCCACAGTTGGATTTTCCTCACCCTTTTGGTTGATAAAAGTAGAAATCCACCAGGCCAGTGTATTTCTGGAAAGTACATTTAATTTTTTTCATTTAGTCAATATTAGTTATGTTCCTGCAAATAATACTTCTGAAGAGAACTTTGTGTGGATTTAGCACATACTGCCAGGCAGATGTCATAAAGAATTGACATTTGGAGCATACATTTATCCAGTAAGGGATCTTTTCCACAGTAAATTAATTGGTTTTGTCACAGGCACTCACCAGGAGCACACACCTGGTGGGATGGGTTTTAGTTTTTATTCAACAGGGATCCAGACTCAGACAAATTCAGCTGAATTGCTTTGGTTCCTTAATCTTATTTTTCTCTGCTACTGTACTATAATCAAATAAAAGACTAAAATAAAACCCCAAATATGTACTTCTCTAAATATTGCAGTCAGAATTTGTAACAGGATGTGAATTTCATGGCTGAGCTTTTAAAGTTGCATCCAGCTGACCCAGAACTCCAAACGTTCAAAACCTAATAGCTTCCAAAATCCTAGTCACAATTGGAAACCTAAGGGTAGTAATATTTAGGCTTAAACGAGTGTCTTGTATGAAAGACATCAAAACTGTGCAGAATAGAGAGAATAACTCTGCAGTGAGCCTGACCTCACTGCAGAAAGAAGATATGAACAAGGAAAAGCAACTTAGCAGATTTTGTATTTTAAGCCTGTGAGGGTCCCATATTTCTATCATTACCATGATGTCTAACATCTGAAGGTGAGTAAATCTTAAAAGACTTTTCTCAGCAGCCTGGGAAAATACGCCTTACGGACACGTCCAAGATAACAACTAGAAGACGATTAAACATCTTCCAACAAGTTCAACTCCTCCTCCTTTTCCCTGTCTCTTAAAACAATCAAACTTACAGGAAACCCCTAACAAACAAAAGCATTTGGGGGAAATATTGTGTTCTGTTTCTTGTGGTGTAAAGGAAGAAGACAAGAGTATCTTGTTTCACTGTTGTGTTTTAATGAGAAAAACTACCCCCTTGCATTTTATCCTTCAATTCAGAGCACATGAGAGGAATACTGGAACCCAGTAATACTTCCTTGAATGACCAGTAAAAACCTGTTAGTTCCATTCATTTTAAAATAATAAAAATTACCAGACTCTCATGTCAACCTGAGCAATCTGTTAAATGCAGGCACTGGTAAATGACACTACTTGAATAATTATTAATTCCTACAGGCCTTGGAAGTATGTATTCAACTACTATCAGACATGAAAGTATTTGTTGAGTTTTATTGGATTTTAAGCACAGGTAATTTGTTTTCATTTCCTTCTTTATCATAGATACTTTTTCCATTTTTACTATATAAAATCATAGTATCATATTCTCTGTTGAAAGCAATATTAAATTACTTTTAGGAAACAAAGAATATTATATATTTTTTTTTTCTGATCTGGTTTTAACCAGAATAAAGCTGCACATCTGGTATATTTTAGTTTTGGGATATGGAATATCTCTGTCTTTCCCAAACATTGTCTACTGTAAACCAAACTGAACAACTTTCGGAAGTGTTCCTTTTTCACTGAAATTTGAACTCTATGGAGAATGCTTGGCATATGGATTAAAAATGGATGTGAAAAACCAGTCGTGATTGGAACAAAGGGATTTTTTTTAGACCACAGGAATGGATATAAACTTGAAGGTGCAATCCATCCTAGCTTCAGTTATTAGGATATATAATTTAGAAATCAGGACTGGATCTAAGCCAAAGGTGATAAATGAAGACAGCATACTTATAAATGATGGCATTCAGGAAGGAGAAGTACATAGGAGCTCTTTTTTATGGATTCTAAGTGCATTTTTATACAGGAATCAAATTTACAGTGCCAGGATACATATTTCAAATGAAACTGAAGTTGTACTATTTATTTCTGCACTGAGTCAGAATTACAGAAAAGCCAAGTGAAAGGGTGGTCCTTTCCATTGTGTTTCTGCATAAAAACAAAGTGTCTGTGTTTAAATGCAAGTAACACAGGCTTAAGGTTATGTTAATTCCTAGCCTGATGCAAGCTGAACACCCTACGCTGTACAATTACAATACAGCTCCCAGGGTTTTATTACAGAGTAACAGAGCACTTCCTGAATAAAATTAATCAGTAAGGGTAGAATCCTTTCCCAAAGGACTAAATTCAAACCATCACTGTTCTCTTTTATCCAAGTTCTGTGCTTGAAAAAAAGAAAGTAGCCTTGCCAGCTGTTCAGTTGCATTTTTTTAATCTGTAGCTCTCACTGACTGTAGGAAAATCTGATTACACAATAAAAAGATAAAATATCAGATCTTTTTAAATGTACTTGAAATAATAAAACAAAACAAACAAACAAACAAACAAAAAAAAATCTCCAGCCTGCCGTGTGGAATTAGAAAGCCAAAGTAAGCAGCACAGACATAGAAGCAGCTTTGGTATTGAGAATTCAAAGTCCCATGCAAACACTGAATGAACCTCAAAACTGAATTGTTTATCTGATCCCTCTGAACCAATACTGAGAGGAATATAAAATGAGAAAAGCATTTTTCTTTCCTACACGGATCCCTTTAAACTATGGCAGAAGCAATGGAAGTCAAGCATGGCCTCATTTTATGGATTGCTGTTCAACGATAGGCTCAACAAAGTGGAAAATATGCACCGATTAGAGAGTTGGAGAAAACAGGCCTTTGCCTTCTATTGGACTGCATCTTCCCTTCCTCCTCGTCCATTTTATGATGCATGCCTTCAATTGCTAACTACTATAAAAAGCTTCCTGGAATTCTTGGCACTGCCACAGATCTGATTCCACAGTGGCTTCCAGTGATTAACAGAATGCTAGAAAGTGCAAGACAAACAAAGATCAGGTGAATGGGGAAAAGAAATGAGAGCACCATAAAAAGCGCTCATAAAGTACATTCCGCCAACAGAGCCAATGCTTATAAAAGGAGTGTAGGTTTTGAAAGTCAATCCCTCCCATTCTGAGCAGAAACCAGATGAATTTATAAAGATTGCATTTTCTGTGTCTCTGAATATATTAAAAAAAAATCAGAACTTTAGCTTAACTGGCAGAGAGAGCAAGAAAAAGTAAAATTCATTTGTTTCACTAAAATCTCAGTTTGTATCTGAACTCTTTCATTGACCAATAGTAAACTTGATCATCTGCAAATAAATTATTAAAATGCTAACTATAAGGTTGTACATAATAAATCCTGACTATATTATAATTTTTGTTCCTCCAAGCAGCTCCTTAAAATGCATATTTAACTAATTTATCCTACACTTAGTGCCCCTGTGGCCCTGGGAGGTGAAGCAACATCGTTCATAAGAAATATTAACATTGCCTGTTTATCAAGGCATCTGTGAAATACAAAAGCAATAAAAGTGCTAGTGTGCACACTCATTTACTATTGAAATATCACAAAAATTTTTCAGTGTCAGAAATCTAATTTTGTATGATATTTCTATATATTTTAGCAGTTAATTTTTTCAGTATTACTGAATTAATATGCTTTGAATACCCCTGTAGCTACAGTGGAAAAATGAACCAATGCACTTATTTAGTGCTGCTACCTAAACCCATTAGACAAATTTTCTTTACAGCAAAGCATTGATGAATGAAATGTCCCATGTTAATGTAAGAATAATCAATTTAGAATGCTTATGACAATTAACAAAGCTAGAGATAAGCCTTGAAAGCACCATGCTTTGTCAGCCCTGATTTGGATTAAACTTGTACTAATAGGATCATTTTTCTTCCAAAAGGTACTCTTTTTAGGCAGACCTATCAATTAATATGAATTATACATGTATAAAATAACTTATGTCATTAATTAGACAAATTAATTTTTATGATGCAGTGAATAGACTAACACCAGATTATATGAGATATCATTCTCCCAATTCATACGTATTTGGAATAAATGAATAGTTTACATTTGCATGGTTATTACAGAATCAATCATTATTAATCAGTGACACCATATTGGACAGTTTAATATAATCTGTTTCAAATTTCTCATGGTGACCAGGTATATTCAAGTTCACACTTTCAAAGACAAAGTTTTACTCAGGCTCACATGTTTTCACTGGAAATAACACTACAGACATCCCAGGGAAACACAAGCACTGTGTGTTGTGTGCTGTGTGTTTCTGTGTATTTGTGATGGCAAAAAGAGGCAAATTAAATAAATATAATGTAACTCTTCTGGCATCAATTTTAGATGTAGAATTGAAAACATTCAAAAATTTAGAAAGCCTTGTGTTAATGCTGGCCCACACTTTGATCCTGAAACACTGTTTTATTTCAGCCACTAGTAATTTGCCACTCATTGCTTCCTTTTGCCTTTAAGCCTAGTGCATATAGTTTCAAAGTGGACTGAAAACCTTTACAAAACAAAAAATGTATATATGAAATATCAGACTCTTTGAATCCCAAAAAGTGTTTGAATTTTAAAAGTTTGAGTATTTACATGGTAGGTATGATCCTGCAAATATTAAGTTTTAAATTACTGCCTAATAGTATCTCCTACATGGAAAAGATAATATAGTGATTTCCATTCAGATGTGTTAGGAACTATTAAACACTTATTAAAGTTATTTTAAAACTTTGCTTGCTTTGCATTTAATGAAGTGAATGAAGGATGGAAAAACCTACACACTTTATGCACTTTTCAATTCTTAAAAATTACTTCTTGCCACATACCACCTTTTATCCACTATTTATACATCGGCCGTGGCCAAATATAGGGGGAAAATTATTCCCTACTACCTCAGTTGGCTTTCAGAGAAATAGGATAGCAAACCCTCAGAGAGGAAAGTATTTAAATGACCAGGCTGCTTCTGATAAAGCATTAGTCTTGGGGAACATGTCCTCTTGCTGAACTACAGGGAGACAGGAAAACCAGCAACTGCAGGCCTAGCCCCCAAAGACTAATAAACCCCCCCAGCCCTATCAGGGATAACTTTTCCTAAAGAAAACTAAGGGGTCACAGTCCAAGGAAAGAACTGCTCCATGTCATGTGACAAACCTCTTGTATTTCCAGCCTAAATTTATTCCTGGTCAGTTTATAGGAGCTCCTGGCTCCACATCCACAATGCTGGCTCTGTATCTCTCCTCAGTCCCTGTTTTGTCAGGCTCCACAAGCCAAATTCAGTTTACCCAGTCCCACAAGAAAACTCCCTGGCTGCCTACAAATACCTGCAGCCCTCCCTGGACCTGTTGTGAGTCTCACTTTGGTGATGGCTGAGCAAATCTGGAGGCAGGATATTCTCAGATGCTACCAGTCCTTTCATGGTATTCCATGAAAAGCCACCCTGCCTGGAAAGGAACAGGAACCCTGCCTGGACAGATCTGAGCACCCTTTCAGGTTTTTCCACAAGGTTTGTGCCATTTGCAGTCTCTTAGGAGCATGCCACTCTGGCTTTGCTCCTTTGGAGGTTGTTGGCTTTGATTTATCTGTGGATTTTCTAATTTGAAATGAGAGGCTACGCAGGATCCTCACAGGAAAACGCAAAACTCACCTGGAATATTGAGCTCTAAATTTCAAGTTTTCTATTGTTAATTTATTGTATCACCTTAGCACACAGAAAGTCAAAACTAGTTCTGGAGACTATGCAAAGGCGTTATTGAAACCCTCATTAAGGGATGTGCCTGGAGGAGAGGTGAGTAACTTCCCATAAAAATAAGAATAGCAGGGTAGAAGAATGTTGAACTGATGATAAGCCAGGCCAAACATCAAAAAACCATACAGTATAACATTTTCACATGGAAATAAATAATCATCTGGAACTGGGGAAAAAAGGAGTATATTTATATGGAGCTTATGCTCCATAATACTTTTTTAATCCATTAACCTATAATTAAGGGGCTTTTTGAAAGCTAAGAAATACACAGGAAAGGAATTTCCATTAAGCAACAAAATCATAAGCAAAATACAATTTTATCTTTAGCAAACACTCACTATACTACAATAACTTTCATATTGGATAAAACTTCAAATATAAAGATACATTCTAGTATATGATTAATTATAATTAATAGACAGGAAGCATGGGCAGGTCCAAGCAGATGTGGAAACCAAATAGAGATTCACAGAAGACCACAATGTGGTATAAAAATCTGAGTTTATTTAGTACAGCTGGCTGTATATAATGCCTTTTGAATTTATAAGGCTATAGCATCTGGTCTTCCAATGTCTTGCTACAAAATTTCAGAAAGTCATGGGAGTATTTTTTGTCCCATTTTATTTTCTCTTGAACAGAAAGGAACTTATATTGACAGAAAAAAAAAGTGCATTGGAAAGAGAACTGCTAACAGAGTATATAAAAAGAAATAAGCACTTAAATTTTAATTTAAAACAGTGAAAACTGAAATGTTAAGATTTTTCTTCTGCCTTAGTTCTGGCTGCAAAAAAATCTTTGTAAGAGTCTAAAAGCAAGAGTTATTTAATTTTTAATGGCAAAATATGTTAAAAATTAGAGTTGCATTGAAAAAGCAATTCATAAACAAAAAAAAAAAGCAATTTTTAATAGGAAAATATCGTGATTTGAGAAGAATTCTTAATACTTATATTCCCTTTATATAGGAATATATATGAAGACTCCAATTATCAAAACCCCACAATTCTATCTCCTCCTCTTCCCATATTCAGCAATTAGAAGTTTTAGAGACAATATTCATACAAGTGATGCACTTTTAGAAATAACTTGCTGCATTATTGCAATTATTCTACACACTGCTTTTCAGAATGTGCTGGTCTCTACAAGTGTTGGTAGCCAACAAAGATCTGGGGATCCCACTCCTGTTGCATCCCCTCTAAATAATTATGCATCAATTTAGTAAGTTTTTCATTAACTACTTTCTTGTCCAGTAGCTTCAGAAGGGTGTTACTGTATTTCTCCAAAACTTAGCCGTGGTTTCCTACTAAAGCTCTGCTGCTGATAAGCAGTATTTTGTAGCTAGAATTCTGTAATCCAGCTAGCCCTGGATTGATAGGAGTGTGTTTTCTTAATGGGAACAGCTGGAAGGTAAACAGCTGGAAGCTTTCATTGCCATGTACATGTACTTTACATGCATTTGCCTAGGATCTCTCGAAGTCACCCTATATGCAGCTTTCTCTTCATAGGAGAATTTCATGTCTTCAATCATTTGATATATTAATGCTCCAGCTTTCCCAGCACTTGCCACTGGCATTATGATAGAGAGTGATTCCATTTCCCATAGCACAGAACTTTGCCCATGGCTGAACACTTTTATTTTTGTCCTTCATATCATCTCTACAGCATGTGCTGGTGTGATGGATGTCTTCTTGGTCCTTTTGCCTCCTGAGTGCCTTTTAGCTTCCATCTGTGCTCAAAACTAATGGTTGTTATTATTTTGGTCTTTTCTCCTGGACAGTTCTGCTGCCCTTGCTCTTTAGGAGAGCATCTCAAGGATTGCTTTATCGAGTTCTCAGGAACCGAGTCTCCTCTGCCTACCAGGATCCATTAAGCATTCTCGAGGGCTTTGCAAGTTACAGCCTGCCTTCACTTTTCAGTTTCACTGAATAAGTATTTTTCGCTCTTTATATTCTTTGAGGGGAAAAAAAACCAACCAAACAAAAAAACCCATCAAAACACAAAACAAACCAAAACAACAAATCTGTCTGGAGTTTTTGTAAGTTTATTTGCATAAAATAATTCAATTTCTCATAACTCCCTCTATTCTGGCCAGTATTATTCACAACAGAGGTCACTGAGTCCCTACCACTTTCCACCAATGACAAAATAAAAACGACAATCAAGGAATGAGGATGTTGTTGTTTGTTTACTTTTTATACTAAGTGTCACTTTACATAGAATTCTTCTGCTTTTACACACAGAGTCAGCATTCAGTCCAACTCTGTCTGGGCTGCTATGCTTTCTAATTGGGAATGGCATTAGACTGGCCATTTCTCATCTATTTTATTTTATTATTATTTTCTGCTGAAACAATAGAAGAGTAAATATTTTGAAAAATAACTATTACTTGTTTTAAGAAAGTACTCACAAGGGTGTTGAAGTTCCAAGAACTGGGAATGAACTCCAGAAAGTATCTACATGAATAAGAGTTTTGTCATTGCCTTTAGTGAGCTAGATATCAAAATTTTGGCTCATTCATCTGAGAACAGAACTTTTCTCATTAGCAGATTTCTAACAACACTTACACGTCTCATCTATTCTTAGGGGTGAGGCAAACCTGAAAGTGAGAGGACTAATCACATTAAATTAATCTAATTGGACATGCTCAGCACCCACTAGAGAACTAAAATTAATCTGCTGACATTTTTATTCTTTAAATGCTTTAAGGATCATTGGGAGACTGAGTCACTAAAAGGTTTATTTTCAGTAAACTTCAGTACAGCCTCTTACAAGAATTTACAGGGAAAATCCAGCTTTAAATAATGCCAAATACTTTCTTACAAACTTCTACACAATATTTGCTGATCAGTAATATATTCCTGAAAAATAATGGATGAGTCACATAGGTTCTAACACAAAAGACAGTTATAAATATAAGTCAGTGTAAGATACTGCTATGCATTTTTCCTCTATCTTTGTTCATGATACCTAAAACCTGAAGTTATTATAAATGTGGAATCTTCCTCTCTATTACATATACTTCATATCTTCTTATGTTGACTCATACCATTAAAGTATTTAAATTAATTTATATAGATCCAAATAAATCTCATATTACTTTTGCTATTATGAATACTTGTAGTGCACATTTTTTCAGTGTATTTAATTGCCAAAGTATAAAAAAAAAACCTATCAGAAAATACAATGTAATATGACATTTTAAAAAGCTTTTTTCATGGCCTAGTCAAATTATTGCTAATTGGAAGACAACCAGCAAAGCATGGTGGGCTGAATATTTTACCCCATTTTATATTTTAGTATAATCTGGTACAAGTAAACTTTTAAAGGTCCCCATCCTTTGAGAGTTTCAAGTGAACTTTACAAAGCAATCTATAAGCTTCATAAATAATGTCCATGTGGCTTTTAAGTAATTTATATAGTCTTTTCAATGGAAATAAGCAAGCCACTTAATCACTGAGCATGTATTTAGTTTGTTTTAAGGGTTAGCCTTTTCATTATACAACAATTGCTAGGGCTTATAAAATAAAATACTAATCCCTTTATAATAAAAACTAACCTTTTGAAGTACTTTTGATGAAAAATAATGACAGAACTAATTGTTTGCCATAAACATATAATATAATAAAATCAAAATCTCACAAATCAGAGTTAGGGCACTTGAAAGAGGCAGCTTTCCATTGTACCATTCATACGTTTTGGATAGAGAGTATTTAGGGATAAATATTTAGGATACTTCATTCTTCTGTCTTATGTAGACAAAATGACCAATTCCCTAAGGATTCATGGAGACAACAATTCAAACCTGTTGCCTAAATACACTTCAAGCTTCCTCCACAGCAGCTTTTGGAAATTCTGTGTTTCACTTATCATTCACAAAGTGGGAAGACATTGTCATACCATTGCCCTGTGTTGTAGTATTGTTCTCCACTGGATTTTTTTCTCAAACTGGATTTCTTCAAACTCCTCAAAACTAAGATCCAACTCCCTTTGACACATGAGCTCATAATCAAATATTAAAGACACTTACTATCTTTTATCAAGTAAATTAAGTTGCTTTCATATAAAATTTACACCAAATCATAAGATGCATTTCACTATCCTAATTTCCTATAACTGTTTATCTAGACAGACGAAAAGTTGCTCCTTCATAATCTAAAAATACCTGTGTTATCTGTTGAAGAAAGGTACACCTCACTAAATTCAAGGTTACTGCAGTCTTTTAAAGAAACATATTAAAGAGGGAAATTACTTTCAACTTGAAATAGGCAGTAACTGCTTTGCTCTAAGGACAGTGGAAAAGTAAGGTAGAAAGACAACCTATTTTACATTCTCTGTCTGTATGCTCTATGCATTCAGCAGCAGGAGAAACACAGATTTTGACCTACAGAATGCTATATTTTGTTCCCATATTTAGATAGACAGTTATCCATAGCAACCACCAGTTTTTTAAGTAATTTCATTTATTATTAAAGTCTTATCTTTTCTTGTCATCTTTCGTGGTGAGACAAAGGTACTGAGCACCACATAAACTCCTGTGATTAGCAAGGAAAAAATCACTAAAAGGCATAAAAACCCCAAACAACCAGGAACCCCAAACACACATAACTTTGATTGATTTAATGGCTTACTGGTAAGCAGACAGCAGAATATTTAACAAAGATCCCTTTGAGAAATTCAAACTAAAACTGCAGAAATGGAAACCTAATAAATATGGGAGCTGGATAAAAAGTCAGATGCAATCTTGTCCTTTAGAAATGTGTGTTTCAAAGCACAGAGCACTCGACCACTCGCTGATTCCACCAAAAGTGCAGTGTTGTATAAAGGCAAATTAACATGTGAAGAAGTGAATTAGAACTCGTTCCTGCATCACTACAACAAATGGAAATTTGGTGGTGAAATGGCCCCACAAGTTTCTGGAACAGATGCTTCTCTTTACCTATGCCTCCTTCACTTGGCATGAACAGAATCCCAAAGGCACGTGGAGTAGATATCAGAAGGCACAAGTCTGGTGTATTGTTTGGGGGGGAAATATGACAAAAAAAGGCAGATATCAATAACTCAGGGAAATAAATAATAAGACCTTTGCTCCTTATATTTGTGATATCTGATTGCCCAAAGGAAAGGCACCACCCTCACAGACAGAGTATCCTGAACAAGACACAGCTGGTCCTGCCCTGTCTCACTCAAACCCTTCAACTGTGCTGAGCACAAACACATTGAATGGTGGTCACATCATCTTTTTTTTTCAAAATACTACCAGAAAGAGGCAATTTGCTGGAAACCCCCTTTCATTAAAGGATTCAGCAACATTATTGCAGAGAGTAGGAAAAGTAATTTGTAGTCCTGTTGGAAACATGATCTATTGCCCTTGCCTTTCACTGTCACACATGGGAGGGATGCTGGTGCTGTCAGCTCTGTTCCCTTCTCTGTGTGCTGCTGAAGGTGTCTCTTTATTCACAGAGAGGATGCATTTTTTTTTTTCTCTTTCACAATTAAAGTTGGATTTTCACACTCGCACTTTACAGCATTGGGTTTAGTCAAGTTGTTCATTTTAGTAAAAATGTCTTTTTGCTTGTTTTATTCCCTGAACGCTGAGAATGGCATTTTACAGTTTCTCTGTGTACCGTCTTAGGAAATTAGAGATTTGTTACACCATGAATCTGAGACCAGTAAAAAGGCACAAAAAGTTCACTGTTTCTCAATTCAAATGAGTTTGTTTCAAGTCAATATTTCTTCAGTTGCAGATTTACTGTATGCTACCTGCTAGTATTTACATAATATACAGTAATTGCTAAGAGACATGTTGAAAATATACCATTAGTATTATTTACTCCAGGAATCCAAGTGTAGAAACCAAAACATATCATGAATTTTTAATATTTTTCATAAAACAATGACCTTCTTTTTGCTTCAGTTTCAAATATGGCAAAGAGAAGGCCATCGACCTGAAATATTTCTTGTATACAGTAAGAGCCTGATCCAGCAGTCTTTGCAAAAGTAAAAGTCCCATTGACTTATGTTAAATGTAGCACTTTTCTTACAAGAGAACTGCAAATTCAAGCACTAATTAGGTCCCTGGACAGAGTCTGAGAAGCACTGGTAAGTGAACCTAGGAAGCACTGATACTATGCAATCCAAACACTATAAATACGGTAGTAACAAAGCTGAATACAGCAAATCTCACAGCCCCATCCTGAGAATCCATTTTAATAGAAATGGCCTTACTCATACTCTGTTATAAATAAGGGACCAGTTAAAGAGATTGTAGGTTTTTATTCTGAAGAAATTTAGTATTTTCAACTCCTCCAAATTTAACGTACAGATGTATTCCTCTCAATTGAATTTTAAAAGAATCTGAAAATAGCTCCTTTTCAAAATACATTTGATTTATGTGTAGTAGTCTGCCTCTTCCCACAGAAAAATATACTTCCATGTACTGTCATATTATTTTATTTTCTCCCCACAGACTGGGTATTTTGCTTGTTTCTTGTCCTTTTTGTATTTAGTGTTTGATAATACCCTAATTACTAGAGCTGTATTTTAATCCTATCAAATTAGATATGACATGTTTATAAATATTATTTCTTATACCATTTCTACTCACTTGCATTCATATTTACAACTAAATCACACAAATAAAATGTAACTTTCACATAAGCATTTTACACTAATTTCTTAACACTAAACATTAAAAAAATAGTCAGAAATCTAAACTGCATTAAGATATCAGCTGCTCTTCTTATGAGGAGGACCAAAAAGCACTACCATTCATCAGGCCAAAAAAGGATTGAGGGATTGAATATTTTATATTGTTCACTTGCATAGTAGGTTGTCTATAGGTTTTCAGCTATTACAGATGCTCTTCAGCACACTATTCATGTTTACTTGACTAATCAACATCACTTAAAAAAGAATTTGATCTGACATTATTGGTTTAAATTTGAAAAACGGAAGATGCTGCTTTCCAGAGAATTCATACAAGATCTCATCAAATTAGTTTCTAATAATTACAGTTGGCCCCAGTTCTTCAAAGGTAAAGAGAGCACAAGTAAAAATATTTAGAAAATAATTCTCTTCTTGTTAACTTATGCAATTAGGGGCATAGAGATCTAGTTAAAAACATTTAGAATATGGTTAGCACCTTTTTGCCTATGCAACTGTGCAGTATTTTAACAGGTTGGAAGACTAATGATGTGTTAATAAAATGCTGTTTGGTTTTTTGTCAGCATTTCATACCTACTCCACAAGACAGGAATTTCTGAGCATCTGGGCAAAGGTGAAAGGGCTGGACCCAGCAGAGGCACTGCTTCACCACCAGTTATAAATGTTTAGCATTGACAAAGCAGTTATTGCACTCACCACAATAAAAGTGTTCACAAAGTTTTGGTAAATTAAGTTGCTGCTTTTATCATACAGTTAACTTGCATATTTATGGTACTTGTACTGGAATGCTTTTAAATAATACAAACAAAAAAGGAAAAAATGCATGACCAGTTTCAAACATGACAGTGGTGACACTTTGAGATGTGCTAAGTCAAATTATTTAGGACAGCATATTTTTTTTTCTTCTCTCTCTCTCTCTTTTTTTTTCTTTTTTTTTTTAGTGTGTAATTATCCTAGATACTTACACATGTTGCTTTGAAGGAAAATACATTTTATCTTTTTTTCCTCAGTCTGAATAACAAACTGAAGATGTCATGAAATCAGTCCAATCAATACCCGTGGCACAAAAGCGTTATTGTGTTTTAGTGCTAGAAATACAGGAAGGCATATGGAGAAATTATTATTTTTCTTTTACCCAGACAGATGACTTGTGTCATTCAGTTTCAGTGTACAAATGGAACACCACCCATTTCCAGCCTTCCTGTAAAACATCAGCTTCCAGATGATACAGTAGCTGGTCCTATTATCATTGTCAATAGTTCCATTTGGCAGTAGACAGATAATTCTTTTCATGTGCTAATGATTAATCAGACAAGTCTATTTACTAATGTATCAGAATGCATTAGAAATATAGGTAATGAGGGACAGAATATCAATTTCTTTATAAATGAACTGCACTTACATTGGATACGTATTGACTTGAGTCAAAGAATAAAGCAGAAAATGTAATATACATGTAAACCATTACAATGAATTAAAAGAGAATTTTAAAATGTCTTGAAACATTATTCTATTGACTCCTCTGCAAGCCAAAAGGGATGTCACATTTGGTTTTCCAACAGACACCACAAAACGCCCAGTACCTGTAGCTGTACTTCTCAGCAAATGTTCTAATTCAAGGTACAAAGAATGCATTTGCATTTCAGAACTCTAAACCCCAGCACCAGGTTTGAGGAGGTAGATAAATATATCATCAATATTAAAGATATTAAAATGAGATATGTGCTCCAGCAGAATGTCCTCTCCCATAGCAAATTGATGATGCTTTGAGAATCATCTTCAGAATGTCAAAATATGATTTTCCTAAATATTTTTAGCAGCTGTAGGAAATACAAAATAGACATCTCATTCCAATACTTATGCAACAAATACCAGCTTGGAGCAGCTAATCAGAAATTTTGTGTAACTGAAGCCTGTTTCTGGGCAGGTTTCATGTTCCCTTGTCTGTGTTCCAGCAGAATTACACTGGTATTGGAAACTCCTATCTGCTAGCTGCCAGTTTAAGAAAACAAATTTTATTTACTCTGATTATTCTGTAGTCACTCACTATTTACATCAACTTATCATATTTCCCAGAGGACAAGTTAAACAGGTATATTTTGAGGTCTGGCACAGTTAGTACACAATACTACTCATTCTTAGCTCAACACAAAATATTTCTGGTTAATTTACTGCATCTATTACTACTACTTTCCTTTTGCTCATAAATGTTGTGTCTCTCAACAGTGATATTTCTCAGTGAGAACAGACAGGTACTGAAAAGTGGGGAGGAGTCCAACATGAGACTGATTTTAAATGTACCAATTTAGTACGTAGACTTTAGGCACAGAAACGTATCTTTGGAAAACAAAAGAAAGAAAAGCAAAAAAAAAAAAATAATATGAATTGCAGTGTTGAGGGAAAAAAAAATCAAACTCATTTCATCACCACTCCAAAGTAGAATAAAGCTAGAAACTTTCACTGAATCTTCACATCAAAATCTTAAAGAATTTTCAATTAATGGACAAATTAAGAGAACTTAATTGGAGTTTCTGTGCAAACAGGTACACAGGGGAGCCTGGCTGAGCTGCAGTGCCCTGGTGACTGACAGCGTGAGAATTTTTCCAGTTGGGAGCAAAGTAAACCATGCCCCGAAGTGTGTTCCCAGGAGGAATTCTGGAATAACTCCACACCATGGCTGGTATATTGGGTTAAACAGCCCAAATTAAACTTATAGAACCAATGCCTTTTTAGTTCTGTTTTTGTTGCAGAGCAGGTATAAAGATCTTTAATGCTTAGATCCACTTATAACACTACAAAATATGCACTGTGGAATATCAGGATGGCAGACTGAATGTGAGTGGCCTGAGTGTGTATGGAAACACAGGCACAAGGATAATGAGAACACTGATACATTACTAATCCTACATAACCTTTTTTTCAGGCAGTTTCACACTTAAAACTGCCTTTTTATAAATGTATGTGGACCAGAAGCACGACTGAAACCAGAAGCCAAGTCTACTTGAAAGGATACTTGACATGATAGCACAGCAATTAGAGACAAGAGAATTAATGCCAGCTCTGCTCATGCACACAGATAAACATGAAAGCTGTTCAACTTTATTCCCAATAAATAATTTGCTGGATACTCTCATGAGAGCTCTATAGAGGATAAGCTGACCTTTGTTAAAAATGTAACAATTTTCATAGTACTGCTTTAATCATGGTTAAAATTTCAGAATTTGACAACCCTTCCAGTCCCCTGATAAAAGCTCTACTTCAAGAATGTCTAATGCTGCTTCTTACTTGGTGTTCAATAGAAACCAGTCTATAACACAATGCACTCCCTTATGTGATGTTTAGATATGAGATTGATCTCAAAGGACACCCTGGAGTTCTGAAAGTAGGATTATTGGATTTTGTGGCTTTCTCAGATGTCAGAGATCTTTAAACAGTGTCTTGCAAAGTTGCTACATCCCAACTGTCTGTGAACAGCTTATGAACTCATCAGAGAAGATAGTCTCCATGTTAATTAGACTTTAAGGGGGAGCAGCGGCTTCCCTTCTCATCAAATTAAATACAAGGAATTTCACATGCTACAAAATTATTTACTTAAACAGTAGTCTTCTAAAAAGATAGACTATTGACATGAGAGAGAATTCAGAGTTCAGAGCAACTGAAATACAAAAGGCACTATTAATGCAGTTAGCAGAGACTTCAAAACTGCCTTTCAGTCTCCTCTTACCCTGAAAATGCACTGGACACTTGCTGAAGTAAAATAAAATTACTTATTAGCATCTTTAATAACTGCATACAGCCTTTTTTAGATATTCAAATCTTGATGGACAGGAAAGGCCATTCTTTAATTCTGTAATTTGCTGTATCAAACACTACTAAAAGCCTACTAAAAATTTACTAAATTAAATTTATGTTTCTGTTTAGAAAACACTGGGGAGAAGGGGATGGTAAAATTAATTGAAAATAAATACTTTTAATCCTCAAGCCAAGATAGGTAGACAAAGTTATTTCCATTGTATCGATGATGCAAAAATGTGACATTTTGCTACATTCCAGCAAAAAAACCCAAAACATTTCAGCACTGCCTGGGAAAAGGATTGACAGCTGTCTGCTCAGTTTATGATGAGCACTCAGTGTCTGTAGGAAGAACAGGGTTCCAAGAGCTCCAAGAGCAGCTGAGTCACAGGTCTGGTACAACCCCCAGACCCAAGGATGAGGATCCCGCTCAGGGTCTGGTGTCCCTGGGAAGCCTGGCTCTCCCTTTGCCCTCCACACAGGTCTCCAGGTTGTCAGAAACTGAATTGTCACATCAAAGCTCCATCTTTATCGACTTAAACCCACTCCCCTGTGTCAATACTGGCTCATCAGGAGCTAGTTCTCCCAGAAATCAAGGACTTGCTTTCTGAGGTCAGAGCTTTCAGACTTGGGGAACTTGGAGCATTTGGGTTTCAGCCCCTTCCTGCCAGTGTGGAAAGCCCTGCAATGGCTTTTGCCTTGAAAGCCTTCTTTTTTTACTGAGCTTCATTAAAGCAGTTTTGAAGCCTTTCTTAGGGACCTTCTTGCTACTTCTAGCTATAACAGAGAGAGATGGGGTACAACATTCACATCATCTGAACCTGCATTCTGGCCTTAGAGAGACAGAAACAGAATTGTCTTCCAGAATCTACAAAACATCTTACAATTTATTACTTAGACAAAATACCCATTTAAAGATTATCTGATCAATAAACTGAACCAAGGATCTCACCAGAAGCTCTTAAAAACCGTGGCAAATCCATTCCTTTATTTTCAATGAGTCATTAGCTAAGTTACAGATTCATAACTTGCATTGCTCTTTATAAAGCAAGTGTAACAATATGCACATTCATTTATTGCCCCTCCCTGTCCAAAAGATATACAATTTCTTAGGGACAATCTTTCAAAACACCAACATTGCTGTGAAAAATGAAATAGAATATACATAACTGTTAGTTATTTTACTATAGCAATGTAAATCCTTGTTCAAAGCTATTATAATAATTTCATAGAAGTAATTACCCACCGAGCTAGTAACTCTAGTTTTATGGACCACATATGTAAACTAGAAAACTAATGTTTTTCACATAGTTATCTGCTGTTCATAAAGATGCAAATTGAAAGCCTACTTCATGTACTGGTAGAAATAAAGATGTTTTGCAAATTGATGACTAAGTAAAAATTTCCTCAGTGATTTCAAAAATATTTTTATTGTTGTCTTAGTATGAGCTACATCCAGAATGTGAAATGTGTTTAATTTACTTTAGACTTTTTGGCTACTCATTTCTATTTTACAGTTTACTTTTATCATTGCTCCAGTGGAACAATCAAACATTTTAAAGTCAGTTTGCTACAAAGGTGTTGCAAGATACTGGTTACTTAAAAAATTCAGACAGTTCATGGCAATACAAAGCTGTTCTGATCCCATCCCCTCTCCCAGAGGGAAGAACAGAAATATGAGCTTTCATAGCAACAAAGCAGCAGAAAAGGATTGTTCAGTAATAAGAGTGTAAATCTGGAACCTGGGATTCTTTCAAGTAATTTTGAGACATTTTCATTTAAAATCAAAACTTCTCCATTATAGACACTTTATATGCTTTGGACAAGCCTTGTTGGTCGGTGTTTTTATAACACATTTTCTTTAACAACCTCGCATTCACGTATCTCAGTCACCTGTGAATAACAGACATTATTCTTCTGTGTGGGTCTGCACGGACAAATGGCCAGATGCAGACAAGGAGAAAGTTACCAGAAACACATGGAATAAAATCCTGAGGATCATGAGTCCCATTTCATAAGGATTTTAAAACCCTTGCAACCCTTATACTCCTGGATGCCGTTTGCTTTAGCCTGGACTTGGTGACCAACGCTGGAGAGAAGGTCTGGCCTCTCCAAGGGCATATTCAGTAGCAGTGAGCTGGTAAAGAGAATTTCCTACGTGTCCATGCCAAGGGTAACAACATTGTCAGGGCAGCCAGGCTCAAGACTGACACCAGCACATCCTGTTACAAGCATAAATTCACTTTGATGAGGAAACAAGTTAACTTCACTTTTACCTTGGCATCCTGAGGAGGGCTATGTCTTCTCTCATCCAAAGACAATTCTCATGTCCTTTGCATGTTAAATCTCCTTGCAGTAAAAAGCAAGGAGAAGTCAAATGTGTTGCCAGTAAGGACTAAGGTTTCACCTCTGGAAAAGTGGGTTTGTCAACACAACTCTCAAAGGGCAAATTCAGGAAGGGGAAGCTGTACATAATGAAGGAGGCAGAAAACCAGACGGCTGCAAGAAACAATGAAAAAAGGAAGGACAGACCTTGGAGGACCCAGGGAAGAGAACCATGGAGCAAAGTCTTTTGCTTGCCAGGCTGAAGGTAACAAAACACTGTAATTTCAGAGAGCGTGAAATGGACTTCTGTAGGTCCTACAGGGTTAGTCACAGAAGGAAGAGTCTGCAGTACAGTCTCTTCATATAGCACTGCTGCTAATGTCAAATGCTCCCAAGAAGTAAAGGGAAAAGTAAAATACATTCAATTGCAAGAATAGAGCCCACATATATCAAAAAATTGTTTTCTTTCTGGAACGTCCAAATCTCACCCATGACAGTCCACAAAGAGAAAGCACCTTTAAATTCCTCTATTAAAACAGGTAGTAACAATGCAGATAAATCCTTTTTTTTCCTCAGCTCTTCTTTTTTACTTTATGTTCAAGTTTTTATTTCTGGTCTTTTTATTTCTGGTTTTTTTTTTCCTGTTAATTTCTGTCTTGTGCAGTATCCTACTAGACTTTACTGATCAGACAGCATTGGCAAGAGGCTATTAAAACATATGTAATCAATTTTATAATTTTTTAGCACTTGCTACAGGCTTTATTTAATGAGAGCACTAATGATATTGAAGATGCAAGGAGCAGTGACAGAAAGTGTGAGAAAGGCAGAATGCTCAAAGTTTGGAGTGCATTTGCCTCGGAGCATGGCTGGGTTAACTGGCCAGCACGATTGATGAATGCGCCAGGCTTCCAATTGCAGTCAGGGCAAAAGGAAACTTGTTAAGCAGTGTTCATATGTCAGCTTCGATGGCCAGAATACCATACCACAAAACCAAAATGCAATTCAGCACGACTGGCAACCATCCATCAAACAGGTTGAAAATTGAATGAACTTACAACAAAATTATCCCTGGTCGAAAGGGAGCAGCATTCCTATGGGTTGTGGTAAGACACGCCAACAGAGCACTTCTCGCAGCACATGGCAACTGGAGCCCTCAATTCCAGCTTCTACCACTCCCAGAGCTTTCATAAACACTTAACATTTCATAAAAGTTACAGTTTTACACGTGATTCCTAAACTACAGAAAGCCGTGCAGGGTGTGTTGCCCCTCCTGCTCCAACATGCTTTATAAACACTGCCGAGAGCAGCTGACCCAGATGTACTCACAACTTATTCCTTCAAAATTTAAAATCTGCTCTACCTGATGTTTGTGCTCCATTAAGGATTCAATCATAAACTAGGGAACTGGAATGTTTTGTGCATAGTGCTACACTGCTGCACCTAATTTCTTCTCTATTTCACACTAAGTAGAGATGTCTCTTATAAGCTTTAGAAAAGATACCAAAGAAAGTGAAGAAAAAATGTCAAGAACTTGTAAATAAACAGCTGGCTTGCAACATATGTATTTTCTTCTATATTTTTCAGGTGCCACAATCTACAATCCATATCTGCCAGCCTTGTAGCATGCAGCATAATTTAACTGTAATTGATAACGTGAGGGCAGATGGAGAGAAGTGTCAGCTCCTGCTCACATCCTCTGGGGATGCTACAGAAATCAAAGCAGATGGTCCAATTGCTTCTTATTTATGTGTTGCTGCTAGCTCCTCTGCTTGCAGGATAATGGATCATTATTGCCTGCTGTGCACAAACACCAATATGCTTTTAAATCTGGTTCTCAAACCTTATGAAAAAGCACTATATTTCATATTAATTTGTGAAGCTGCACTTAACAGGGTCCACTGATTTTAATTTATAACTTTCAAAAAAAAAAAGGGTTCGCCATGGATTATTTTTTCATAAAATAAGCGATCAATTGAGATTTCTAGCAGAACATTGACTGGTTAACTGATCATGCATGCTCAGACGGTACACAGCAGTTAATTATGATTTGAATGTTACAAAACCATGTGGTTTTATTTATTGACCAGTCTTCGGAAATGAAGGCAAATATCCCTAAAAATATAACTTCAAATACATATCAGATAAGATACAGTGCTGTCACTTGAATTTTTTGTTTACCCAAAACACTCCTGAATTCTCACACAGCACCACTTTGGAGCTGCTGCTCCAAGGAGCTCAGCCAGGCTGCAGGGCTTCCTGCACAGCCAGAACAACATAGCACTCTCTGGTGAGTAACCCAGGCTTCACCCTTGGCAGCACACATAACCCAGGAAACTGTCAGTGACCTCCTGGAACTCACTGCAGTGACTTTCAGTGACATTAAGCCCTAATGTTTCACAGTGTGGCCAATATTTGGTTGCTTTTGCTACTACAACAAATGAAAAGGTTAAATCAGTGTTTTGTAAAGATAGAACACAGGCTTGGCTTGCTCCACTCAGCAGGTCCATGGGAACCATCTTCAAAGATACTGATGTTGAACTTTCTCTTTTAGCTGAGACAATAGATCAGCAAAAGATTTTGCAAATAGTCCAAAACTTCAGCTAGTAATACGTAGTTTGATTTGTTTTTAGAAGTCTGTCATGAAAGGGCAAAGTATAAAGTGACTTTCCTGTCAGAAAATAGACAAGTTAACATCTCCACTGTCTAAAGGTCTATAGAACACAGCAGATATTTTTATAAATTCTGGAAAGCTGTCAGTCCTTTGAAAGGACCAGGTGTCAGTCAGCGCGCCCAGTGAGTAAATCACTAAATGGATATAGTAAGGCTCTTTCCAAGTATGAGGCCTAAGAAGAAACAAATTAAGTTTAGGTTAATCCATCGCTTATCCTACCCTCAAGGTGAATCAGTGAATGATTAACAGAAGAAAATGTTCAGTGTTTTATGCAGCGTTCAATTAATCCATTCATGTGCTAAGGTGCTTAGATACTCTGAGGGCTGGAGTTGATATTGAACCCTTGTATAATTTACTACCCTACCAGTTTAACCAGATGTTGTTGTGATTGACTTCAAATATGAAGTTTTAAGTAAAAAGTATCATTTTTTTTCTCAGTCTAGAACCCTAACATGTCAGACAGTAGTGTTATCCAATGTCAGGGAGGAAATTGCTCCTCTATGGCAGATGTGCTACCACTGACTGATGGAAGCTTTGGATAAATTTAGCAATCACCTTTGTGATTGAGGCCAGCTCAGGATACTAATTAGTCACACTGACTCAGGTCTTGAATGCTAAAAGGCAACTTCAAACCAGTGGTGTCTGGCAGACATTGTGGGCCATTCCAGGGATCTTTTGAAACCACCAGAAAGCAGTTTAGAGTTGTTTGCCTATACAGCCTATGTTTATTGCAAAGAGTCTCAGAACAACATGGAGACAGGAGAATTTTCACTGTCTACAATGTGTGAGTTTTGCAATATTATTCAGAAGTCCCTGTGACTGGGAAGTTGAATAAAATTTTCCCCTGAAAGGATTGTTGAATCTGAGAATGCAATATGACTCCAAGTTAATACAAAATTACTTTCTGTTAATTATAAAAGAAAAAATTAAATTATGTTTGGTGAAGCTGTAAGAGCACGAGCAACATAGCTCCCTTCAGACAGGCACACCAGATAGCCGGAAGGAATTATGGAAGGCCAAACTAGCAAGCCCTAAAATACAGGTCCTATAAAGCAAAGAGGAGCCCAAGGCTGGGGCAGCCCAGTCCTGCTTCACAGACACAGCCCAGGCTGCCCAGGCAAAGCCCTTTGGGGCAGGGGTGGGAGAGAGGGAGCTTGTGCTGCAATCTAAGGTGAACTTACAGCAAAACGTGAGCTTGGGAAAAGCCTTCCCATGCTGCAGGCCAGACCTCCTCTGTCTCACACAGTCTTTGCATGAATGAGGAGAGCTTGACAGGCTCCAGCTGCATGATATACAAGAGCTTTTCATAATAGAAGAAAATTATAACTGTGCACATGCAAGTAATTCTTCAAAATTAATAGAACTAACAGTGTGTGTATAGTTGCTCATATGATTAAATTTTCAAGATATTCGGAACAATCATTTCATGGTGGCTAAATATAAAAACCTATTAGATTCTCTAAAACTGTTATTTTGAATATTTTAGAAATCAACAAAAATGTTCCTCTTTATAACAAAGAAACATTTGTTTAAAATGTTGAAGCAAATGAATTTTCTCTGTCAGTGATTAGACTCTTTCTTCAGTTTTTTCTGGTTAACACAAATTTTGATTGTCAATCAAATCTTAAAACTCTGTACTTACTATCCAAACAGCCACCTAGAATTTCTTCCCCTAGTCACGTTCTTGCCATAAAATAAATTAATGACACACTCAATCATTCATTTAGCACATGAAGGAATGTTCCTTAATAACAGTTTTTATATTAACCAGCTAAATTTGAAATATAATTGAACACTATTTAATTATAATAGTCACATACACTTATACCGTAGGTGTTGAAATAATTTTTCATAACTGAGACTTTCTGTACCCTTGAACACATGCCAATAATGTGAGGTACATACAGCACTGCAGACAGACCCATGGTGAGAAAAAGGAGATAAAGAAATTTTTAAGCTGTACTTAATTTTGAAAAGGAACCTCCTTTTCCCCTCAAATATCTCTGATATCCAGATCTGTCTGTCTACACACCTGCACTCCTGAGGTCTCCCAGCCAAGAAGGAAAGTTTCTGTGTGGTGTCCTAGAGGCAGTAGAGCAAGTTCTTTGATGGGGAGACATGGTTCTGATTTTTATTTAATAGTCCATAAAATCTGTCTAACATAGCACAGCATGGCCATCAAATGACCCAAAATAATTTGAAAGACACTTCAGCTCAACAATTGCCACAATTCAAAAGATTTGATTCAATATTTCCCTGAGATACAAGACCAGAGTCACAGGCAGGGAACTGAGCTGAGCATCCATGGGCCTGATCCTGGCCAAGGGGACATGAAACATCACAGGATGAACCCCTCTGTTGCTCTGTAGCTGCATAATAGGGTGTTTTTGTTACTTTTCCAGAGAATCTTCTTTTTTCAAACTTATTTCTCAATAGTTAATGTTGTGCTATTGAAACACTTTGCTAGGTTTTGGATGACTTCCTACCACTTGGCTTCATAATGCATTTCAATAGGAGAAGATAATCTCTGAGTTCAACACATTCTTAAAATCATCCGTGGATGAGGGAGGCAGAAGATGGCTCCATATTTACATTGCAGCTTGCACCAATTTAATTTTCTTTCTGTGTGGAATGAATGGCTTCTGTGGTTTGATTGCATGAGAATTAATGCTCAATAGACAAATAACTTTAACAACTTTAAAAACTGGCTGGAATAACCATGGTTCTGCTGGTTTGGCAGCCAGTGCATGGTCTGAGGTATTTTTTGCTTTGTTTTTCCTTCATTTACAGAGCTAGTGCTATAGCTGTTAAACTTTAGGTCACCTAAACATCATTGGCAATTCATATACACTCTGGGAGTTTTTGTCCTCTGACACAAAATGCTACAGTTTAGCATTACTGAGCAGCTAACACCTACCAAAACAATATCTGACAAAGATTTTCTCCTTAATAAAATGAGGGAAATAGAGTAGTATTTTAAATTACTGCACCATGATTATTCATAAACACTTTTTTCATCCTGCAGAGCAGACATTAGTAGTTCTAGACTGATCAGACTATTTTTTAAAATCCCATACTTTTCAAGTTTCTTTCTTAGTTACTGAGTAAAATGTTTTGAGAAGCTCAAGTTCAGCTTGTGCTAGAATTAACACTGTGGTTCTGACTAACCTATACATTCTTGAATATGAGGAGTTTGTGGCAGGCTGTAATTCTGGCAGCAATCAGCAGAGATTTTCTCATGACTTTTAAACAGGTAGGTGTGACATCAATTGATCTTTGCCTGTAGGAGAACTACAGAAAAAGCAATGACAGAGGCTCACAGTCAATCAAATTTATTCTAAGGAGAGCTGCTTTGAAGGCATAAAGGTCTCTTCTAACACAAAACAACCTGTTCTTAAAATAGGAGCTCCATTCCACACACCGAATGTTCTCCACCACCTACATGCTGTGTCTGCAACTGGATCTTGCCAATGACAGTGCAATGCTGAAATAATACCGCAATTCTGCAACAGCTCGAATCTCTGCATTCACAACTCACAGGGAGTCAGGCATTCTCAAAGGGCTCAAAATTTGATTTGCTACCCATTCAGGCAATGCAATGAAACCCAGGAAAAGTCCAATAGAGTATTAGTTAAAATTTTAGTTAGATGAAATAAGTTATTCACCATGTTTTTCTTCCCAACACCCATTTTGAGATAATTTTGAGAATCCTCATGAACTGTAAGAGTTATGAATGAGTGCCTTTTTATCACATGAAAGGCAGAAACTGGATTTAACCTCTGATTCACACTACTATATCTATGGATTCTTTTCCTTCAGTAAGAATGTAAGCTTTTCCTCCTTCTAAAAGGGATTTTTCCACCATCTAAAGGTCATGTGCACATGAGAAATGTACACTAGACCAGGTAAGCAGGAGAACCTGAGCCAATGTATATAAATTATAACATGTATGTCATGTTATAGTAAAACAGTTTTGTTATCTTCATACTCCGAAAATAGTTTCTTCCTCTTTCAATTACAGAAGAACAATCAGTTTCTTAATAGGTAAAAGCACTTTGAAGTTAAAGCTCAAGATAAACCATATAGCAGATTTAGTGCAGTGAGTTTGATTGAATATATGCTTTAGTCTCTTTGAGAGAGCAAACTCTGAAAATTATAACATGAAAGGAGACCAAAGTCTGTGCTATGTCCATGCCTGGAACATTTTTAAAGCTAGCAGATTTGCTTTATTCTTCCACATATTTGCGTAAGTTTCCTGAAATGACTGTTATTACTATTGCTGGTTATGGCAGTTTATTCTGAATGTTGACTCTCATTCTCTGCATATGTGAAACAGTATGCTGTTAAATTATTTATCATGATGTGTGCTACCATGAACTCAGACTCCAAACTTATTTGGAGTTTGCAATACAGCAAGTTTTAACAACTTATAAGATCCAATACTCCCTTGGAGTCCAAGTGCTTCAATAATTTGCCAACAACAATGCAATGTTAATTGATGACAATAAAGCATAAGGCTGTACAGAGGAGGTTTGAAAAGCAGTTCCATAAGGGCAAATAGTTTGTTTCCAGGTCTTCAAGAAGAAGATGCTAAATCTACATTCAGCTGTTAAATAAACAGCTTGAGTTCACAAAATCCTCCTCATCTTCCTTGCTTCACCTGGCTGTAGGAAGGGAGAAGAGTCAGGCATGACTTAGGAGCAGCATTTAGGCACCATGTCCTGAGGCACAGGGTGAGGTGCCCAATGCCAGGAACTGCGTATGGCTTTGTAGGATATAAAGAAGTCTGTGAAACTCATAACTAGACAGGGCACTGTGGCTTTGCATGAAATTCCGCCTTAGACAGACCTGAAAAGTGATGCTGAGTCCATGGCCTGTAAGTTTCTCCTGGGGATCTATTTTTCTCAAGAGAAATGTGGTGGCTTAATCTACTCAGAAATTTATGCACAAAGGTGGGAGCCAAGAAGAATGCCAAGTTGCTACCTTCTAAACACTGTTATAAAATAAAATTGAAATCTTGACTGGAAATCTGTAAAGTCAGCTTTAGTCAGATCTCAAATAGCTTTTTACTCCAGTATCTGTCTGAGCTCCACAATTCATTGCATTTGTTCATACAATAATGAATATATTTTGACTGAGTACCCACTTCTGGTCTACTGCATACTCCCATAAATAGGTCCATTGAATTCACAAAAAATCAACAGCAATCAAGCATGAAAATGACAAAAGGTTCAAGACTTTATTTTCAGTATTTTCAAAATAAAATCAAAACTTCAGTGGTCTCAGGTTTAGTTCCCTTTTAAAAAGAAAGTCCTTTTAAAAAGAAATCCTATATCTCTTCTGCAAAATTCTTAGAGTATAATAGTACATGTATATTTGGCTAATGCTTAGACTTTGAACATGTACATTACTTGGACTAATTAGGTGACTTTATGAAAGAATTCTTTGTTTTGCACATTGGATAATACGATTCTGAGCTGTATTTACTCTTGTTACCACTGGGTTGGATGAGTGACGTACTTCTTGCAGCTGTAAAAGGTTTTCTTTATACCAGTTTTGCAATGAATTTACAGTGAATGCTGAAATCTGTTATTACTTCTGTATTTATGATAGGCTGAATAATAAACTTACTGATTTCATTTAATGGCAGCCTTTCCTTACCTGTGATTTCATTCCAAATGTTTCATTTGCAACTTGAAAGGACATCCTTGCATGTCAGAGATGTGTATCTAAAGATAGTGTTATCACAGCGTGTCATGCAGTGCTCTGGTACAGCTCGCTGAAGATGATGGCTGAGATTAAATACAACCCACTTGGCAAAGGGCAGATGGCAAACAATTGCATTTGACCTTTGTCAAAGAGTGCTCATTCACAACTGCCTTTCATCACGTCCTCCTACATCTTTCCTGGGGGACCAAAAAAAAAGCCCTGGCACGTTCAGTGCAGGCGCGGCTGTGAACTGCTGCCCTGCTGCTAACACGGGGTGAGCACCACTGTCACTCCTGTCCTGACAGCTGCTGTGCCCTGACAAACTCTATCACAATAATCACATGCCACGCTTTCAACTCTTACCCAAACCCTGCCCCACAGCCTTTTTAACATGATTTGTAGTAGCAGCACACAAGCGCTAATAAAGTACAACTTGGAAAAATGGCACTTAATTTAACTGCATAAGATTTATAACAATATTTTCTATTTGACTCAAAGTTGGACTCAGATCTGAGCAGTCAGCGAACTGAACTGGGTGGTTAACTCCAAGATTATGAGATTAGGTATTTCTTACTTATTTCCAGCAACCAGCGAATAACTTCAAACCTCAGCATGCAGTTCATGGTTGTCTGTTCTATCGACAAACATATCAAACTGGAAATTCAAGTAACTGAAACAGCCTCTTAATATTTGCCTATATCAATTATTTTTTCTTTATCAAGTATTATTTTTCTTGCCATAAGTAAATATACTGCAAGCACTGCAGGTCCATGAGGATGCAGATACCAATGTCTCAGATAACAGCACATGAATAGTACAAGTGTGTGAAAAGCACCCATGGCTCTATTGTCATTTTCATCACTGCTTTTTCCTTGCTTATGGTGAAGTAGAGTAAATGCAATTATATCCCCCTCTTAAACACCTTTTAAAAAGTTGAGTGAACCTGGTTGGAAAATAAATATTTCCTCTCTGTTTTCAGTATATCACTAGAGAAATATAATTTTGAAATCTATTAGGACCGAATCTGAAATGCAGAAATCACAATGGCACACATTACACAAGAAACAAGGACAATTCTTGTTTCATTTCCATCAAACCAGTATATGAAACCACTGTTCTGATATCAAGAGAGATTTTGAGAGAAAATGCTTGAATGAAGAACTTTTTTTACATGAAATGAACTATCCACAGAAATCACGTGCAGTATATAAATAGACAGGACACATAAGACAGCTCTATGTCATCTAATCAGGAAAATGAAGTTGAAAGACAGTAGCCTTTCTGTGGCTGCTCTGTGGAAAATCCACAGCCAGTCTGACCTGTAGATATGACACTGAACAGGCAATTCCCTGGGTTCCTTCAGCAGCTTCAGGCCATGGAGCACAGTGTGTTCCAGGGAGCTGCTTTGGCCAGTGACATCAGTTCGTTCACCTTTCCTCCTCTTGCCAGGTGAATTGATAGATCACACCCATCTAAACACCCCCTGCTGCACACTTGAGAGTAGGCTCAGGTTACAGGGACATCCCTGCTGACTTCATCCATGCAACCGGGTAAGGATCACCTCTCGGGACTAAATCCTAAAAGTAAGGCTCTGTAAACAACACAAGATATGTGATAAAGCACTATAGGGGGTTTTCTTTCTATTGTCATGGATTCCAACAACCAGAGACTGACAGCTGAGTAATTTGTGTGGAATTAGTACCTTTCTCATCACGTCAAAGCCATTGCAAGGCTCATCTCAGGCTCCTGAGTCTTTGTCTCTTTTTATAAAGATTGTGCTTGGTAGCAGCTTGTTACCTCCCCCTGAACTCACTCCTTGTTCAGTCATTTCCAGGATTTGGCCTCATGGCTTTTTACTGACTCCAGGTAAACCACAGCTTGCCAATCTGGAATTTCTTCCCTTTCCTGCATGTTTTATAGCCCCACTTGTCCCACGAGCTAAATAAGAACTTTTCTCAGATGAATGGACAGTGCCTATCCATGGCTATATGGAGAAAAGAGCAACCTGAACCATATAATGTTGGACTTGCAGAAATTATAAGCTTTTTAAATTTAATGTGAGAATGAATTGTCTCTATAATGTCATACAGAAGCAGAACAGTCTGCCCAGAAAAGGTAGCACATGTTTTATAGCCCACTGAATCTCAAAAGCTAGGGTTAATTTTAGGAGTTACTGGGACTTCTCACATGCTAAAGTACTTTGCTGAACTGTGACAAGATGAAAGGAGGTGAAAGTAATGAGCAGCTTGAGGGTGTATATTTGCTTTAGTCAGAGGAGCTTTATCATTGACTTTAATGGTGCCAGACCTGTGTACCCCAAATTACAGTGAATTAGGTATTTGCATACATTATAGGTTAATAAACCGGTTTTCCAGAGTAAATGTACATAAGAAGCATCCACAGAACCACAGCACCACCAGAATAACTGCTACATCTTTAGCAGATTTTGATGGTTTCCTTCATCATTTCACATGTTTCTGCTCCAGCAGAGCCCTGTATGCCTTATACCAGTCTGATAAACTCACTTTTAAATATTTTTCAGCTATAACAACAGTTGAACTGACAAACAGTAAACTAAAGGCATGGGGGTTTTGTTTGTTGGGGTTTTTTTTCTTTTTTTTTCTTCTGTTTCATTAATTCCTTTAATTTATTTATTTATCTATACCATTTTACGGCTTTGTTCAAATTTGTATCTGTGGCAAATTTACAGCACACTGTGCTTAACTCTGTAAAGCCAGACTGTTGTCTCATATGTAGTAAAGCTTTCCACATTATGCATTTTCTGTTTTATTTCACTGTTTGGAGGACCTTTTATGAAATCAGCAGCTAGACGGAAGGAAATCATTTGCATACTTGGCTCCATACACCTGGAATTCCTTAATTTTAGGGATTAACAAAATGAGTCTAATAAAAAGCATAGGGCCTTGTTAATCAGCTCTGTAAACTCCCTTCATTAGCTGTTACTTGCTGCCAACATGAGTGCACATTTCAGGAAATTTACATTGTGCAGGTCAGTTATTACTATTTTATGAACTGATTTCTAATTTTATGTGACACAGTTTGTGTTTTTAGTGTTCCTAAAAGTTAAATAACTTTTTTTTTTTAAGTCTTGGATAGTGTGTGCCCTTGTGCAGTCTCATTCACGACACTTTCCATACATTAGGTCCATAGTAACATCAGTTTACTGAAACTGACAATACAATATAGTGTCAATAATATGAACAGATGCTTTGTGTTGGAGTTGATGTGGAAAGCTTTCCTTGACTATAAAGTATGGGTTATAAACACCTGTAGTTTTTTCATCGTTTGTTCATTTTTTTAAACCAAAGCAGGAAAAGATTTCTAAACTTATTATGAAATCCAGTAATCATAATCACTTTCTCTTACTAGATCCTGCTAGACTGAGTACAGCTCAAGTTTTCATTGTAATTACTGCTTGTTCACACATTGAAGGCCTGATCTGAGTCCTGCTGAAACATTTGGAGACATTTTTCCCAATAGATTTCAGTTGGCTTTCACCAGGTCCTTGATCTCATGGAATATTTGGGAACCTGAGATTTCCTTTTCTAATAAAGCAATGAGAATCTTAAATACATCAATGCTATGCTTGTAGTGATAAAAATCCTCTTTCCTTCTTCTCAATATTTTCTACCTCAAAAATAAGATTTGGGGGGTTTTTACCAGTTGAATTTGATGCCTACCCTATAAGGTTAGAAATCTCCTGTTCCAGTCACTTAGCAGCTACAAAGCACAAGTTTTTAAATACATTAACTTCTTTCTGCCTACTGGATTCTGTTTGGGCTTTGAACAGCCACTGTCCAGACATGCTGACTTTACAAATTTTACCTCACTTCAATTTAATGCTCTTTAATTTTAAAACAAAACAAGTTGAACCAGCAAGAGGGAACTGCCCCATCTCCACAATGCAAAAAAGTGTCCTAAGACCTGGAGTGGCTTGGCCTGGGGGTCTGACACTTCACAAGGAAATAAAAGGTGAAGGCTGAACTAAAGAAAAATGTGATTTGTTACTAGGATGTGCTCATCTCCTGACCAACCCTCTACCATCTTACCAGTATTTTAACATTTTATCACATCAAGCACACCAAAAGTAGCTGAAATAACTTAAAGTGGAACAGACTTATCTGTGATTTCTAAATATTGCTAGAATACAAAAGAGAAGGAAAAAGCCCAACTTTTAAATGTTTAAAGTAGTAACGGGTACAATTCTGACGGATATTCTGAGAGCAAGCCAAGAAACAAACTCCAAATAAATTATTCCTTGTGAATTATTCCATTCACTCTCACATTTTTACCTAACTCAGAGAGGTGTCCTGGCAATTAATACGTGCAAAGAAATGCTAGGGATGGGACATACAATTAAAATAGTAAATACTATTGTTATATTTAATTTTTATTTTTTCATGCATATAAAAACAAACCAGGTAGACAATTTTTCAGAGACTGAGGTTCAAGGCAATTTCACACTGTTTTTGAGAAGTGCCAGATTTCATTCATAGACCTTTATCTTCTGGAAAAATAAGCATACTGTAGTGGATATAGATTAAAGCAATGTTCCAGGTATACTGATAACAAGGTTTTGTCAGAGGCTGGCTCTGTCCTAGATGGCTCTATTACTAGTTTATTAAAATTTTTCTCTTTCCCCCCAGCTTTTGTGAAATTTTAGGGTTATTTGGTGTCCTCTTGAGAAGCGTTAGGGAAAAATTTTGAAAAATTTCTGGAAATGCAGGAAGAAGGCAATGACTTTTCCAGTAGCAACTTCTGGAAGTTATTTGAGTGTTTCACCCTTCTGGAAATGAACTTTTTTCAAAAAAATTAACTTTCCTTTTCTTTTTTTCAAGAAGATGGAATGTTTTCTAGAAACTAGAGAAGCTTTTTCAACTCCGTATTTAGTGCTAATAAGTAATACCATGTCATATTTCTTATGGCTGGAGCTTTGAAAAACTGACTTTGTTGACTTTTTGTACTTACACAACCTAACTCCAAAATATTAAAAAATCAGATAAAATTACTCAGCATTGGAGCAATCTAGATACACAGAAACATACAGAAATCAGAGAATGTTGCTATCTCAGATAAAACATAGTGGACTTTCAGAAACCAATGAGATCCTAACTCTGTGAGTAAAATTCCTTGGTACCTGAACTAGAGCACATACTACAGAGAAGAAAAAGCTCTTAGAAATCCCTGGCAACTGAAGACACACTGTACAGTGGCAGACCCCGTGAAACAGCTCCAAAACTAGTATCTAACTTTTTTTAAATGTAACTAAATTAATGGGTTTAGTATTTTGAGCTACTCAGTGGGATGAATAAACTGCTTTATGTTGCCACAAAGCAGACTAGAAATTCTACAGGCCTGACCTTAAATGATTAGTGATTTTTAAAATTATTATAATATCCATGCAGGGCTCAAATAAGAAGCCCAATCTCTACCATGTGTCCTTGTTTTAAGCTGATGGCCATATTAACAAGGAGAAGAATATTATTAGTTAGGAAAGTTGTGCTTCCTATTTTTTCCTTCTTATATTCTCACAGTTTCCCTTTAGAGAACTGTAGAGATCCAAATTCTCTGGAGGTCAAAAGAGGATATAAAGAATGGACAGGCTGTTGTCAACTGTTTGTCAGCTTAACTGTGAGTGTCTCAAAATTCCCCTTCACTGAGACTCTGCTTACACACTACCTGTTTTCTCAGATATTTTTCTCCAAATGACAAGGTTTTATAGACAACTTTGGGAAAGGCTGGGACATTTTCAAAAGCATCTTTAGACACTCCCCTACTCTGCACATCTATTAACCAGCCTCATAAAAAAGACCCAACACTTCATACTTCCCTTCTGGGTGTGTGTTTTATATATCTTCATGAACCTCAACCTCACCCTTAGCTTCCCTTGAAGACAAGCCCAGCAGCAAAGGACCAGTAGGAGAGTTGAGAAAGCAGGGAAGGCAGGCAGTTCCCAAGCTGCCAGCTCAGCACAGGGGTTGGCTGAAGCACAGGGAGCACACAGCAACTGCTGCTCTCAGCCTGCTGCTGCTGCAGCTTTGTCTGGTGTCACTGGGTTGCTGTCCAGCTACACAAAAATGCTGCCTAAAGAAGAGCATATTGCCAATGCTGGCTGCCAACCTTAGAGCTAGTGATAATGCAAACAGCACAAAGTGCCCATTATCAGTTCCTTCTCTGAACAGCCCATTAAAAACAGCTGTGCAGATAAAAGAACTGGAGAACTTTGTAGCAGAAATTAAGCAGAGAGAGAATGTGGTGGTTGGAGCCAACCACTGCCATTTAATTCCTGTGAAAGAAGAGTGGAAAAAAAAGGAAAAAGAAAAAAAAAAGGATAAGACTCTAAGTTATGAATGGGAAAGGAAAGTTGTATGCCTGCCTAAAGCACTGAAAACCATTGTGGAAGAGGATTTCCAAAGACAGGAGGTCTTCATTAAGATTTAGGGGCTAATCCTAGAGAATCTCATTGCTCTGAACAGGCAACACAGATGCCAACACCTGAATAACAGCAGACAAATGCAGATACCACATACACATTCTCACAGAGCACCCACACACGGGATTCCCTGGAGTAAAAGTCTCTGCTCTCTTGCAGCAGAGTCGTTGGAGAACAAACTCAAATCCTTCCTGCATCAGCAAAATTATTCCAGAAAGTTACATAAAACTTTGGGTACTCAGTTTATCAGGCCGTGCCTCCAAAGCAACGAGGGAATATTGGCAGCTACGTGCTTGGAGCCCCTGGATCATTTAATGTCTCAGCCCAGCCCAGCATAAACAAATGCAGTTTGCTCTGCGAGCCTCAGTTCTGCAGACAATAGAGCTCCCCCTCCTCCGCTCCTGAAAGTGCATTCAAATAATTTCAAAATAATTTATGAGCATTGCTCTGCTAGAGCACGTCCTCTAGCACAGCCTGTTGGAGACTTATAGAAGCATTGCAGGCTCACCCGTGAGTGTCTCACCCAAACCACCACTTTACCTGGAGGTTTTTTCCCCTGGACACTGGAAATGTGAAGGGCAGCTCTCACTGGGGACTAAGCTCCTCAAACATTGCGAACAGTATGGTGGGGTTGCTGCTGGACAAAACTTAATTTTGAAGTTAAACTGATAGCATATAGAGACTCTGAACTCATTTTAAGGACAATGTTAATTTTGGATTCTGTATTGAGTAAAAGTGTTTGTCATTGGTATAACTAACAGCAGGAAAGGAGTATTTAATGGTATTATTTCTTCTAAGTGTTCACAATTAATTTTTCAGTCTTTTTTTTTTTTTCATCCTGAAGTATAGCCAACCCTTTAAAAATTAAAAAGATATTATTTGTGTCACCAATGAAATTGTAAGAACCTTTTTTTTTTTTACAATTCTGACTACCCCCATTTCAACAGTGTCTGGATTTGCTCACAATTTCTTAGGTGTGTATGAACAATCTCTTTAAATTCGTAATGCTATATGCTATTATATGAAGAAAAAGTCTATGTAAAGAATGCTGACCCTTGAAAATACTGTTGCAGTGTCACTTAATATTAGTGGCTTAATTCTGGTCAGAAAAAATTTTATAAGCTCCTTTAGACATCTGCAGAGATTTTTTCATGCTAATATTATATAGGAATTTCCACAAATTCTTTGAAAGTCTATCAATTTTTTTATGATGTGGCTGAACTAAAGGAGAGCTGACATAAGAACTTAGGCATATTTTTTGCAGAAGAGCAAGTTACTGCATCCCTCCCTGTGTTTAGAACTGAATGTAAAGCTCCTCTTTGATTTAGCTTTCCAACAAAATCAAAAAGAAAAGACAAGAATTTAAAAGAAAAAGGAAGAAGATGTGAATAATAATAAATAATCAAATCCATCTGTTTCAGAGGGGAGACAGGAGAAGGAATCTAGACCACAGGTCTTCCTCCTAACAAAACCTGTGTACGTATTTGGAGTGTTAACGTGCCCTGGTGATGTGTGGTAATTGTATACATAGACACTAAAGCATTTTTTTCTTCTCACATCAGCCTTCTCCATTTTAACCAGATCTAAAACATGCACCATCAGGAACTATTGCTTTCTCCATTTTTCAAAGAGCTAATAGATACTAATCATTGACCTCAGACTTGTCATACATCACTAGAAGGATGTTCTCCATAAACAACATGCTGGAGGTCATGTCAATGTCCACTTCCACCTCCTTTGATTTCTGCCCATCTGCAGCTTGCAGGCCAAATAAATCTCGTTAAACAGCATGTGCACAACTCTCTTAAACATTCCAGAGAACAAAGACAAAAGAAACAGTAATGGCCACAGTTATATAAAGCTGCAGCAGTAGCAAAAAAAGTCTACGGGTAGCTTGAGTTTCATAAGCACTGAAAACATAATCTATCACCAGGCAGCGTGCACACTGCATGTGACTGCAGCTGGGGCACAGGCAGGCAATTTTTGATTTGATTTGTGGCTCAGTGCTGCAGGATGGTCTCTTCTATCCACCATTCCCTTTGCATGTCCCCTTTCCTACTCTCTGCTGCACCCTCCTTCCTCTTATGCTGCTCTTAGTGCCCTTATGAGCAGATTTTACTGAGAAAGTTTCTAAAGTAAACTGTATGGAAATTAAAAAAAACAAAAACAAAAGACCAAAATTTTATGCCCAGGCAACCAAGTAAGCTCAGCAAAGGTAGAAGAGTAATAAAAGCAAAACAGGGGCCTGTAACACCAGGAATAAGGAGATGGATGGGTGTGGGAGCTGGACCACTTTCTTCAACAGCAATCACCTGTACTCTCTGCATGTGTAACTATATTCCATTGCAGCCTGCTTACAGAGTTAATTTTTATGCCTGGAACAGGTAGAGCAGGAACAGACACATACTTCTTAAGAAACTGAGACCTTCACCACGTCCCTGAGGATCCACCAAAATCCACAGCAGTCTCAAAATCCTTATTCTTTTAATAAGTTTAAGATTCAAATGAACAAAGGAAAGAAGAAGTATACTAAGCTGTCAGAGAATATGCAGACTCACTGGTGAAGTGTTTGAACCAAATGGAGGTGAAGAAATAGGTCCCAATAGGTCAGGGCTAAAATTTAAAAAATGCAAACCTAATTGATTTTAAAATTGTAAATCTGTTTTGATTAGTTACTTCAATGCCTAATATTTTGCATTATTCTACTACCAAAATTTGCATCCCTCTAAAACTGCTCTGCTTGGTTTTATTTTTACTTAATGGAAATGGAAAATTGCCACATACATGGGCATTCCAATGATTAATTAACATTCATATTGAAAACCTGCATCTAACTTTTCCTAGCTTTAACTTCTAGCTGTTTTTCATTGTTCCTGTTTTTTTTTTTAAATTTATTTTATTTTTTTAATTAAAGGAGCGCTTCTGAATGTGAAGTCTTCTTTCCAGAAGATAATTATTCACCTTGATCAAATTACTACTTAACCTTTTCTTCAATAAGCAGAGCAGATTTAGTTTCTCAGGTAATACTGGTGGGCTAGATCTTGAATCATTCTTTTGGCTCTGTTCTTAAGCTCCTCCAATTTTACTGTATTTTCCTCAGAAATTTTTGAAGTATCCTTTTGTTAGATTTGAAGCAGTGAAGTTCACCCCATGCTCAGCTGCTGCAGTCACTCCTTTCTTGCCTACAGCTTGTATAAAATTACAGCTACTCTGTCCTTTGATAGTGGGTTTAAAAGTTTTCAAAGTCCTCCTCTTCATGAACTCCAATAGGTAGGTATTTGCACGAGATTTTAAAAATCTTGAAGTTCAGCCATTTCATCATAACATTTAGGAGATTTAAACTGAAAGATATCAGTCTGCTTTAATGCACTGTGATGAATTTCCCAGAACCAACAGGCTGTTCCAAAATTACAGCACCCAGTGTAAGAGGCAGGAGTGCTGCTCCCACACTGCTGCCTTACAGAACAGTTCTGCTCTGGAACTGCAGCTGGACAGACTTGGCTCACAAGTTTTAATTCTGTCAATGCTACAAATTACTAAGACTATTTATTTCCAGATGTAAAATTGATTGAAAACATTTTTTTAAAATTTCTTTTGCCTCACTTTTGATGACTTATGGAAACACCAGCTAATAAAATGAAATATAATTAATGGGCAACAGCTCTCTAAACTACATTACATTCATTTGAGAAATTGTAGAAAACCTGAACTGAATGCAAGACTTATATTCAGAAGAGATTCCACCTGGCACCACTTGCATCTGTCCCTGTTCCCTGTACAGGACTGGGAACAGCAACGCTTGTATAAAAAATTATTTCATATCCAGTGCTATGTTAATTTCCAAGAAAAAAAAAAAAAAGGATGCAGAACACTATGAAACTGAAAGAAAGCAGAAAGATACTTGTGGATTTAAAAAAACCCCCATGAACAACAAAACACAACAAAACACACAACAACAAAAAACTTGTTTATTTTCTATGGAAGAATAAAAATTATTTTCCTTGTAAAGCTATGACCATATGCCAGGCCTTTAGGGCACAGTGTGAGTAAAGGCAAATGTCTTCTGGTTTTGCTCTACTCCAACTTTATTCTGAAATATGCAGTCAAGACCTCCTTCCCATTGTTCTCCTTCTGTTGTATACAACTTGCACTTCTCAGTTTTGCATGAGCAAAAGAATTATTTAAATACATAGATCGCCAGTTCTGGACAGTCCTTTCAAACAGTCCTCTGTTCTTCTGCATGAGAGGAGCTCTCTATGAACTACACGATCCATTTATTTAATTGATTTATTCCTGTCCTTATGAAGAGCCATCCTGATGGGATATGTTTACATGGTTTTCACTGCTCAGATTTAAACAAACCAAGCCACTGGTAGGGCACCCTGCAGAGCCCCTGGAACAGACAAGAAGAGTTTGATGCTCAAGGCTCAGCCCCTAGGCAGCCATTCCCATTCAGATCAGCAGCAAAAGATGTTTGGTCAAAACTTCCACTTTCAACCAGCTACGTGCACTGAACTTGGACAGAAGCACGATGAAACTTGGAAGAAGTGTGACAAAACCCATTCTTTACATTTTTTCCTAACCACTCAGAAGCAGAGGTGGCTGTCACTGCGAGGCCAGGACAGATCTGTCAGATCTGTCAGTGCAGCTCTGGGTGAGGTGGGCACCTGCACCCTGCCAGGGGCACAGCTCCGTGCCCGCATTTGCATCGCAGCCCCTCCTCACTCAGGGAGCACCAGCAGCTCCCCAGGGCTCCAGGTCAATATTACACAAACCTGGAATCTGTAAATATGCTCTTCAAAGCCAACTTTGGGAATATTTGAGCTGACATCCTCTTATTGCACCAGTATTGGTGAGGACAGAAAATGGCACCAAATAAACACTCAGGGGAGATTTTGTCACATTGTTAATGCTCTGCCATTAATCCCGATGTTTGGTTCGACAACTGACCTTCTGTTTGGTGATGGTTGTCTTTGAAGGTTGCTCTTAGTCTTTGAAAATGCTAATTGTCAAGCCAACATTTACAGAGGAAGTTGTAAAATGAGAGGTTATTATCTACTGCCCTTGCTCTGATGATAGAAGGAGGCTTCACAGAATAGTTTTCTATTAAAAACTTCATACATCTTTGTGGATGGTGGCAAGCACAAACAGATTAAAGTGGCAGTCTGAAAAAGCATGAGATGGACAAGCAGAGGCTCTGCAGCCTGCACTCTATCTAGCTGGGAAGATGCCCACTCTTGATTTCAAATGATGGAGAATCAGCATTTGAAAACACTACTTTTAACTGTCTAATTAATCTTAATGTTAGGTTTGTGTATTATTTTTGATTCAGTTTTTTTTAACACAAACTTTTTTAGTCACTGTCACTTGGCTAAAAGATGTTTTTATCATTTGTTTCCTTTTTCCTCTCCTGATTAAATTGGCCATTTTTAATACTCTCATAGGAGATTTAAATACACAGAATTCCTTAAATCTCACTATTTACTTGCTCTTAAGATCTTGAACTATTTTTATGGCTTTTTCCAATATTATTTTCTCTCACTCTCTTTTTTTTTTTATAATAGAAAAAATAAAATTTAAAAAAATACTTCAAATATTGGTAAAAGCATTTCTTTTTTATGTCCCAAGAGCTGGTTTTGTTTTTATGCTCTTTTGGATGTTTATGTCAAATATTTTCCAAAACCCTTTAAATAACCCAGCAAGTGCCTGTTTTCATTGTGTGATTTCCTCAGCTAGGAAGGTGTAATTGTGATACTGAATCTTGCCGAGCTGCTGTGCACACAAGACAAGCAGCAGCTGTCACAGCAGCTAAAGCAAGGCAGCTCTGACTCTCCTGTGCAAGCTCAGCTTGCACAAAGTTCTAATTCACGGTTACTGCAAATAATTTCCTTATAGTTTGTTGTCATTAAGGCACACAGTGTATTGATACATAACCTGGCCTAGCTGTGATAACTGCAGCAATGCAGAAACTCTCAACCAAGGACATGAAGGGGAATCAGCTCATGCCAGGGCTGAATTCAGGGAAGCAGACCCAAAGCTTTGGGGGAAAATCTCAGCAGGGAGAAACTCAGTGCTAACAGAATATGGTTAAGAGGCTCAGTTTTATCTACACATCTCAGTACATGATACTGCGGTTGTAGATGTGGTTATAACAACTTCCCAGGACAAGGCACAGCAGCATAAGTGAACACAGGCCAGAGAAAGAAAATATCACCATTTTGAAGGGTGAAGCGCAAAGTAAAAAGCACAAGTGTTGAGGACAGAGACATGAAGGCAGAAGGAAAACCACAAAGATTACAGTGGGAATTCAGCAGAGAAGGTCGTCACTTTTCTCTAAATTTGCACTCCAGTTTGGACAATTGTTACTGAAGTGTGCAGCAAGTTCATCCCTGCAAAGCAGCCACTCGGTGAGAAATTGGAGAGCTTTGCTTCAAGACCGACAGCATGAATTCTTATTTTGTCTTTTTCATATCAAAGTTGGAACTTAAGTCCCAGTCATACTGATTTATCGGGTGTGCTGAAGAGAGAGTTCGGCCTAGTGTCAGTAACTTTCATTTCCATAAGGTGTTAATTTAAAAAAGTCACAGGTTTTCAGCACATTTTCTCCATACCACAGCTTTCCCCTCTCTGGAATGTTTTTAGTGCTTCAGTCAAGCTGTAATTGGGGGAGGTTAGGTGTGCTATGTCCATTCCTGCTTTTCCATCGTTGCTGCAGCTTGGGTCCCATTTGTTTAGCTGTGTTTTGATCTCCTAATTCACACCCCAGTGTGCAATGTCCCCGCCACTGAAAAATTCCTACCCTCTTCTCTCTGGCTCCTAAGAGGTGCCAAAGCAAACAGTTTGTGATCACACCACAGACTTCTGTTAATGTTCCAGGAAAAGAGATCCAGCAGTTCCTGCAGGCTGTTAGGAAGGTGACGGTGCAAACATGAGGATGCTAAAAGGATTAGCAGAGTGTGTTTGTACCACCTTTCTGAAGACAAGGGGCTAAGAGAAGTTACAAAAAGGACTACAGAGTGGGAACCAGTCAACTTACATATTAAAATGGAATTTAACCAAACACATATGGGAAGCATTATTATAAATTTATGCATTTAATTCCTAACAGTATCTTTAATTTACATTACGGATATATATTCAGGATTAAGGATCTATCCACAAAGAAAAAATGCATCAAAGATCCTATTGAGTTCAGTGGTCTGAGACTGAACCCCATAATAAGATTCTTAGACAACACAGATGAAACTGCACGAAAACTCCTGAATGCCTGTGTTATACATGCTGTGCTCTCCTTGCATTGCAGGTCCTAATTAGGGGTGTATACTACTAAATATACTGAGAAATCACATTCTCAAAGTGAAGAAATGCTTAATCATTTCAACGCAGGATTTCTTAACATTCCTTAATTTCACCTCTTGGAATTTTACACTGAATTTTGTCAGTTTATAAATTTACACTAGAGCATGCCAAAAGGAGGGAAAGAAAGAAAACAAAAAAATCCCAGACCTTAAAGGCATTTTACCACAGAGACACTGAAAAATAAAGACCATTAGCAAAAAAGTATAATTAAATTAAAATGCCAGCTTGCCAAAGAAGCTCAGTAAATGGGAAATATATCAAACTGTGATAATACAAATGGGCTATTTCTCAAGGTGTGAGAAAGTCAATGGAATAAACTCTGATAATTTGCTGACTTTTTACATACCAGGTAGAGTAATGACTTAAAAGTAAATTGCACAATGACAAATACAGCAATATATTATGAACCACAGATACTCTTCCTATTAACATCAGTATTTTAGGTATTATGCTGCACAAAATATTAAGTGTAAAAAAACCACAGGGCTATAACTGGGGTAGTGTGGCCTGATGCTAACAAAAAGATCTGGATTTGGATTTTCCCATACTCACATAATTTTAAATTCTATTGTCTGCATTTTCCCAGGAGTCACTTTGGCTCAGTTATTCTGACCATGTTTTAATTTCCATTCCCACCCTGATGACAGCAGAGGCTTTTTCTAAAATCAATCTTCCCACAGGACTATAGCCTTTTTCAGAATATTCAAAATTACTTTTGGCATGCAAGTTCATTTTGCTAATTCCTCTTTTAGTGAGCAAATGACCTTTGGAAAGCTGGCTCCAGGTGTTTATGTGTCAGGACAATATCAGGAATGCCCCATTGCCCAGTGCCATGTCAACACCGGTGCTGTGCAGCGGATCCTGCGGCTCTGCTGCCCTCTGCTGCAGCTCAGCCCGGGACACGCCTCCTGCACCGCAGCTCTGGTGTTTCTGATTAAATTACTAACCTATACATGGAGTCTGAACACCAAAGAGCAGCGTTATAAGTAAGAGCAATAAGGAGCTGCTATTCTACTCATAGAAAAATACTCAAAACAAATAAAATCCTCTGTTCTCTTTTACTGTTACGGAAATACAACAGCTGGGGTGTCATCCTACGCTGTGAGAGCTTGGAAGAACAAATCTGACAAGGAACAGAATTCTTTTTTTTTTTTAACATGTAAAACTACAGAATATAATTTCACTGAGAAAAGTTGGAGCATTATTTTTGTGGTTGCTCTGCTGAGGATATAAACTGCTCTGCAGGGACACCTGCACCAGGGCAATGTCAGAAGGAAGCAGTGACACTGCAGCCTGAGATGTGTTGGAGCACCAAAGCCCTGCCAGGATGCTCCACCCAGGAGCTCCCTACCTTTCAGGTCCCTGTGTTCCCTTTCTGAAATTCACTGGCCACCAAGGCAGAGAGGATGGCAGATATTAATCACTGCAAATTGCTTTACAAAGAAAATACTGAGAGCTTAAAAAGACATTCTTAATTATTTTTCACAAATCTGTTGTGTATTTTAATGAATTCCATTTTTATCACATAGCACAAAATTAAGCAAGTAGACTGAAATCTTCTCACAAGTAAACTTACATTCAAAATGTTAAAAGAATCTAATTTGACATTTAAAGGGCTAGAATTTAAGCAGTCAAATGCTTGCTTTCCTCAAGCAAGTATGCACTTTATACGTATTATCTACCAGATTTTTATCCTGATAGACCATAACAGCTCCTAAAGAGCTGTTATAGATTATTGTGTAAATCCTTCTTTGTTCACGGACTATTGACCCAACAGTGCATTATGTCCCTAAAGAAGGCTTGATAGTCCATCATGTTAATCCAGCTGCAAGGTTAGTGCATGATGTACGGAAAATCTTTACATAATTTTCAGTAAAATTAAATAAGAATTTTCCTGTGCACATAATTATGCGCCATTGTGAAATAATTCAATATCAGAGATAACACAGGGCATACTCACATACAGAATATTAGACCATGTTATGGATTGCACGTCTGTGTGTTTCTTATAAAAATTAAATTCAGGCTGTGTAATGAGGGTAGTTTAACATGGCCAAAACTATTAGCTGAGCTTCACAGCTAACTACAGAGATTTTTTTTTGACCAGGTAATTTTAATAAAGAATATATTCGTTTAAGATGTTAGTAAGCAATCTGAACAGAATTAGGGACATAGAAAATATGCCTGGAAAAAAAAAAATCGTATTTCTACTTCAGGTCTCAGTTACTCTCAGTGAATGGCTAAATGCAACACTGTCCTCTGAAGGGAAAAGGTAAATTGTATGTAACCCAAACCACTGAAGTTTTTTAAAGGGTTTAGCTCTCTGAACTGCACATAATGGACAGACAAGTGACACTTGTTATCTTGTCACTCATGGCAGATGCTGTGTGACGGGTGGCTCTCGGGGGGGCAGGAGGGCTCAGAGCGGCACAGCCCGCCAGCAGCTGGGGCTCAGGCTGGCTCCAGCACCAGCCAAAACCTCTCCTTGGCATACACAGTCCAACTAAACCAGCATTTTGAGTTTTATGGTATAGTTATTACAGAAATTAAACACTTTATCAATTTATACTTCTGTTACTTATACCTGTGCTTATCCTTCTCACTGAAACTAACATTTATAGCTTTAATTCCACTTCATAATTGTCCAGAAATAAAATAAAATCATTAACACAAGTGAGCTGATGTCATGCTGCTGCTCCCATTTTATTTCATTGCTTCATTACTCATTTTCTGGCCAAAAATATGTTATACTCAATAATCTTCAAATCACCAAGAATTTTTTTTTTCCATGCATTACAGAAATCCTGTTTTTCTGAATTCAAACAGCACTTTGCTGCAGACATTACATAGGAGATACAACAAAATATCCAGATCAAAACACCCACCAGGTTGAGGGAGAGTTCCTCTCAAAACCAGTGTTTCTAAAAGAGGGATAGCACTGTCAAATCACAGAGTGGAAGTGCTTCCTGGGACTATTTACCTGGATGTCCAATGGTTTGCAGTAACACCGGGTGAGTTTTATACAAAGGATCTCCTGGGGTATAACTGGAGTGTTTAACTATTGCTCTGATGATGACAAGAGTGAGAGTTGTTTTCACCCATAAGAATGGGCAGATTATTAGGGCAGATGAAAATGAGTGAGCTCCTGGCCCCAGGAGAAGAAGAGGAATGGCTGTGATCCCATCCTTCCTCCCCATTCACAGCATCACCATGACAGGGCCTGGGTTCCTCAGGACACAGCATTCCCACAGATCTCCCCATACTTCCTAAATTCCCCATACAAAGCCCCTCCAGGCAGTGCAATCCAAAATCCATCAGCAAAGAGAAAGCAGAGCATCCAGGACATAACAGGGACCCTGAGCACTGTTCAGGGTCCCTGTTTTAAATTCACTCCTCACACGCCAAGAGCCACTTGTACAGCTCTTCACCACGGGGGCAGTTCTGTCTCATGGAACCCATGCTGCAGCTACTGCAGATGGATCTTCAGGCCCTGTTTCACAGCCCTGGGGTTGTTCTCCTCACCAGCAGCCCCAAGGCAATGAATCCCACTCAGGAAACAAGAGCCCTGCAGCAGCAAACCTCCCCTGGAGCCGCATGCAGGCAGCATAACACCCTACACAAGGCACAGGTACATTCTCCTTCCCTGGCTGCAGAAGAGACCATTAATATTTTACAGATTTCTCATCCTCTCCGTTTGTGTAATTTATCAATGCCCAACAGGTCCTCTGCCAGCTATACATTAAAACTATTTTCAAAATATTTCATTGTCAGCCCATGGCACCTTCATTATTTATTAAGATAAGGGACATGATGAACAGGAACAGTAGGTAGCTTGTTTGCTCAAATGTACTTTATGAATCCTTTGAATGCATGGATCTGCTAGAAATATAGTGCCTGCAGGTTTCCAAGAGTCATAGGCATGATTCATGCAAATAATAAAAATATTGTATGCTTGATGTAGTATCAGCATCATATACCTGGAAAGTTCTGCTCTTCAGGCTGAGTTTCTGAAACCTGTGACATTATTTTAGGTGTACATTCATATAAATCAGAGATTTAACTGCATTTAATATAGAGTTTAAATTATGGCTTTTTGCAGTCCAATGGGTGTATGAACAGGTGAAAGGAACCCATAGTTCATTCTCCAGTCATTACTACTGTTCTTATGATGAGTGATAAAGTTTCCCCTCATACCCCACACAAAAGGATTCCTTTAATGTGCCTTTCTCTTCTGCACAATTTCTTTTAAATTGCTTTTTTCAAGCCAAACCAAGACCCAAATACACCACCACAAAAAGCAACACTGCAAGAATTATTTTGTTGCCTGATTACACTAGCTCCTGCTAATTCAGAAAATTACAGCACTTTTTTTTTTTGGTGTGTGTTGACTAAAGAGATTCACAAAATCCACAAATAAACAAGGAAAACAACACAAGAACAAGGCAAATTCCCATAAGGCTTTTGAAGTGTAGTTAGAAAGCATCAGAAATTATGCAGATCATTCTCCCACCGTTCACTCCCACAGTGCTACTGGAACCTCATTCAGGAATTAACTCAGAGGAGACAACAGGGAAAAGCAGCATTGGGACACAAACCTAGACTGATGTGCAAGTATGTGGAAATGTGCCAGACCACTCTCTTTTTCAAATGTACTGGGAGTTTTGTTGGAATAGGAAGTGCAAATCCAGGCAAAGCAGCACCTGCAAGTACAGAAAGATCTGAAAGTTCTGTCTCCTCAGCCCCAGCCCTACGTGTCTCTCCTCCAGACCTGGAACAGCAAACCAGCTGCACAGATCCTGCACTGGGGAGAATTTTTGTTCTCGTACTAGATTGCAATATGCTTATATAAATCAACAAAACAAATAGAAAAACAACCAACCAACGAAAATATACCCCAAATGAATATCACAAACCAAGTTTCCCATCCTGCAAGTTGGGTTATGGGTGTAGATGAAGTCAGCAATGAGCCTCAGTGCACATCCTCTGCCTGTTAAAGGCAAACTTGCACAGATTCTGAACTCAGGCTGCAGCCCCAGGTACCCAACACCTGTTCTCAGCCCTCTGCCCCCTGAGTACAGAGCCTTCCCATGGGGTCTGTGGAGAGAGAGCTGCACTGAACTTGGAAGATGCCCAGAGTGAGCCAGGATGGACATAGCCCCTCTGCAGCTCCCCTGACTACAGTTTGTAACAACACATCTGGATAATCAGCACTCTTATTTCCTACTCATAATTTTCTTCTACAGTTTTAGTGCATTATTCTCTCCCCAAACTTGTCCCAGTTATGGTGAAAATTATTTTCTATCTATGGGCAACTTTTGAATTGTCAGCAAACACTTCTTGCATATTTGATTCTTTAATTGCATAATCAATCATGTCCTATAATTTGTTTCCTGGTTTGACTAACTGATATTATAAATTGTTCTACTTTCCCTCTACATAAATATTGTTTTGTGGAGAAGCAACTTAACTAGAAATCCCTATCTGGCAGAAGGAGCAAAGACGTATTTACAACCTAAGCTAAACTATATTAAAATTTTTAAATCAAAAACCTGATAAATTGAGCATTAACACAGTAGTGGTTTAAATCATATTACAATTTATAAATTTCCTGTCATTATTCACCAGTTCTAAGCATCTGCTTGCACAGAAAATCACCTCTTTGATAAAGGTAAGGGAAGACTATCACACATACTTATTTTAATCAAGCCAGCTGGTATTAAATTTTGTACACATTTCAGTTAAAAGAAATTTAATTTTCTCTCACAAAGATAACTTTAATAGTAAAATGTAACCATATGACCATTACATATGACATTCAATTTTGTGTTTAATAGAGTGTGTCAAATTGAAAATTGCAGTTTAAGACATAATCCTTCATAGGGCCTGTCACATACACAAATCTGCCATTTAATTTTTATTAAGTTATCCAATAATTTCTTAACAGACAGTTAAGCTCCAGAAGAGATCCCATAAAGTTACAGGAGAGAAGCTGAGTCTGCATTGGTCTGAGGCTACATTCAGAAGAGCTCACTTCCACAGGAGAAAAAACCAAATCTACTTCCCAGAACATGATGATTTTGTACTCATGAATATTAAATTGATGCAGTATTTACCCTCAAAGCTGTAAAACCATTATTGCTCTTAAAACACATACAACCTTGTAACTTCAATAGTTTCTTTTTCTTTTTTCATTCACACAAACAGTTATTATGTACACAATATTATAAGAAAACATAGCTTGCAGATTTCAAAATTATCCACTGTGGAGATCTTAGCAGCTGAAGGCAAGATGGAATAAAAAAAACATAAAACATATAAGAGATTTTCTAAGGAATTGCCTAGGGAACCGTTCTTTTACAGAAAGTTGAGCAGTTACCTCCTACCTATGATTTTCTGATTTTCCTAGAACAGTATGCAGAAATTAATTACAGTTTCAGCCCCATTTTTCTTCTGTGCTTTTGTGGATTTACTTGAGAGCAGGATTCAGTATTTAGATTTTGAGGTCAACAGATTTTGTCAAATATTTTCAGAAAATACTCTGCTAAACAGGGATGTGGAAGTGACTGTGCACAGGAGAATTTAGTATGTTATCACTGTGTGCTCTTCTACCAACTTTTGGTGTAGCTTTTGTCTGCTTCCTTTCTTTAGTCCTTTATGCTTGTTTCCATGAAATTCAGATTAGATGTTTATACACTGTCCCCCAAACTTTAAATTGCTTTCATTAATTTCTACCCTGGCCTTTTGGGTTGGCTGGAGGATCGGCGACCCTGGAGCAGAGGAGGAAGTGGTGCCTCTTTCCCCAGTGATGAATGGAAGGCTGCCTGCAGCAGTGATGTACACTATCTCCCTTGCTGCAGGGGTTAGATCACATTAAAAGAGGAATGTGCAATTGATCTGACAGAAAGCGAATGATTAGCACTGGGCATCAGTCATTTGTTTCAGGCTGTACCATGGTAGGAAACTCTTGGCACTGCTCCTCATCTGCAGGACTGCGGTCGATAGATCTGTTCTGGATAACAGAACTGCTTGCGTGGATGTAAAATCCTGTGATTTTCCTTTCACCAGCAAAAATTACTTTTAGAAGCAAAGAAAACTTGAAAGCGTCAAAAAGCCTTTATCAGTTTTTGGCCCACTGTCTGACCACAAGTGCAGGATTATTCCCAAATCATCCCATGGATTGTCCACTCTGGCTAACTGTGACCCAAGGGAGATCACTTCAGACACTTTCCCACAACTGATGTATAACACTGTCAGAAGCTTCTTGCTGATAATCAACCAAAACTTTACCTTTTCAAATATCTTCCTGTAACTTCCAACTGCACCCTCAGTCACCCAGCAATTCCTCTCCTGCCTTGGCGTTAACACTTCTCCTACCCTTGTAGATGGTTATCACACCCTCTCCATCACTGCTTAGGCAAACTCCACACTTCCAGCTTTTTCATTTTTATCTTCAAGCCAATTCCCCCAGTCCTCAGATTTTATGTCACTACTTAGATACTAAAGGGAAAATCTGAAGTGCTAATTTTGGGTATGCTTGAAGTAAAGGGTAGAAAGAGTATTTGTTTGCTTAATTCTCCACCTCATATCATAGTGTGCTCTTACTCAGCCTTTATGAAGTCTGGGTAAAACGTATAAGACATATTTTGAAGCAATATTGTTTCCCTCCCTATAATTTTTTCAGCAGAGGAAATATATTTAATTATATAGATGGGTTTATAATTTGAATTTTTTTCAGTTTACATTAAAACAGATGCTTATGAGCATGATTTGTGTTCAACTGAAAGTATTAAATATTTGATGTTATGTATATTATCCACATACTTGGTTCCTTTGACACAGAATATTTTATAGACATAGAATTACTTGAGTCTCATTTTCAGAAGGACAGGGTGTAAGAGACTTGAAAGAAATTGCTAGACTAAAGATGATTAAATGTCTTGATTCTTACAGTAACGGAAGAATTAAAAAAATTAATATTTCAGCAGACTGTTTTATGCAAATCCTTGATTACATATCAGCCCTTTGGAAACTTCTACAATTGTTCAAAAATAAAAGCAATAATAAAAATGAGTATCTGGAATTAATTTGTTTACGATTTAATGCTATCTGGAAATGCTGTCAAGCTCAAGTAAATTAAAACTCTGTCTGTTAGTCCCTGAAAAGACAAGGCTGCTTTCAAAAACGCCAATGGTCAAACACATCAAGGCAGCTGTATTACAGAAGTCAACTTCCCTATTGAAAATGGTTTATGCTTTAAGATAAAAACAATACAACCAAGAAAAGAATATTTTCTTTTAAAGGCATTAAATTATGTGGATAAAAGCAATTTGATAGAACTTCAATAGGTAGCTGGCCAGTCTTTCACAGAATAACATTGAGCCGCTGTTTCTTCTCATACATTGCTATAAAGCAAGGTACTTTGGTATAAATGTCTGCTGCTGGACTATTACACATGAGACTTGGTACAAAGAAAATTGTGATAAACATATTGCTTTCTAAACCTAGACAACTTTTACTATAAAAACAACCAAAATGCAATGGACCAAACTTTAAAATCAATGAGGTAAATACAACTTTTGTAGCACAGAAGCTACACACAAGCAGGTCTGAAGAACCTGACTATTGCAACCTATTTTTAAATAGTTATTTTGAGATTTAGAGTAAAATAGCTTGTGCCACAGCATAGTTGGTTTGGAGAGATCATTATAAAATCCCATTATCACTGCTACAAGTTGGACTATTTGTCATCACAGAAGAGATGACAAGCTCAGAAATACTACATTTGTTATTATCAGATGATAAATGATATTCCATTAAAGCTGCAATACATCATCTGCAAAGCTGCAAAGAAGATATCAAACCTATCAGTACTTGACTTATAATTTAATTTTCAAAAGCTGTCAACTAAAATTCCAAAGGCTAAGCATTTTCATTTTTAAAGTTCATCTTATTTATTTTCCTCATCTGTTAGTCTAATTTTTTTGATATGGCAAAAATAACTGATTATGTGCAAGGTATAATTCTTTTTCTCTTGATTAAGTAATACATCAGTTGTCACTTATGTATTAAAAATATATGACAAATAATAAAGCAAAAGAGCAGTGATGAACACACCTTATTTGGATCTCTTATTTTTAAATGCAACAGTAAAGGATGGGTCAGTCCAAAAATATTTTGATTATGTTGTATTCCAACTAAAACGAAGCCCAGATTTTAAAATTTACAATTTGAATTTTACTTTATAGGAATAGAAAATCAAATATAAATCTGTTTAAACTGGTACTTGGAAAAGTATCTGTTTAGCATCCAAACAATTCTGACATTTTAAATTCCAGAAAAAAGCTATTAAAAAGCAATTTGTGCTGGGGCTGCCCAGCAGGGGAGAAGCTCTGCTGAAGAATCCCAGGGGCAGCAGGGTGGGCACAGGGGCCAGGGCAGGACCAGGAGCCTGGGCAGTGCCACCCCTGGGGCTCCACCAGCCCAGCTGGACCAAGCCCTGAGGGAGCAGGGCCAAGCCCACAGTGACTGCTCTGAGCCACAGGCTGGACTCAAAACTTCCCATCCTGAGCTGCCTCACGGTCCAACCCCTCCTGTGCAGAAACAAAGCCAGAAGCAAACCCTGTGTGATCCTTGTAAGTGCCATTGTTTGTCACTGATGCAAGTATAGAGAGCAATATTCTAAAACTTGCTTATTCAAATTATTTTTACTTCAGTGTTATCTAATTCTTCATATTTCCAATGCTAGTTGGGCACAGTGTGTCATAAAAACATTCGAGCTACTGCCATGCCAATTTCTGCAGTATGTTTCTGCAAAGTGACTGAAGAAGCTTCAGATGCCACTGTATCCCACAATCTGTTTTTAAATTAATTGACTAAAAACACTTCCTGGATTCACAGAATCACAGAATACGCTGAGCTGGAAGGGACCCGCAAGGACCATTGAGTCCAGCTCCTGGCCCTGCACAGGGCCATCCCCAAGGGACACACTCTGTGCCTGAGAGCATCATCCAAACATTCTTTGAACTCCATCAGGCTGCTGCAGTGACCACTGCCCTGGGGAGCCTGTTCCACTGCCTGACCACCCTCTGGGGGAAGAACCTTTCCTCATATCCAACCTAAACCTCCCCTGACACAACTTCAGGCCATTTGCTTGAATCCTGTCACTGTTACCAGAGAGAAGAGATCAATGTCAGCCCTTCCTTTTTTCCCCATGGGGAGGTTGTAGACAGCAACGAGGTTTCTCCTCAGTATTCTTTCTCTAGGCTGAGTTGATATATTTTCTTAAAGTTTGTGCTGTTTCACTTATTAATTCAACATCAATAATAGCATTAAAGTCCTCCAGGTAAGGCATTTCCTGGCAATAAATGAAGGGGCACCAGCTGAATTCTGGGAAGCAATTCAATGTAACTTGGGACCTAAAAGATGTAAATTTGCCTCTTACCCTTTGATGTTGGTGCTCACCGGCCAAGAATGCCATGCCCAGAGAATAACAAGGCCAAAGCCCTATCAGCAATTATTTATCTTAAAAAGCACTGAGTTCCTCAGAGCCTTTCCCAGAGTTCAGCAATGAGCAGTGTAACAGCCCTGGCTGGACACAGGGCACGTTCTTTACTATTAGAGCAGGGCAAAGAATAAAACTCTGACCAGCTAATTGCAAATGAGATCCTCTGTGCTATCATAGAAATAAATAGTCAAGGATACTAAATCCTAAAATCATAAGGAGTTTTGAAAATTCAGGTTCATGATTCTGAAGCAAAAATTATGTTGAGAAATCTTAGCCAATGAAGACAGTTCCTACAATATCACTGTGTACATGGCCACATTTGAGGTGACATATTAAACTTTTACAGCACTTCCTTTAAATTAAGAAAATCCACCTCTGACTAAAATTAGCATTAATCTCTACCCTCGTTGGATTCACCCTGTCTGGGTCTGGCAGTGGTTATCCTGTTCCTCCTACTCTAACTTTGTGCAAGTTTCAGACAGGGTGTTTTGCTTCCCTACTCTAGCCCCAGTTTAACTTCCTTTTCAATACTGCCACCTACAAGGGAAAACAATATCTACCAAGCTGCTTTGAAAATGTTGCCTTCAGCATTGTGTTACTCTGATCACATTCATCTCTGTCCTTTTTTTCAAATTTGATTTTAAATATTTACAACATCATACATCTTCCCCTCCTGAAATTACTAACGAACTGTTACTGTCTGCGAAACCTGCTGGATGAGTGATGGACAACTTAAAAGGGAGCATCAATGTTTTATTTGTGAAATATAAGCTGAAAATAGTCTGCAGATTCTTTTTTTATTGATCTTCTACTTTATGCAAAGGTACCTAATGTACTTAACCAAAAAAAAGACATCACTGTGTACTATCAATAATTAAAACATTGAAGTAGATTAACATATAATAGTCACCAAGTTGAGGTAAACTATAGAAAAATAAGAAATTCAGCAGACAAGAATAAAGCAATTGCAGCTGGAAATAATTTACATACTGTGGAAAAGAATTTAGCATTTCTACATTAAAAATGCAGAATAATGGGCACTGCAGATTAATGAAGAAACAAGTTGCAGGATAGTTTAGTACTATGAATGTAAAAAATAGTTGTAAACAGTGCTTCTGCAGTTGCATATGAATTCTGAAAAACACTTATAAAAATATCATAGTTTTCCATTTCATCACAGAAAAAGATGAGAAATTCAAATTTGATGCCACTTAATTTTTACACTCTTGATACTGTCATTTCTCATAGTTTCTCCTTTTTTTGCTGTGAGCACCACAAAAATCCTGCAATGGCTGCTGCCTGCCAGAGATCTCCATAGTCTTGGTACCAAATTGTAGCTGCAAGAGCTTTGGAAGTGCCTGGAACCAGGCAGGGCTGTACAGAGAGCCACAAACCTGCTCCATCTCTGCAGGATGACTCTAAGAGCTGCCAGAGCACGAGCAGCACAAAATATAGCTTGAAAGGGTGACAAACAGAGGGACACAAGGAACAGAACAGGATTAAATTAAAATGAATGAACTACTGCTCAGAGTATTGCTGGGGCGAAAAATAAGAGAAAGGCATATAAATAGTAAGCTGAGAAGGGTTTTAATGTGAAATAGGCCTTTCACCTTAAAGAGAGGAGTAGGGCTGGTATCAAGGGAGATCCCTCACACTACACTGTCTGCAACACAGGAATCAATTCAGCTGCTTCCTTAGCCCTTTTCAAACCCCAGGCTCAAAGATATATGTATATGTGTGTGTGTGTCTATGTGTGTGTGTGTGTGTGTGTGTGTGTGTATATATATATATATATATATATAATCCATTAAATATAATTGGACAATATTCACATAAATCTCACAGTTATTACCAATATTATGAGATATTACAGGTCTTTTACTGTTGAATATAAACATAAGCCATGTAAATGCATTGTAATATGCTTATGTGTATTTTGCATTTCTGCATCTAAGGTACAAAATACATACATACATGCATGCATATATATATGATCACAAAGCTGTCATATGCATCTCAGTACCCCATCATACCTCTGCTCCCCTGCCATATTGCAGGATGCAATGGATCTGGTGAGCACCATTTGTGAAAGAGGCAGTTTTTATTTTATTTTGGCCTGTGAATTATGAATGCTCAATATCTGAGCTGTTTAGATTAAGCATACTGTTTTCCCAGTTGGATATAAATCCTAGAGTTATATTTTTAGTATAAATAATATTGTGAATTTGAATTTTACCTTTCCATAAACATGTTTTAGTAGTTGCTTAAGGCTCACTGCTTACCCAAAGGTTTCTGACAATAAATTAATTTTTTAGAATATTTATAAAAAGCACATGGTGAGAAAATTGATTAATTTAAAATATAGAACAAATATTAATTTTCCCTAAGCTCAAAAGCTCTTCTATGTGCCCTTCTTCTGTTAATTTGTTTTTACATTCCTTCTTCAAATTTTCACTAGAAGGGGGCGGTAAAAAATTAAATCTGCTCTGTCATCCATCCTAGACAAAAGAACCTGGAGAATTTGGGACCTTACTTGTGTGCATTCAAAAAACACCTTTTAACAGACAAGTCTGGAAGCTGCTTTTCAAAAAGGAGTAGACAGTATCTCAGCCCCCTCCTTTGCCATTCCTATGCAGATTAGTGACTCATCCTTTAACACAAACTCTGTGCTTGCCTGCAGAGCTCTCATTACCTTTGACAACATTTTTGGTCCCTGAACATCTAATTTTCAACTCTAGAGTACACAGATGGAAAAAGAGAGACAGTACTTGTTGCCTTTGAATTACACAGAAACCAAATCCTATTGTTATTACCTTTTCTTGTCACATTGACGGGAGAGTGATGCTTTTTGTAATTCATCTGTATAACACTGAGATTGTGATCCATTACTTCAAATGGCACTTTATGTTGCTAGTGTAAAAATTGATGAAAAATATTTTTCTTGAGTGTTTAAAATTATGTATCACAACGTTTTCAACCCAGAACATTTTATTGCAATCAAAGGAGAAGATGCTGGGAGATAAAAACCAAAAGCAAATAAACAATGATCCCCTTTCTTTCCTATCTACCAATTGCATTTGAAGTGATAAAAGCAGGAGAATTCAGGTGCCTAAATACAATGACACCTCAGTGGAATCCTGGAGTTGGAAGGGAGGCTCTGCTGCATGAACCTTCCTTCTGGCCTGGAGATTAACCTGCAGCTTGGGACAAGACTGGGAGAACTCCAGGGATCCTGGCACCCACGTGGAACCAGTAGATGGAGCCAGATTGTGCAGATAGAGCATTTGGAACGTAATGCAAAGGACTAATTCCCTTGAGGACTTTTTGTAGAAGCATTACAACTTCTGAAATAATAGGGTGAGATATTAATTTAAAAAGATTTCTAGCCTGGCTGCAGACATAGAGTGGCTGACACAGTCTAAGGAGGAATTTTTATACTTATAAAGAGGAGATACACACTGGTACTTACCCAGACACCCTTTCTTCCATTATTTCTCTTTTTTTTTTTTTTATTTTTTTTTACTTCTACCCTACACAGGCACACAGAAGTACCAATACACCAAAGCAGTAGCTACCTCTTGTATCATTTTGAGAATTTTTTAGCCATGACTTCAGCTCTTGTTTCAAATTGTAGAAAAGAAATTGATAATTTATTTCCACCTACAGCACCGTGCTGCAAAAACTCCTTTGCTGTGAATATGTTGTTCTGTAATTCCTGTAATCCCTATCTGATATTTTGGTGCTAGTGTGTGAATTCTGTTGCACCTGTTGCTCATTAGACATGTTTTACAAGAAGCATTTGGCTTGGTTTGAGATATGGAGTCTCAAGATTTGAGTGAGTTCCAGCCTCTCCATTGGCCTGCAGCAAGAGGTAAAAATTTTAATTTGTCCAATTAAAGATGACAAATTTTTGTGCTGAATTTGCATAGGTTTATTGTGTGCCTTCTGCAAAGATATTGTTGTTTTCTGTCCTTTACAACATGTTTAGGATTTATTTTAGTAGAAAAAACCTATAGGGGCTCCCTCTCTACTTTGCCTCAACCCCTGCACCCCCACCATTTCTGCAGCATGGGAAACTGGGAATTTTTCCACAATGACGTGCACCAAGGAACTTTGAAAGGCCTTATTTTGCAAGGGTTGAGATTACTATGGAATACATTGAATATGAAGATTTGTTTGAGATAGGAGTACAATGATATTCCCTATTCTGCATGTAAGAGCCACCAGTCTCAGGTGGGTTTGCTCTCAGAAACACATTTTGAAATAAGTAACATCATTTGTTCCTGGGTGAGCTTCCAAGGCAAAAGTGAAAACCAATAAAACACAATGCTCAGAGAATCAGGGAAAACAATGAAATCAAATCTATTAATAGCAGTTAAGTTAAAACCTTAATATCCTTAGTGACTATTTTAAATGTGAGAGAAGAAACAGATTTTTTACTCAACACCAAGATTCAGCAAAATTGGCTGGGGTATATGAGAACAAGCCATACCCACAGCTGCCTCATCAGTCCCTACAGAGGACCTTCTGGTTTCCTTTTCTTCTGCCAAATTTTCATTAATAATTTTCAAAAATATAACAATAATTATTTCATTCTGGACTTCCAAGGTGTGTCATGAGACTCTTAAATGTTTTTCTTTATGGAAGCTTTGCTTTTTTTAATGTTATTGCTCGCCTTGTTTTCCAGATTTTTTTATATAGAGTGCAAACAAGTCCCCCATGCAAGGATCATCACAGGATAAAGTTTTGGAGGAAGCAACAAATAAACAGGAGCTTTTCAGGTATTTCCTCATCTGTTGTCATCACAGAGCAAACAGATCCCTACTGAACCTCAGTATAGACTTTCAATAACAGGTCAGTCAGCCCTTTCAAAAACAGGTTTTCTGAGCCACACGAGCCCTGGAAGCCAAGGCACAGGAAAATGACATCTGCTTCTTCTCTTGGCACCTTGTAAATAACAGGGTTAAGGATGAATAGTTCATCTGTACCTGAAAACTAATTGCACATTAGAATATAGAACCAGCTATTCTTTCCAAAGCTGAGCAAGTCTGTACCTACTGCAACTACTGTATTTTCCACTGTTTTACTTTTTCTTTCAGGGGTTGAAGGAAAAAAAAAATCAAAAATCAGAGAAGAATAAGAGGTTTTAGCTTCCCTAAAATGAATGTTAATGCTGCATGGCACACAAAGTAAGTGCTGACCATGCCCACCTGTCAGTTTTAAAATATACAGTAAATACATCATAGATATTATCTAAGGTGCAAGGGTCAGACAGGAACTGCCATTGCAGTTCTTTAATAAAGAAGATACTGTAAATTCTTAAATAAATATTACTATAAAAACAATAAATTGGCATATAGAAAAAAATTGCTCAGGTGTATCTTTTATTGAAAAAAATATCTTTAACTAGATTTTTAAAAAAATTGGGAATTTTAATTACTTGGTTGAAAGCATTGCTTTTGGAAGTAACTCTCCTTTGCCTTATTGCCCTAAATACCCATCAGAATCAGTCTGAGGACCTCCAGATCTCACCACAAGTTTCTCATTCCCTTTATCAGGAAACGCAGGTTTTGCAAGCCAAATTTTTCAAACACCTGGAGCCTCTTCCCAGAAACTAAAGGTACAGGCCTTCGGGGACACCAGGCTTCCACCAAGAGCACTTAGGCATTAATCTGCCTGTGCAGGTACCTCTGTATCCCAGCCCTAAGGAGCACTTGCTAACCTCACCTTGCCCAGGATTAAATCCGATTTAAACACCAGATGTCAGTGTTGTGCTTATGTTACACTTGTTTTGGGAGCTGTCTTGTTCTTTCCTCGATGAAAATTGTGACGACTAAACCAAAAGATTTTCGAAGCTTTTAACTGCACTGTGTCACATAATATATTACATAATTCTGTTTTTAAAAGAGAACTGCCCCCTCTGGAGCCACTGGCACACCAATTACAGTAGAGGCATTAGGACTCGGGCATGCTATGAATCAATCATATCCCACTTCCTTTAAAACACTAGGAAAAGAAAGATATTCAACTACATTATTATTGTTTCCCTCTATTTTCTCGAAAGGAAGAGTAAGCAGTGGCTTTACTCTGCTATCCATTAGACTTGTGTGTGACACCACTGACTGACCTCAGAGGGGCTTTGCTCCACAGCCCTGCAGAGATGCTCTCCCGCTTTCAGCAGAGGTCTTTGTTGGGGAAAACAATGCTCAGCAGAACCACAGAAAGATAAGTTCAACACAACCATATCTTCCCCTTGAAGAGATCCTATCTTGGACCGTGTCTGCTGAAGCCACAAAACTCTCAACAAAAAGAAAATGGAAATAGTGTATCACCAGCCACATAATGTGTTTTAATTTTGGAGCTTCGGAGCAAGACTTAATGGCTCTTCTTTTATACAGAAGCCCAAGCTTCTGTGATTTGAACTTTCACACTATTTTCTCAAATGAGGAGGAGGAAAACCCCATATATATCCCTGTTTAGCTTCTATTAAAAAGTCAATTCAGTACAAACTTAAATATAGACAGATATCATTGTTCAAGTTACACAAATGTAGGAATATTTTTTGAATCAAGTTTTCGGAAATAAAATAGACATTAACCAATGCTGTCTACAGAAAATCTATGAAGTCTTTGTATTTTGGTCCTTAGGTAACTGTACCCAGGAGGGCAACATTTGTGTCATTTTCAGCTTGTTCCACAAGATGGAGTAATAAGATGCCAGAAACACTCGTTGATTTAGTAACTAAATTTATTTCTGTAGTGATTAGATCAGATTAAAAAATATAAACCTATATTCCACAATTTTCTTTGAACTTCCTACCATAAGGAGGTTTTATCCCCAAAGGTACAAACACTGGGGAAGCACTGACCACAGACTGTATTTTCCATTGATGCATTATGCAATTCAGTCAAGAGCAATAGCCAGTTTTAATACCTGCAAAGGGTGGTAACATATTTAAATCGTTCTAGCCCAGGGATGACTAAAGGGTGACTCAACAAGAAAAAAGAACTAAGACCTTTGCTGCCCAATATTTGGTAAACCAAGGAAAATAAATGCAGGAACAACAGAGCTCATTATATAACATGCTGTAATCATTCAGGGGCGTGTGGATGAGTACTGTGTGAGCTGTGCATGAAACAAGCATGTGATGAACACTCCAGGAGTACCATGTCACTTGGGAAGGAAAATGAGGTGTCTTTAATGTTTGGTTTTTCTTCTCTTACCCTTCAATGCTTTTTCACTGAAACAGGAAGGGGCAAGAGAAGTCTTTAAACAAACAGAAATATAACAGCTCCTTCAGGGAGAGGCAGCACAGAGAATAAGGCTGTTAATATCCCATGTGATGCCAGCAGTTTTCTAAATCACATCCAATTAAAGCTTAGATCAAAAGCAGGTATTTCAGCAAGTAGAATTTAGCCCTTCACTCCTCTTCCCAGCCCTTCCATTGCCTTTGCTGTGATGCACAAGTGTCTCTAGCTCAGAGCAAACACAGCCAGATTGCATCAGCTGCAGAAAGAATCTTTTCAACCTCTTTTTTTCAAAACAAACAAAAACAGCCTCCTCCCAGGCAATTTCTGCTGCCTTTCATGTCATTCATACTTGCCATGGATTATGTTGTACAGAACTCAAAGCCTAATTATGTTTCTCTCCCATACACACAAACATCATCCTGGGAGCAAGCAAGCAGACCTATCTTGAGAATTTTTGGTAGAGATGAAAGTAACCATTTATTAACCTTACCCCTTCAAATGCAAAATAAAGCAAAAAAATATTTACATTTTCTCATATATTTGTTAAATCCAAGCTGTGGATGGAGACAGCAAAGATTTTTAGGATTTGTCCTCTATATTGTCTACCTGCTTTAAACTATCATGGCTCCTACTTAATGATGATTTATTTTTTTGGAGGTGAACACAGTTTGCATACACAGGCATGCCACCTGAGTTGCACGTTGTCACCTAAAGAATATTTATGTCTATCCTTTACAGAAGTCTGCCTGTCAGAAAAGTGAACTGTATAATCACCTGTTATCACTTGGCCATATTTTGGTTACCACAGTTTGGGCACAAAGTAAGACCTTTACATACTAAGTTACAAAAAGCACCATCAAACAGACCACAAATAGAACTGACCTCAATAGAAACCCAGGGGCTATTTTTGTAATGTTGCATGGGAACAGAATTATGAAAGGGCTTTGAAGAGTTATCAAATCAGCTTTAACAGATAAAAGGTAATTTCAGAGTGCTACAGATATTCCTCAAGCATAATACAGTGACAACATTCAGGTTGTCATTAGAAGAAGCCATTGATTGCAAGAATGAGGCACAGAAACTGTGTCAATTATTCTGTGGAAAATAATTAAATATGTACACAAGGACTTTTGAAAGAAGGAGCATCTCAGGTGGAGCTTGGAAAGCTGCTAGCAGTCTAAATGCCCAAATCTCTATAATTGGTCTCTGGAGAGTTTTAAATTCCTGGGTTATGTCACAAATTACGCATTATTCCTTCCCTTTAGGAGCATCTGTGAAACCCTAACAGGTGAACAGGTTGGCAAATTTAGACTGCATCTTTTCCCTGTCTCATGGACTATTTTTATGCTGCTGTGAATTTTCCACATGCGTTGTGAGTAAAAGTAATTGTAATGAAGATGGATTAGCCACTTCCTTGGCAGCAGGTAGTCTAAGAAGCAAATGTAACAGCCTCTCAACCTAAACTTCATTCAGCCTTTTCTCCTCAGAGAATGCCTAGGGCTTGGAGTGCTCACCTGGAGGCCAGGATGGGCCAGTGCCAAGGCTTGGGGTTTTTAATGCTGATGATTCACATTCCTGCCATGCTCGATATTATCCTCAGCTTTGATTAGTAAATAAAAGCACCACAAATGTTATTGCAAAGTCACAGAAAAATGATCTGCTAACATGTACTACACTTGTGGATAATAATTGTGTCTAATAATTGAACACAAATCTCTTGCTCTGATATCACAGACTTGTCTGGGGGCAGTTGGGATGCCCCTGTTTATCTGGGATAAGGGTGGAGCAGGGGAGGGAGCAGAGCAGAGGGAGCTGCAGCTCAGCTCGGTCCCTGCTGGCCACCAGTCTGTGCTCTGCAGGGACACCTGCACTCACTGCACCCCTCCAGACAGGCCCAGAGCTTCACAACAGCACAGTGGGATGGATGGGACTGAAAGGCTCAAAGAAACAACATCCCAGATCATCTGGGGATGGAATTGGTGAGGAGGTGCAGATACCAATGCCCTGTAGAGTTTAGTGCTGTCCAGGCACAGGTCACAGAGAAGGGGCTGTAACGACTTGCCAGCTCTCAGCACTCCTTCATGCACTGTTCTGAGCTCTGCCTGGGATTTTGGGGTAAGTGAGGTCATTATCTGCCAAGAGCCTCCTTCCCAGCATTAGAAACCCTTTCAGTGAAAAATCAGCTCCAAGTTTTTCTTTCAGAGGAAGGCTGAGTGAGAAATAGTTACATAAACTCTCAAGACACTTCCAAACTTCAGTTACTGCACATCACCCAGAATTTGGCTCAGCTCTATTTGCACTCAGGAGGAAACCACACACACACCCAACCAAGAAAGTTCCCACAGGCTTTTGGAGGTAGACTCCACTAGCTCTTCCTTCACTCTTTCAACCAAACCCCAGACAAGATGCTGTCTTTATTTCTTCTAGAACTTCCCTGAGTTCATAGCTCAGGCAATGTGGAGTGCGTGCTCCCACACAGCAGCTCCTGCCAAGCCTCTCCTGGTCTGTGGGTGCAGCGTGGGCTGGGCTGCACAGCTCTGCAGCCTCGGGGGCCACTCGTGCTGCAGCCACAGCCAACTGACACCCCAGAGCAACACTAATGGCTCATTTAAATTAGCACCTGATGGGCTTGGATTCTGAGGCTGGCTCAGAGAGTTTTTGAAAGAGAATTTTTAACTCTGGAAAACGCTCCCTGGTGATCTGATAGACTCCCTAGTTCATTGAGTTTCAGGGAGATGTCCAAGGCTTATATGTTTATTGATGCCTTTGCTTGGAGATGTTGGTGATGATTTATATACCTTTATTGAGGACATGCTGAAGGAGTTCACTCAGTTGAAACTAGTCAATATGTTCTTATCTGGTTGTTATCTTTGTACACATGCCAAGAACCCTAGTGATGAGTGCACTTTATAAATTGTAAAATAAATAAATTTATGCTAAACCATGTAGTTATTTATGGCTCAGAGTGCTAACTTAGCTGAGACAGCAAACTGATGTTATTGGAACCTAATTCATTCTCAGACTTCCAGGAGAAAGTAATGAGTCAATTATTCCAGTGTGACATGAAAACCTTATTTATGGGCTCATTGATTAAGAATATGTATGTGTTATTTACTTACAATATTGACTCATTAAAAAAAAAAAACAAAAAGAAATATTTCTTAGTAATCCATTAAACCTTGTTTTCTCTTTGGAATAACATTTCCCAAGCCTAGCATTAAAAACAAATCAGGAACTGAAAAGAATCAGATTTGGAAGAGTCTCTGGCTCACCCAAGTAGAGTTAAAGGTATTTTTTCCCAATCCTAGTAGCAGCCCTGGTTATGCACTTGTACCAGGGTTTAGGAATCTTCCTGCTTCCTGGGATGAGCCAAATGCTTGCATCTCTCAGTGCACTAGAATTTCCTGTGGAGAAGCAATCATTACTAAAATCCAGTAACCAGAATTTGCTCATCCACTGCTGAAATCCTGAACAATATGCAGAGCAGGAAACAAGAATGAAGAAAATTCTTGTACTTTTAGGTAAGGGCACCGTTTCAATTTCTGCAAAAGTGTTCCAAATACTAGATAAAAGTTCCAAAATGTGCTGCAATGTATAGCAGGCCCTTTATCCCTCTTTCAGGAGTTCCTCTTTCACCCTGAGCCTAAGGCAGGATGCTCTGTGCAGGCTGCCCTAAAATCCCTGGTGCGACAGCCATGAGACCACACCAAGTGATGAGCATCACCTCCAACGCTTGGAGCATGCTCCAGACCAGGAGCCATTCAAAGAGGAATTCTTTCCCTTCAACCAGGCTGGGATTAAAGGGAACCTTGACTGTTTAAGGAGGTTCCTCCTCTTTCCCATTATTCCATGTACCTTTCCAAAAGTGGTTTAAAACAAACAAGGTGGGTTTTCCCCAATCACTGGACAGATTTGCACATTATGTACATCTCAATCAGGCTTCTCAGTGCACCAATCACTGATACACACAAGTGACTTTAGGATGTTCTCCTAATGATTTAATATGTTTCTCTCCTTCAGTTGTTCCAGTTGGGAATGAAGAAAGAACATAGTCATGATACAAGTTTCAACTTCAGCGAGCCTCTTGCCAGAGAGTATTTTAGACATTACCAATTTAACCAAGTGCACCAATATGAAACTGCAACTCAGATGGAGGTGTTAGAATAAAAGCTGCACCCATAGATTCCTCTGATATTTAAGATATTATAAAACCACTTTTGCTGTCATGGGTTCCAGCTCTTACTGATTGTTTTCTGAGGGTTGTAGCTTTCACCCCTGTTTTCTACTATTTCAATAATTCCTCAGAGGTGGCAGTAAAGGACTTTTGTATAAAATAAGTTTGAATGCCAACTGGTGCAGGGTGACAATGACAGACCTCTTTCAGTCCACAGTACAAGAAGGTAAATAGTCTCAAGGCTATTAACTATGACTAAAAATATGCATGTCTCATTTGTCATCAGTCAAGACTAGAGCCATGGTTTTGTCAAGCTGTTTTTCTAAACCTCACATATTCTTTACAATTATGTGTTAAAGCTAACGAAGCTTAACATATAAGAACAGCAAAACTTAAAGCAGTACATTTGGATGTTTCTATATTCCAGTGAAAGGTGCTTATTTAAATGAGATGCAAAACAGCAAAAGAAGACAGTTTAGAAGAAGGACTATTTTTAGAGGTTTTCTGCATAATCTATGAATAAATCTATTCAGTTTTCATCACTTAAAACAAAAGAATCACAGTTTCTTATATCCCAGTCCCAGTTACCCTTTAACAATAATAAAAGTAGATAGAGTACAATAATATAATGATTTTACTGGCACCCTTGATAAGGCTGATTCCTTTCTAGCTTTCCAAATTGGCTGTTAAAAGAGCCATATCTTGAAAACCTGAACTTCCCAGTAACAATGTGATTGAAAAATCCTCAAATCAGCTTTAATTATGAACTCAGAGCTCAGTGTGCTCCATCCCAACATCAACACCCTCCCGTCAGTTCCAAGTTTAAGCTGAAGTGCTCTGATAACACCTGCAGAACTGCAAAAAGAGAGAAATGCTTTTAACAGGCAGGCAGGTGCAGTCATTTAGGTCTTTAGAAAGCAAAGTTAAATAATTCTAGTAATTAAAGGCAGTATATGTCCCAGAACATCTGTAGCTCTGCTCACAGAGACTCCTTCCCAAGTGTATTCACTGCAGAGCATCCATCACCTCTGGCAAAGGGTGCAAAAGCAAACATCAGCTCTCCAGGGAGATCAAGCAGCAAAAGCTCCATCCTGTTCCAGGAACTCTACACACAAGAGCAGATTTCAGCCATGACATCAGCTGAAGTTCTGATAGCAATGGACAGCAAGGACATTAAGGTAAATATTATACTTGCTCTATCTTCAGTTGATTCCTTCATTTGAGATCAGCTTTAAACATACCTGGGTTTAGACTTTCACATCGGCCAAGCACAAAGCAACACATTCAAAAACACTTCTCAATAGCACTGACACTCAGACAATACTGCTGCCATCTACTCACATTGACATCCCTACACATACTAATGATGAAAGGAAAGCCTTTCAACCACACAAATTGTTCCTCATGTCACAGAAACACCTCCAGAGCCCCAGCAGGAGTGAAGAAGGCAGCAGTACTCAGTCAGCTCTGCTGCCCTCCATTGTGAGCTGCACATCCAGCAGGAATATGTCAGAAACCACATGCCTGGAACATCATGCCTGGTTATCTCTCAGCCACCTGATCTTCATAAAATGGCTTTGAGCTTTACTAGACCCACTTCTGCCCTCAATATGCTGGTACAACAGAAACAATCCTGCTCGTGTCTTCTTGCAATTTACAGTTGGTAACTCTCTGCCACAGAAATGCCCACTATGTATTAAAGCTAGAGGGAATTCTGCATCTTGATAAGAAATATCTGTTTAATTAACAAGTACCAATGATTAGACTAAAATACTTTCATAAACATGAACTTATTTGTGATATGTTTGAAATAAAACTTAATTCTCAATTCCTATATAGATCACTCACTTAAGAGTTGGACTGGATGACCCTTGTAGGTTCTTTTCTACTCACAGTTCTGTGATTCTCTGATTTGTGCTCATTCATTTCAACAGAAAGACACATGCATTCAAAGCCAAAAAAGATCTTTAAAACTTTCCCTTTTTTACCATGTTTTTAAAGAAAAATGTTAAACATTTTGGTTCCTTCTGGAATAGGTTTAACACATAAATAACTCCTTGGGTGCAAGAATTTCCAAACTATTATTTTAGTATTCATTCATGTACAGCTCTCTGGTATGTAAATGAAGTAATTTTCTCCCATTTTTTACCTTCACTTGTACAATGACTGAGCTGCAGTCCCTAATCTGTCCCTGTCTCTATCAGAGCCACATCTCCACTTCCATTCTCCAGCTCAAAGGGGATAGGCACATTGCCCCCAAATCGAGTCAACAGTTCTTTTCCAATCTCTTCTCAACAGTATTCCTTCCTTCCTTCCTTCCTGACTGTTTCTCAGGTGCAGTTCTAATATCTAACTTCCTTTTCACATTTCCTCACATTTGGCCATTTTATTGTTTGCTCTATTTTCAAAGATTTATGCGTTTAACTTTATTAAATATCATTAATCATGCCAAATAGGATTTTCTTGTAATACTGCTAAAAATCAAATATGATCATTACATAAAAAATAAATTAAGAAACTTCATGAAAAATGAGGTTAGTACCAAGTCTAGAACATTACCAAAAGAAGGAGAATTTTGTGTAGGCTTGGATCTTCTGCAAAGCAGTTTCATTGCGTTAGTTGGCACCAAAACCACTTCTCCCTGAATAATGGATTGTAGCAAGCATACTTGAAAACCCAGGACAGGAGTTACTTAAATATTGTATCCTAAATATAGAAATCAAGTGGAATCATTTGAAAGGGAAACATAATTTTGACAGGAAAATAAGTATATTAAGGTTGACAGAGTAAAGCAGTCTGCTTTTTGTCATCTAATAGTCCCATGATTGCTGAGGTACCAGCAATACAGAAGAATTGGATGACTAATGGAGCAGTGGGTGTTTTTCAGCCTTCCACAGCTTGTGCTGATGTAGTTATGGTTGTCACTGGAAGTATCCTTCCTGAGCTTATGGTTGTGGCCAAATTGTAACTCTTAAGGGATATGAAACATTTATGTGGTCTCTATTTTGGTGCAAATCAGTTTTAAAAAGCTTGATTCACAGGTCTATCTTTGTTCTATCCTTTCTTGCTGTTTGCTTTTCTGGTGTTACAGTGAGATAGTGTGATGGTGAATCTGGCCCTGAATATTTAACCAGCAAAAAACTGTTGAGCAGTAAGTAAAAAGCATTGTTGGAGAGAGGCATATCTGGAAATGGAAAGCATCTTATCCCCAATGTACTTTGAGAAGATCACACATTTAATCCGCATGGCCTTGGAAAGTGTGTTACTTTTAATCAGCATCACTCGGCTTCATTTGTATGACATACAGATTTCTTTGCATGATCAAATGTTACAGATTTTAAAAATAAATAAAAAAATTAGAAACCTTAATATGCTTCTGTAATCTAAAGGCCCACTGAATACCCTAATATATGAAAGTGCACAAATCTCCTAGGGGTGCCACAGTAAATCTGGTGTTATATTTAAAGAGGAAATAGGTTGCATCTCTGTTATCAGTCCTTATGCTTGCTGCTGGTTTGTTGCAGTAATGCAGCAAATATGGCCACTGCTACTCTGTTGAAAGAGGATCTTTATAAATTCCAGTTGTCAACATTAAATCAATTCTGCTATGGGCAAAAGAGTGCTTCATCATTCCAATATTTGCACTCAGCTAAACCATATCCACAGGCTGTATGTGTCTTCATTTATTTATTTATTTGGAACTGGGACTACAACACATTTTCAGCCCAACACTACGGATCTGTGCCAAAATTGCATAAAGGTTGTGCAGTGAATTTTTCTAAGTAAATGGGTCCTTCGATTTCAATGAGAGAACAAAGCCTCTAACTGGTGCACTGTGGATTCAATCTGAGACTGCTTTCTAGTCAAAGAACAAATGATATATCATTAATTAAAGAGGAAAAATGGGAAGAGAAATGATGATTACATATCTTGACGTTCCATAATGATTTTTTTCTGTGTCTTACACCTATGGTAAATAAGCCAAGCACTCAGTAGCAATAGAGGAATAAAAAAGCCTTCAGTTTGCAATTTCTTTTTCTATAGTCTTTCTTCTTCCAGTGAAAGTGTCTATAAAATTTTTAAAGGAAAGTAGGTTGCTAAAATGTACTTAATTTGCCATGATAGATTGAGTCCATGCTTCAGTGACTGTAATTGAATCTGTGACCTATTTCTTTAGTAAAGTAGAAATAGTCTCTTGGGTTTTTGTCACTACCATCTTTTAATGAAATTCAAAAAGACTGTCAAAACGTCTACACTTTTTCCAGTAGTTGTTAATGTTATTACTTTACAATTTGTTACTTTTTAATTAATCTTAATAAATGTGTACACAGTCTACCTGGCGGTTGGAAATGGTAGACATCAATTCATCACTGTCACACTGTAAAGCAAAATTAACAGGACAGAAAGGGCTTTAAAAGCAATAGAATATCTAGACACATATTGGTTCTACTTACACATACTTTATATCTCTGATTTACAGAGTCTGTGCATTACAGCAGTCCCACAGCTGAAGTTAAAGGGTCTGTCAGCATTTTAATCATAACCCCAGACTATTTCCAAGACATTGCAACTCAGAACTGAATTCGGTAGGGGGATTCCCAAGCCAGGAACACTCCACTCTGCCACCTATTTCCTTCACCAAAAGAAGATACTCTCCATATATTTTAGACATGTAGGACGTCACACCATGGGGACCCAAGGCTTGAGTGATTCCTGACTCCACACTCAGATGAGATAAAGCCTGTTTTTCCCACTCAGTGCTTCCAGTGGGAATGTAACAGGCAAGTGGGGCAGAAAGGGGGAGCTTTCTTCTTGTTTCCCAGTCCTGACAGATGGTGAAGCAGAGCAAAACATTCCTGCCCTACAGTCCAGTCATGGCCTAAGTGTCTCAATATGAGCCCTTTAGCTTGATTATTTCTGATACATCAGTGTCTAGGAAAAGTCACTCTGTCAGTTCGTCCTTCATCAAGGATTGTGGCATCACTGGCTTGTGTTGATGTGGAGCTGGGAATGATTTTAAAGACAATCAGGTGCAATGTTCTTGTATTATGTTTAAGCCTGCAACTGCTGATTTATGCTCAAAATTGCAGATGCCCATGGGCAGCCTGGGCTGGAATTTACATCAGAAAGGGCCATCAACTGACCAGCACAAAGCAGCTCCTGGGCTGGGGCAGCTTCCTCATTGTAGGGTCATAGAGAAGACGTTCATATAAGTCATGTAAGACTGAGGCCCATGAGAAGCTTATACCTCACCTTTACCTATGCTCTAGCTGACTTCCACTTATCTCTCAAACACTTGAAAAGCTTTGTTTCCACAAAGCTGATCTTTTTAGTGAAAATTAAACCAACAGTCAAACCGAGTTCAAAGTTCCATAAAAGAGATGACTTCTATATAAAAAGTGAGGCGACTTTTGGTTTTAAAATTAAAATTATGTATATTCACATTCACACTACCACATCACTAGGGTACATTTTCTCAGAGGAGATACCATTGACAAGGATATCCAGCATATGGAGTCACTAGCATGATGGACTGTAATGGCTTGAAAACAGTCATTATATTCTATTAGGATACACAAACAAAACAGATTCCCTCAGCAGACCTTGGTATGGTTCGAAGCTATTACACTCCAGAAGAAACTAAATCTGCATTTTAATTACTGTCAAGTTGCTTGAGTCTTACCCAATCTACTGGATATTATCCTCCTAAACATAATGAGGATTTAAACAAAGAAAAGTCATAAAAAATTAAATAACAGAAAGTGTAGTTGCAAATTTGAGGTTAAAGGTATTTACTAAAGATATCAGAGACAAATTTTCAAAGGGTTACAACCTAACCTCTCTTTTTATGAGCAGTTTTCTAACCACTAAAAACAATGGGCAAAAAGGCAGGCTTTGGTGCCACATTAATTGGTAGTTAGGTGAACCCAAATATTTAGAAATTTTTCTTCTTATTTGCACTAACCATCAGGCCTGCAATTTTCTAAGTCCACCACAATTCCTTCTTTAGAAAATGAAAACAGGGAAACAGTGATGGTATGCTGATAGCAAGTACTGCTGCAGTGACTGAGACAACCAAGACCCAACATTCACCTGGTGTTTCACTCCAACTAGAACCAGGACTTGCTGCTGACTTAGATCAGGCTCATCAACTTCCCCCTTTGCCAAGGGGGAAGATCTTGAGCAGACATCTTCCATTAACACATCAAGCAAACTCTAATCCAAGCACCAATGGAGCACTGGTGAGTATGTTCATGGAAATTTTTCTATTAAGCCCAGGAATGCCTAAAAGAATGTATAATTTGGGGGCTGAATAGACAGAGTCCCATGGAGTCCACAGGGTATTTCTAGTACCTCAGAAAAGCCTGTTCCAGACTGCTGGCTCTTCCTGCCACGTCCTTCAGTTCTGTAAGATCACAGATCCATGCCCTGAGTCAGAAAAGCACTTAAACTAGAGAAAGGGATGATGGAAAAACACGAGATGCATTTAATATATTTTCACTCGGAGGAACAGTGCACAAAATGTCTAGTTAAATAAAAAAATCCTTTTAGTGACTCCTGAGGGTTTAAACACTTCAGGATAGATTTGCATACAATTTTTGAAAAGACTAATGGCTCATTATATGATGAAAAGATTCTATTAAGATGTAGAATGGACATGAAAGTTATTCATTTCAAAGAAACAAGACTATATTTGTTAGAAAACTTTCGAGAAGTTTTTTTTTTTTTTAAGCTACTATTGCAGGAATGTCTAATGACCTTTTCCAAAACTTAACTTGGTAAATTGATATCCAAAGTCATATTCAGCAGGCAGGGTTGGACATTTTGGAACTCAAAGATTCCAGCCCTACAGGACACAAGGAGGCTGAGGTTCCTTGCATTGAGTCTGCATTAAAAGACGGCTCACATGGCTGGCTTCTGTCCAAAAAAGAAAGAAATGTTGATTTACACCAGATTTTAGTATGCAAAACATTTTTCAAAGTAAATAAAAGCAGAAACTTTGGATAAAAATGAGAAACTCAAGAGAACGTAAAACTCTGCCAATGCAGTTTATAAATATTCTCCTTGTACCTTTGAAGAACAGTATGTTAGCTATCAATCAATACATTAAACCAATGAAGACAGACTTTTACCATCTTCCCATTTTTGAAGGAATATTTAAGTCAAAATCTTCCTGGCATACTGTTAGTAATCTAACAGAAATGAATCAACTGTATCAAAAATAAACTTAGACAAGAAGAATGAAATCAGAATAAAAATACTGTCAGTAGAAGTCCTGAGCTTACAAGGAAGATTGACAATATTATTAAATTTCAGCTTTATCTTAGTAATTTTATCTAGATTCCAGACTCACAAGGCTTTGAACATATGTAAATTAAATCTCCTGAAGAGAAAATGATACATACACATATATAAATGTGAATGATTTAGAAAACAAATAAAATAGTAGGAAGAATCAAAACTTCCAAGTTCTTCATCACACCTAGAATCATTCTAGAACTGTATAGAAGAAATGCAAAGGGAGAAGTGCAGAAAAGCCTCCACCATAAAGGGTGGGGGGGTTATATTTCTTGAATTAGGAAAATCCAAATGCATATAATTATGGACCTGAACAGCTTTTGCCAGCCTTTGAAAAAGCTTACAAGATAATTCAAGAAAACACAGTGAATACAAGTAAGTAATAGAATTGTCTACAGAACACAAATGCCATAGCTACAATTTCCAGGCACAGGGGACAAAATGGAGAAATCAGTTCTTAAAAATAACATTGGTGAATTACAGCTCTTCACAGACATTAGCATTTTTATATAAATTGAATTAGTGGTTAGTTCTGGATACAATCCTGCACCACAGAGCTCTAAAGCACATCCACAGCTCTTCTGAAGGATACCCATGTGTGTTGCCCTATTGTGCCACTGACCTCAGTGAGTGTGAAAATGTGTCAGGATCTCAAAGAACCCACTTGGCATTTGTAGTAAAGAGTGGAAGTTTGTGGTTCTTCTTTGTTTTAAACAAATAAGAATGACTTATTTCATATGTATTTAGAGCACAGGAAACTGTGCTTTGAGCTGGAAACAGCAGCTTACATGATTTGGAGGAAGAGAGATAGTCATGATTGCTTGGATAGCTCCCAAAATTAAACCCTCTGGAACTGAATCTTCTAAAAATGCAAACAAACAAAAAATGAAGGTATAGAGGAATCATACTGTGTTACATAGTGGTGTTCAAACCTTGCATGTAAACAGAGCCAGAGAACACATTTAGAATCTACAAAACCGCCCAGTTAAACTTTTTCTCCTCCTTTTAGAGACTTTGAAAGTTAAAGTAGGTTCCATACTGCAAGAAACTCAATGGAAGGGTGAAATATTTTCATGTCTCGCAATGGATAAAAAACATTTGGCAGCTGGTCAAAAGTTTAGGAGAAGCTGCACAAAACACAAGATGAATAGAAAAGATGCCTTGGAGCAGTGAAATGGAGCAACAGGAGTTGGGAAAGGTCATCCAAAACAGTAAAACTACTGAACATTTTAATCACAGCCTGGTTCTCTGCTGTTCTCAGCCTTATTTCACTGTCATTTGTACCAGTGTAAAATGGGTGCAAGACGTTATTCAAACACTATTTCACACCCACTTCTGCTGCTGTTAACTACTACTGCAAGGTGTGAGGCAGAAGCTCATCCAGCTCCTGTTTTGCAGCAGTCACAAACCTTTGGGTCAGTGGGAATGCAACTTCACAAAAATATATTCAATTAAACTGTACTTTACACAGAAGTTGACATTTGAAAAGAAATAGAAAAGAAAGGATCTTTCATGCATTATAAATATTATTTCTGAACTGCACACATATTTTTCCTCTAAAAGCCCCCCAAATGCCACCACTAACATCTTAAAATAGGCAAGTAGAGAAAAAATACCACTCTCATCAAATTTCTATTTGAAACAGAGATTTATAAAAGTCAGGGGAAGAAAAATTCACGAAGTGGTTGACTGACTTTTCTAGACATTCCAAAACATTTTAATTCTTAGAAATGTCATTAAGTGTTTTGGTGGTGATCAGGAGAAACCCAAAGGGAATTCCAGGAGTAAAAAAAAAAACAAGCTTCAGAGAAATCAGTGAAGAGATTTTGTACACTCAGACACTGCATCCCCTGCAGCATGCCTTTCTACATCTTAGAGAGGTATCAAACAGAACTGGCTTGCATTTTGTATTCCAAGTGCAGGCTGAATAGGGAATGTTGTGATAGGACAAGGGGTAATGGCTCTAAATTGAAAAGGGGGAGATTTAGATTAGATGGAAGGGAGACATTCTGCCCTGTGAGGGTGGGGAGGCCCTTGCACAGGGTGCCCAGAAAAGCTGTGGCTGCTCCATCCCTGGCAATGCCCAAGGCCAGGTTGGATGGGGCTCTGAGCAGCCTGGCATAGAGTAAGGTGTCCCTGCCCATGCCAGGCGGGTTGGAATGAGGTGAATGAGTCCCTTCCAACCGAAACCATTCTATGATTCTATGATAATATTGCATATTAAGTCATAATTTATTTTTATATTTAATTTAAAAATAATTAACACTATTCAAAAATGCAGCAACAAAATGTTCCTGTATTCTTTTAGAGTTCGGAATAATGACAAAAACCTATTAATTTTAAGGCCACTTTAACTTTGTCTGCTTCAATTTCCATTTATGACTGCAATTAAACCAAACTGGCTTAGTTCAAGTCTAGCTCAAGGGCTCCTCAAGTCCAGATTAACAGAAATAAAAAGAGAGTAGGGCTGCAATGTGAGGTTCCAGGTGAGTGTCAAGTCTCTTTTCTCAGGTAAAAAGGGACAGAATAAGAGGAAATGGCCTCAAGTTTCTCCAGAACAGATTTAGATCAGACATTAGGAAAAATTTGTTCACTGAAAGGGTGGTGTGGCTGGAAGAGGCTGCCCAGGGAAGTGCTGGAATCACTGTCCCTAGAAGTATTCAAAAGTGACCTTAGAGGTCTTTTATAAGCCCAATGATTTTGTGATACTTGCTTTCTTCCCTGCATCATTATGGATACCATGAGAATTATTCACAGTACAAACACTATTTTGATGCACTTGCATTACCTTCTATCAACAAAACTGGAACACATTTAATGTTAAATATCACACTTAGTGTAAGGAGTACACATCCCCACAGAGCTGGGAAATGCACTGCATTATTTCCTCCTTTTATGCCCACTAAATATGATAGTTCCAAAAGCTTACTCAGCATTTGATTCTGCCTTTGAAGTTTGTTTCTTTCATTACATGACATTGTGTATCTGCTGCACATTGAAAAGCTACTTCCATCTCACTGGTATGGATTTTACAAGGCTTGGTTTCTTCAGCATTTCCAGCAAGTCTAACAATACCAATGAATTAAGTCTAGTAAATAATTCCCATTTGAGAGAGAACTTTACAAAGTTCTATGAGTCCCCCTGCATGGGACAGACCTGCACAGGAAAGAAAAAGTGGACTTTACTCCTATCATTAAACGGTGTGAAGCAGCAGCTCTGAACAAAAGAGCATTATTTGTCTGCACCCTAAGAGTAAGGCCAGACAAAAATGTGTAAAGAGCCTGGGAATGCTCAAAGCCTTGAGTGCTGTCTCAAATACTTCAGCCTTCCTCTCCTGTCCCATCTGCTTTGCTGTTTTTCATCACAGGGCAGGTTCCTGACTCACACTGATAGATTTTCAGAGGAAATTTCCACAGCAAATGAGTAACTTAAGCTCAGCCACTTTGATATTAGTGCATGTTTAATGGTGCTTGGCTGCACCCATTCAGGACAAGAAAGAAGTCAGGTTTCAAGAAATGGCAGAATTTTGCTGTTAACCGTAACTCTTTCTTTAGAACTTGGTTTTGCAAATGCTCCTCTGAATTCTTGCAATGGATTGTGATGCTCCTGAGTAGCAAAAAAAATTGACTCCAAAAATTTTCCTTGGTCCTCTACCTCATTACCCTTATTCTTGTATTTTGCTTAGAAATATTCATTGATCTCTTTTATTTTCTTGGTTCAACAAGTGCTACATCTATGGTGTATTCCAGGAGGATTTCCTCATGAAAGCATTTTTCTTCCTATCTCTAGCTGTTTTGCTACTAAACAAACTGATTTTAAAAGCCTCCAAAATACCAAAACAGCATATATGACCTGATTATTTTAGGATTGTCAAAAACAAAGTTTATTTTTAGAATGAAGCTTGCATTCATCTTTTATTTGTGGGAGACATATAATAGTCTTAAAGACACTTTCATGATTCACCTTTATCAAATTCTTATACATATGCACAAGATATTAAGCAACAGTAAGTGCTTCTTACAGCTAATGTAAGAAAAACACTCTTTTGTGTGGTCACAGCATTTATATAATTTTCATAAAAGAATATTCAAGATTCTGAGTATTTATTGCAATATCTAAGTTTTACTCATTACATTGGAACTTGTTTATGGTTCTAATCATGAATATTTTATTTTTCCTTCTACTTCTCCTTTAAAATACAATTCTAGGTGTCAGTCTTCTCATTGTGCTGTATGTAGAAGGTTTAAAGAAACACAAACCTTATTTCTCTAAACTCAAAACCATTAATCATTCACTTGCTGAAAAAAACCCCTACCTAACAACAAAACCTAACCAGCCTAAAAACATCACAACAAACTAACATTTTGTACATGGAACCTAAACCAACAAACACTATTAAAAACAAGCCCACCTCATCACCTTCTTGTGCAAAACTTATGTTGTAACTGAAGCTGAAATTTCATTTGAATTAAACCCTCATTGTTTCCCTGTAGAGAAGGAAGAAATCAGGCAGTTTTTACTACTGGAATGACTTTACAGTTTTCTCTAGTCATGACAGCCACGAGTGCATTATGCTCGTGGGCTCAGTAATCAGGTCACAAGCATCTGTGAGCACACATTAAGTTTGTGCAAACAACTGTGTTTGGAGGTCAAGCCAGTTGATGTGTGCATACACATGACTAATGAGCTATCTGGCAGTGCCCATCCATGAATTCCCTGCTCATACATGGAAAAAATATTCACAAAATGCAGGCATACACCTGCATGCTACCTAATGTTTGATGGCCAAGTTTTGCTTTCTCACAAAACAACCTTTCGTGGTCATTATTTGAGTCTACAGTAATAGTACTCTGGATTCATATTGAGGGTAGAATTTGTTTCTTGTCTTAAAAAGCGAACTTAAGCCTTGAGAATGAATCTTAACTGTCGTTCTTTTATAAAACTAATCTAGCCTCTCAGAATGAAAAGGAAGAAATTAAATATTTTCTCTACAGAAAGTATCTTTGACCTAAATAGAAAGGTTAGTCCACCAAGTGGTCCTTAGTTCAGAGATATTTTTTGCAACACTACAAAAATAGTCATGTAGGTCACCAAATTTTATCAAGTGTCTGCATTAAGTAGTAATTAGCCCTGATATATATAAACTGTGGGCATTAAAATACTGTCAAGCTATCATTTTGAGAAGACAATTGGATCACAGCAAACTGAATTCTGCCCTTAAAACCAGGCAAGGTACTTTATAAGAAACAGACCCTACATTTAATCTTGATGAAATGCAATAATTAGGTTTGCAATTCTCATGGAAATATTGATGGAAGCTATGCAAATTAATTAGCAAAACAAGTAGTCAGTGCAAAAAGGCCAATAGCCTCAATAAACAGCCTTCTCCTGCACACTGGTGAGTTGAAATAGTTTTTGCAGTCAATACTTGAGTAGGTGTAGATCCATCAAAGGTTCTGCAGCCTGCAAGGTACATGAGACAGAACATGGATGCAGGACCAGAGCAGCCCTCACTGACTGAGCTGAGCCAGCACATTATCACCAGCAAAGCCACACTACAGGTGCTTTCCTTCCCACCAATCATACAGGAAATATATTCAAGCCTGATTAAAGAAAGCTTCATCTAAAAAATTGGATTATGGGTTATGGATTCCATAAATTATTTTGTTAATCCTGGAATAGCTCTGTGTATTTTTTTTAGTCAGCAAATGACTATATGTAAGTCCATACTGAACTGTGTGGGACAATGTAACAGGCAAGAAACTGAGTGCCACTCATTTGCATGATTGCATTCACCCTTTGCTGTAGCATAAAATGTTTCTTGTATTTAAATTTTGTCTGGTGTTTTCTCACATTTTTTAACATGACGTCATTTTCCCCTAGTGCAGTAAAGACTAATATTAAATTAATTTTCAGCCAACACTCTCATATGAAACAAAAAGAGCTAATGGCTATAGTTGAAGTAACAGTAAAAAGTACAGAATAGGACGTTCTCAAAAAATATGAGGTTTTGGTTTAGATTTTTTTCCAAGAGATGAACAATTTCACAATTTTGCAGTGATTTGGCACTATTTGTATAATGTCTTGAGCTACAGCTTTTAGTCAGTGCTATATGTCAGGTTTGGCTCAGACAGCAAATAAATAAGATCTCTTTTGATACACAGAGAGCACATCTGAACCTGGTGAGTCTCAGAAGATGAGCAAAGTTCCTAAATTTCTAGTATGATTGTAGGTTAAACTTGTGAACATGCGTTTTCACTTCATCCTCTGGCTTTTTGTTCAGAAGAGAAGAAAATCTCTTGAACAGTGCATGAAGAAAATGGGTGCAAATGAACCTGCAAAAGGTCCAGAGCTGTTCAGTTTAAAGCTCCTACGTGCAGAGCCTAGAATTTGCTTGCTTTATATGTAGAATGAAATCTCCTTTCTGGGCTTAATCCTGGCATTCCAGCAACTCACCACCAACAAGTAGTAGTGCAAGAGAAACTCTGCACTGCCCTTGTCCTCATCACAGGTTCTCTGGTAACTCTGGCTAGAAAAACATCTTCAGTGTTCATTTTGAGACAAAAGACAACTTTTCTATTGTGAACCAGAATTGAACAGGGTTTTTTTTTTTCAAGATAAGACAATAGGTAATTATTTGTGACAAGATAATCATATGCCAAAGGAAAAAATAATTCCAAAACTAAATTGGGAAATTTTTTTTAAAGAAATATATGTTATTCAATCAAAACATGTAGTGCAGTTTACACAACTGTCAACGTGTTTCCTTTAAAGAAGAAGATGGAAAAGGAAAATAAAAATAGTATCCAAGACAGACTGGACTAACATTGAGATATGAAGACCCATAGCTGATCCTCTTCAATGGGTAAAAAATCTAAACTGATTTTCAAGTTGGGTACATTAATAAAATTTCCTTTTCCTGAGTTTGATATAAGTTGTGAGTAATTTTATTTCTAACTAAACACATGTTCAAAATGCTAGGAAATTAACCTCTACAATTTAAGACATTAAACAACTGGGGCAGCATTAAAACAAACTTCTTAAAATTTACAGTGACGAAAATATACAATGAAAGGATAAAAATAGGTTTCTTCTAATGTTCAAGTAATCCTATTTCATTAGGAGAGCTGCCATGATTGTGATATTTAACAGTTGTATGTCACTTTAAATCTTAAAAAACTGTGTAAACATTAATTATAAATGAACATTAATAATACACCTCTGTCTAAAGTATTTAAGTATTTATTAACTCTACTTCACAGGCACCACGACAAAGAGAATCTCAAATTTCAAACTTCAAATACTTAAATTTAGGAGCCAAATCCTGTATTAGCTTTACATTATTTTCAAAAGCTATATGAATCAAAAATATAACTTGAAATTCAGGCGGAGGTCTCACCCTATCTGAAGATCAGGCCATTTATTTAGTACCCAACAGTAGTCCAGGTTTAGGACAGCAGCTCAGGATCACACAAGGCAAGAAGATTTGGGATTCATGTTGCTGAATTCCAGCCTTGGAGATGCTTCAGGTGCTCAATTTATCCAGGATATCTCTGTAGTCATCAGGAACTGAAAGATATTTTTTTTTAGGTCCTCTATCCTAAGAGCTGGCTCTATTCTAAGAAGGAAGGAGGAAGAGGAGATGAACACCTTACAGAAGCCAGGCACAAACCACATGAAGCAGCCCAAATGTGCAAGGCATCCACAACAATTTCTTGTACACAGCATCAATTCAAAACCAGTAAGGGCAAGTGTGCTCCAAAGGATCTGAGAGATCAGACTGCCATCACAAAAAGACAATTTGAAGCCTTTGCAAGGGTTAGGTTTCTCTCCAAAGTGCTTGTTTATTCCAGCAAAGAGCTAAATAGTTCTTCTGTGAGCCACTATTTATTTTAATAGCTTACTATTACAATAAAAAAATTACTATGCAACAGATGCCTCATAATTAAACTTTAAAAAGCTGCACATCACAATGCTGTGCAGAAGAGCCCCTTAAATACACAAGCCAGTGTTCATGTAGAAACAGATTAAATGCTTGGACATGGATTTATCCACACAAAATATTCTTCTGATTGGGCAGATGCATTTTATAATCTATATGTATATTATTAAAACTACTATGAAAGCGGTTGATTCTTTATGCATAATCAGTTCCCATTGAATTTAAATTACTTTCAGTAAAGCACCGATGCAGATAAAATACTCTAAATGTACAGAATATTAAGCAAATGTTTATATTAAAAAACTGCTTTCAGGTGAAAACGTGCTCAGCGAAGCACAACCCCCATAGTGCCTTGCAGAATATTAATGCTCAGAAGATCACGAGATGACAACAAGTATTCCTATGTAAGAGCCTGGAGTGGGAGAAAAGGTAGCATTCACATGACAAGCCTTGAGAATAGAAATGTGCAAACACATGGGGGGTGATACTATTGAGATGTAAATGAAGTCAGAAATATATGGAATCAAACCTGCTTAGAGTCAGGAGTGTCTTGTAAAACAGGGACAACAGCATGTTTAGCACGAGCAGCTTCAGCTGGCCCCTGTGCCCAAGGAATTTGCATAAAGGCTACCTAGTTTTGAATAGAAATAAAATGTGACTCCTCCTGGAGAAGGATGCAAACCACACTACCTGAACCAGCCTCAGTGGAGGGATCTGGGATCAGAACCAGAATTTCACATGCAGGCTAAGGTCTGGTCAAACTGGAGAACACCAAACAAAAAGGAGGGGATGAAGATTATAGATTTCATCTAGTGAACCTGTAAAGGACAGCAGCACTTGGGTGCATTTCTTACAACTCCCTTTGAACTGAATTGAAAGCATGGGCTAATACCATAAGAGCTTAGGTACCAAACCCATTTAACAGTCATGCCCCTAAATGCAAGTTTTTCTTTGTCCTCACTTAAGCCTCAAGGAATGGCTCACGACCCTGTTTGCCCAGCCCAGCAGGAGTGACCAGTCACTGTCTGAGAGATCCTCAGGGTCAGCAGAACAGGAGGAAGACAACTGTGGGAATTGTAGCTCTTCCACTAAACTCAATTGCTTGGGCTGTTGACAATTAGTAACAATCTCCTCCTCCTAAAAGATGATCCTAGTTCACTCTAAGGAGGTAATACAGGTAACCAGTCTTCATTAGTTGACCAAACACTCTTAAAAAATTCTACGTACAAGAGATGAAAAAAAAAAATAAAAACATTCAATTTTTCCTAAGCAGGGATAATCTGTGCCTGCATTTCAGTCCCACTTATCCATGGTGGCATTTGCTTTAGCAATGCACCCCCCACTCTATATTGATTATGCCAGTGCTCTGGACTAGACGTCTCAATTTTGAAGATATTTTTTTCCTGCATCCCCTTCCAGACAAAAGAGAAGCTAAATTAAAAGTCAATAACTTTCTGTGGAAAGTACCCCTTGCATTATTTAGGCATTCTTCAGGGCTGAGTTCTACTGGATCAAAACAGGTCTAAATTATAGATTTTACTGTTTTAATTAGTTCTGTCTGTGGGTTTAAAGACTAACAATCTCTGTTTAGAAACAATAAAAGGAACAGAAACTTTTATTACACTGCCAAAACTACATATTTATTAGTGTAGACTGCTTTGAAAAGCTTTAGCAGTAGAGCTCTGTCTACCTGGTAAATACATCCCAATAGTAACTGTAAGTGCTCCTGTCTGATTCAGATTTTACTCAACTATTTAGAGAACTTCTATTTACCTTGATGAGAATGAGCTTAGGATGGGCCCCTGCAGCTCCACCATTTAATAAGAGCTCACACTATTTCTTTCAGATCAAAAATTGGAATTGCTGTATTATGTAAATGTTATTGCTTCAAACAAAAGATTGGTGTCATCCTAGCAATTAACTGTCTGGTTAATTAGACCTCTTTCCTTTTGCTCAGCAACCTGCATTCATGTGCATATACTGTTACAAAAATAAACTAATAAGCTTTACGTTACTTGTGCAGAATTGCAAGGAGATTGGCAATGACAAAAAAATAAAAAAATCTATTAAAAATGGAAATGTTGCTTTTCTATAAGAAGCAGAAATCCAATAAAAATGTGAATTTTGTCATGTGGAGTGATAGATTTGGAGCACTCAAGAAGGACAAATGAATCATGCTGAGCTGTTAATATCCCTGCCAATTCTATGGTGTTCCACGAGCATGTGAAACTGTCTTTGTTTGCTTTCCTAACAACCATCTCTTAAAAGATTCTCTGGGAACATAGGAAGCTTCTGTAGTGGGATAATTGTTTCAACAGCTTGGACACTGATTTTTTTTATGATAATAAAATAGAGGACTCAGATCATTACTATGGAGCGTAATACTTGATGTCAATGGGCACACTGACAGTAATGTGCAAAGATTATTAAAAAATAACTTTCTTGTAGGAAAGGAAAGTGGCCTTTATTGGTTAATTTATGTCAGTTTTGCTGCTGTTCTGAATTTCTAGTTTATTATTTTTTAATAATAGTAATCATAATTTCATTTATTAGGCAAGGGTAGTAAAGACTATGAATTATTAAACCTTAACAGAAATAGAATCACTTCAAAGATGCATTAGAGTATTCAGATTATGTGGCCACTAATGCACTGAAAATAAAAAGCCCTACATATTTAGGAGTTATTTAACAAAGGTCTAACATGCACCTCTAAATCTACCTGTATTTTACAACAGAATACTGGATGGACATTTATACAATGTTTATAATCTATAATACTATTTTCTACCTTCATAAAATCCATCTTTGAAAAAAACTGAAAATAAATTCATGTATACAATTTGAGGCACACATTTTTCAATTGACACAAGCAGATATACGGTTCTAAAAAGTAAATAAAATTTCTTCAAATCTGTCTCATGAGGAGTTTCCTCCTTTGCAGTAAAACAATCTCCCACCACATGACTTAGCCACTAAATAATTCAGGAAAAGGGCACAAAATATAAAGAGTAAAAAGACATTGAGTATCTTGAACAAGAGTGCGAAAGATCTTTGCTTTTTATCTATTTATGTAAAAAAAACAAAACTAACAAAGAAATCCTTACTTACCTCTATTTTTACATCCTGGACATTGCCATTTGCAAGGCATTGCAAAGTGTGTGTATATATAGATATGTAAAGCTGAAATTTTGAGGATAAACTTTTAGGAGTTCCTAGTAGAATCCTCACAGGCACATGGGCACTTTTTTGATGAAGTAAACTATTGAAAAGTAAACATATTTCACAGCAGTAAAATATCAATCACACACAATCGAGTAATTTGAATGAAAATGAGGAAAACCCATTGTCATTTATAAACTAGAGTACTCCTTAATACAATAGGAGGATTATTTGTTTGTTCTCTTGGGGAATGGATTTTGGAGTTTTCTTGTTCTGGTTTTTGTTTTCAAGAAACTCCAACACAGCAGCTTGAAGTACCATTATATAGATAAGAAAATATAAAGAAAAAAATAAAGATAGAACAGTTTCAGTCTGAGGAGGCCAAAAAAAAAAAGGATCAAATATATAGCCAAGAATATGACTTTTGGAGCTAATTATTTAGAAACAGCTCAAGATGGTGTGTAGCTCCTATTAATAGTCTATAGAAATAATGCCACTTTAAAGAATGCACCAGATGGTGGAGAGACACTGAAAGGAAAAGCATTTTCATTCCATGTGCTTCTAACAGTTATCTGATCATCCAAGTCCTTAGGCATTCTGGTTTACTGAAGGTATCAGTTAAAAAATTAAAAAAGATCTGATATCATGTTGGGACATGAATCTCAATGCCAAAATGGCACATATTTATTTCCTGTTAATGGCAGATGTATATATGTGCTCCAGCTCAGGAACAGCACACTCAGGAAATTACATGATGATCTATCATAAAGTTTGGGTACTGATAACAGAATGAATATATTTCAGGAATGTGCAGATGCCTTATTTTATAAGCCTTACATTTTTTATTATTAATGTGTGTACAGCCGCACAGATAGCCACTAATGGATATTGAAATGATAAATTTATTTTCTCATTCTCTTTGTTGAACATTCTGCCCTAGGAGATTTACTACTGCACCGGGAGCTTCTGTCAGGATGTCTAAGGTGCTTTTTGTAGGTATTTTAAATTCCAAGAGAGTGGATTAGACTGTGAGAGAGTGCTCTTGTGACAGATGAAAATACATTTGCTCTGCAGAGCCAAGTCCCTCCCCAGTGCCTGCTGGACAGGAGGGTGCACAGGGGTTTTCTGAGAGGGCAGGAAAACACCCACCTTGCTTTTGAGCACTTGTGACCCCAGTTTGGGAAGCCGAGCTGCACTCCCCCAGAGTGGCTCCTCCTTTTTGGTTTGCCAAATACCCACTGGTTTAATGGTGCAGGTGCCACCATTTGAAGCTGATCTGCAAAGAAAGAAAATCTGAAGTGGGTATTTGCTGCCAGTACTAGCAGGGGCTGGCCATGGCAGCACAGCCCAGCCTGGGCATGGCTGTCCTGGTGACAGCATTTTGTCACACAGTGAGAGCCCAGGGACACTGAGCCCAAGGGGATCCCCTTCCAGCTCTGTGCTGGCATCAGCCTGGGGCTGCAGAGCTAAATCCATGTGTGACACATTAAAGCTCCTCCCCAGCCATGATGAGGGGCTGAAATCAAAGGATAACCAAGATTCAAACCTCTTTGCACTACTTTCCCATCACTGATTTCCATTACCAAGGACTGGATATTTCTTAATTGATGCTTTCAATTCATAGTAATTAATTGTACCTAGATTTCTTTTCATCTCTTGAAATACATAATATCACAATGGGCTCAAACAAAGGACTGTAAAAGCAATCTATATTACTGCTAAATAAGAGTATTCACTGGTTTTTATCTTAGCTTTACATGCCTTTCATCTGCTTTACCAACATTAAAGCTCAGTTAGTATGCTTTTTAAAAATGCATAAGGTACTTTAAAAAGAGCATATTAATAGCTGTACATATAACTTTTTATCATTTTAGTCAGGTTTATTATTTGGTGTACTGTAAATCAAATTAAGTACAAATATTAGTACTGACAGCGTGTGCATAATTAGTTTTTAATCTTTACTGCCTGAGCATTATAAATAAGCAGGCATAGACTTCTGAGCCATATCTGGGCATATGAGTGGCACATTTAGATGTACACTACTGTCATTTATACATATGTTACTCACACATAACCCTGTGATGACTTAGTTGTGATTTTCAGTAGCTAAGAATACAAAATGCTTGGAAGAATTTCAGAACTACTTTAAAGAAAATTAGTAACTGAAAACTCAGAAGATCACATTTTCTGGTTTATTTGAATTCCCTCTTCTGAAAACATATACATTATAAAGTAACTCCCATTACAATTAATACAGGGTTAGGAATTAGGAATTTTCTTCCCCTTTCCTACACCTTGAGGAAGTGACAACACAGAAATTTCACTGTACACCTTAATAAGAGGAATCTTTTGTAAATGAGCAAAGGACCCAGACAACCTTTCTAGCATGAGGATAAAATCACTATATCCTTTTTAAATAAAATCATTGTATTGTTATTAAATATCATAGCTAAAGAGCTTTCAACTACTCTGCCAAAAATATTATATATATATGATGGAAAATACCATTTAGGATCTAAAATGTAATGTCATTGCATTTATTGTATATACCAAAACATGACTAATCAGATTAATTTTAAAAATCTATTTTTATTTTGCTACGCTCCTTCTCTTAAACACTCTACACTTAAGTTGGCGTTTGCTGACTTAAATTATAATAATTCATTATGTATTGCATGAACATCTCATTCTCTAGGTTAAAAAAAATATAGATAAATACTCAGCAGACTGAAGCAATTTTACTAGAATTTAGGAAATTTAATATCTGTAATCTGCCTACAGAAAGACAGATGGATTCAATGTACTTTAAAGCACACCAAAAAAGAACAAGCAGAAAGGTGTTATGCACATTAAAAGCTATCAAAGTTAAGTATTAAATTTTGCACTACTCAATGTTTGTTGGCCAAATCACAATTGATATAGAAGAAGAAAATGGGGAGCTTAAATGCTTGAGCTAATCTTCTTGCACCTATAAATTAACATACATTAGGAAAGGTTAAGACTCGTAACAAGTCCCAGTAAAGCATGGAGATTGAACAGCACTAACAATATTGTTTAATAGTATTCTGGAATATCCATATCCATCTTTCTGCACTTCACTTTGTAGTCCTACGGTGCCCGGGAATAGCTGACTTCCCATTTTGGGTCATGAGGGAATATTTATTTCAAAACTGGAACAATCTGCTGGAAATATAGGATTTTCTCCCTTCTTTTATTGAAAGACTGAAAAACCTAAAGGGACTTAAAATGATTAAAAATAGTATCTTACTATTAAGATGTAATATAGATATATCCATTAGTTGATTGTGTCTTTGCCCCTGTAGGCTGAAAGGGCCTCTTCTAGAGCTGGCAGATATCCAGAGCTCCTCAAGATTAAAAGGATTTTTATGCAAACTTTGCTATTTGACATGGCACCTTGTACCTTTTAGGTTCTAGCAAGATCCAGAAGGCTGCAAAGTGCAGACAATAACACCCATTACAAACTGCTCCCTGCTTGGAGACAACTGTGCAGCCTCAACCCTGAATCCTGGTGGAACACAAGGGCTGGGGAGGGTATTGATCTCTTCCTGCTGATAAGTTAATAAGGAGTCACCCTGTACATATTTTCTCACCTTTCAAATTTTCCCCTTTTTATTTTTAATCTGTCCCAATTATTCATATGCAAAAGTATATTTTTACGTATATTCACCCTCTAAATCCCTCAGCTTATTAATTCAACTTATGTCTATACATAAGCACTTGAAGCCTGTATCCAGTGCTTAATTTCAGGCCTCACAGGAATATTAACCATAAAATTAAGGCCACAGTACATTTATTTCCCCTATGCTGCAACTGGCAACCACCCAGGACACAATCCAAAAAAGGAGTGGGTTTTGATCACTGTTCATGTGAAAGTTCAGAAAAAAACTCCTCAGGGGAAACAGGTGGAGTAAAGATGTTACAAATTATCTCTTCATTTGAGAGAAAATGCTTCCAGTTAACATTTCATGTAAATCAAAGAAGTGTTCTGCTGTAATGTTGTTTAATATATATTTTAAATTATTTGTTGTCTTAAAGTATTTTTAACTGTCAACAATTTTATTTTAAGAAAAGAATAGAGATGTATTATATCATCATATCATCATAAAGTAGATGAATTTGGTCTAAATCTGCAAATCTAGAAATTGTAAGTCATACCAATATGCTTTTTTCAAAGAGAATGTTAAGGAAAACTATGAGCTGTTCCTGTTCTCAAAAGAGAAATCTTACAGAGATTTCATATACCTTTGAAATTCTCATCACACTACAGAGAAAAAAAAAAAAATACCAAAGAAACTCTTGCAGATCTATCACACCTATAAAGAAACTAAAACCTTCTCCTGCAAACGACATCTTTGAGACATGGAAGAATATTATAGAAAACCACAAGAATTTGCAATAAAAATCACAGAGAAACTCACCTGAGGAAAGTCAGGTAAATTATCAAGAAGAAACAGATGGGATCATTGCTAAGAACACAAAGGAGAAATGCAATGAAATTATAAAGGTATATTGTGAAGGTGTTTTGGTTTTGGAGTATAAGTATAAATCTCTTGTCATCTTCACACACACACAAAAAAAAAAAAAAGAATAGAAAAATGAACTAAACCCCAGTGAAGGATGTGGAACACAGCTCTGCTGGACCTCTAAGACCAAAGAACTTCTGTTAGCAAGTCAATAGGGCTTTTTCCCTGTTTAAGTGTGAGAATTATGACAATCTCTTCCAAAATTCTCTACACTGATAGTTTGGGCAAGTATTTTTACAGAGAAGGGATTAAATGGAACTACCTCTTCCCAATGGACTAAAGAAATTCAATTCAAACTTTTTGCCCTTCAGTTGAAAGTCAGATTTGAATGCTCTGATTTCTTGTGCATCTTCAAGATTTATTCATGAGTCACTAAGCTGAATGCACTATATTTTGTATTTATATGAACAAACACATAAAAAGAAAAAAGAGAATAATTTCTATTATCTAGTTAGATGTTTGTTTGTCAGCATCTGAAAGAATATCAATCCTGCAAGTTATAAATATACAGTTACTCTTTTAAAATCGACATTCAGGCGTGGTAAGACATATAACTGCAGCATAAACAATGACCTTTAATTGTATCTTCTTTCCCATTATCTCAACACTGTGAAATGGTGATATTGAAATCTTTGTAATATCTGCACAAAGCTATTTATTTAAAAATCATTCCATCCAGTAAACCAACCATAATTTTATTAACAATAGCAAGAACTTGAAATGGCATTCAAAGGAATTCTAACATACTATTCACCTTAGCTTCTTTTACGAAGAATCTCTTAGTTCATTTGTATTTCTGCAAAAGGGCACATGATAATTTTAATTCTTTATTAAACTTTTTCAATTAAATTTCTAAAACCTTATCAGGTATAGAGCATCTTCAGGGAACAAAACTTTCATAATAACAATACTCTGAAAGGTTGTAATCTTTAAAATTACTCATTCACTATGATTAATTTACCCTTTATTTGTATCTGTATATCTAAAGGGCAAATGTCACTTCCAGAGTTATTATTTCAGACAGAAAATTTTATACAGAATTTTACTTTAGATGTGGGTCACATTATTTATGAGTAACTGTCATGACTGACTCATTACATTTTCTGCCAATACTTGAGCTTCTTCACATTTAAGAAACATCTCTTGAAGAAGAAACTTTGCTTATAGGCTGTGAAAGACATCACAGAGCTGAGCCAAACAATATTTCTTCAATTAACAGAGACTCAGCACTGCCCTGTGATGAGTGTTCCAAAAGTAACCTTGTGTGCTGCAATAAAGCCATTCAGGACCTTGCACTGATTGTGTGAGCAGCTTTTGAGTGCTCCAGGCAGAAATGGTTTTCCATAGGCTATGGCATAAGAAGTTTCTAATACAAAAATTGCAAATAATGCTCAAACAGCCAGTATGGCCATGTTTGCTTCAAAGCAGAGCATAAATTAACACAAATCTCCCACACTCATACTGACATGAAAAGGAAAATGTTGGTCTGGGTGGTACTGGGGGCTGCTTTAGTCACTGCCCAGCACAACAAGCTTGTGACCCAACAGGCAGAAAGCAAAATAATCCTTGCAAGACTTAGTCCAGGCTTTACAGGAACAACTAGGGAATGGGACAGAGAGCCTTTCCACTCAGCTTGCTGCCAAATGGATAACCCAGCAGAGACTGCTGAATGCCAAATCATCTGTACCACCATTTTCTGTTCCAAATCAATGGATGGCAAGATAGTGAATCCTGAGGGAACAACATTCTCAGGAACGGTCTAAACCACAAAAGGGAAATTCTCTTAAGGAGCTTGAGGAGATGGATATTCAGATGCAGGAATCACTAATGCAACAGAGCCAATAGATGGATTGGCCACCCTTGATAGATTAAGATCTAATAAGGGTAGAAGAAATTACTGTTCAAACATAATGTTTACTAGCTGGGCCACACAAACTGATTTAGTTATTAAATCTTGAATGTCTTATATCTTCTTATTCAGTGTCAGAGGTTCAACTTCTCGTTGAGACCACTGAGACTTACAGGATAGGGAAGGGGGTTGGTGAGCACTGGGCTGATGTTACTGTGTGGGGTTTTATTCCTGATGATTGGCTTGGCAGCAGCACAGGTATGACTGATTGCCTACACTCCTCAGGTTCTTTCCCACCGTGTTTGTAGGGATCACCATCCTAGGAGAAGATGAGCTTTACAGGAATGAGATTAGACTGACTGAGCCAGTGGGTGTTGTGAGAGAAAAACCTGAAAGAGTTAATGTCTCAAACACTCGGCAGTCGAGAAAAGAAATGTTACCATGCCAACGAGATAAGGTGCAGTTAGAAAAGAGGATCTCGTGGAGGCAGGATGGAGCTTTCCAGGGACCATCTTCCTTATCTTGGGTCTCCAAAACCGAGTTTGAGGCAGTATTGGACTTGTGTCTCTGACAAGAGGGAGAGGGATTGAGATCACAAGACTCCCCCCCAGCCCCTTTCTGAGAAGTAGGAGAATTAAAAAATGCATGAGGACTATTCTATAAACAGTGCAACTGAGAGGGCAGGGCATGCACCCACCATCCAAAGAATCCAGAACACAGACAGTGTTGGAAGCCTGGGTGGTGATCCAGATCATTTTTTCTACCTCTGTTTCCCTATCTTTCCTTCTTCCTTTCTTCCTCTCCGTGACGCTTAATTTCCGGCTGCCATGGGCTGTTGAGAAATGTTAAACTGTTGCTATAATGGGCCATTCAACCTATCAGAAAATTTAAGGTTTAAATGCCACAAACAAAATTTTCAAACTGATCATATGGTGATGTTTCATCTTAATTTATCCAAAGGGTATCCCAAATGTTGGCTGTCGCAGAGACTGAAGTCAGTCCAGGATTGTCCTCTTGAGGCTTAAGGTGTTGTGTGAGCAAGAGAGCTTTTCATGTGCAAGCATGAAAAAGGTCTGCTGCATTTTGGGAAAGTGCTGCTGCGAGTAATCCATCTATATTTAAATAACTTCTTTATTTACCTTGACCTGCATTAAAATGCCACGTATGACCATAGTTATGTTTGGCAACAGCTCTTTTAGTGACTACCTTCAAGGAAAAAGGTAATTTCCTCAGAGTCACACAGCCAGCCACCTGTGCTTAGTCACAGCCTGGTGACTTAAAGGCTCCTTTCCAGGCCTTTTAATCCATCCCCCACAACACTCAGCCTTTCCAAGCACACACAACCTGGCAACAGGCAGAGGAGGGCAAAAGGCTAATTTCTAACCTGGCACTTAATCAGTTGATGACCCACCTCCTAGAGCAGGTGATTGCTTCTGATACTCTAAATGTCTATGAACTGGAGGAATCCTGAAGACAGACAAAACTGGTTTTATTTTTATTCTTTTATGTATTGAGCACCCACAAATGCTTTTTCAGCTGTAGTTAATCCACAGGCAAAACTCATCAAGCCAGTAGAGACTACTGGAAACAAAAAGACTGATCTTACTTTTAACTCCTTGCATTGCCAAGCAGACATCTTTACCAGTCTCCTTTCTTGCCATATTCTTGACCATCTGCCTACAGCTCTCTGTCCATTTATTGCTGGTAGCAGTATCTCACTGTATTTCTTTGCCACGGTGTGTGTGGCATTGACTTGTTATCAGTTCATTTCACAGCCTTCTTGTTTGAACTCCTGCCAATGTTCATGTTTTTGCTACAAGCTTTGCAAAAGTTGAAAACTTGGACAGAGACATTTTTTTTTTTTCAATGCAGTCTCTCTTCCAGATGGTTGACATTATTTTGAGCAGTCCTCTCTTTTCAATTTTGAAATTATTTGGTCTGGCAGTGACTTTTATTTCATATTTTTAGTCTACAAGCTGGATTTGTGTCCTCTCTAAATTTGCCTTTTGATGTCAATGAAGCTACAGAACTATGCAAAGTGTGATGATCTTGCTTTATCAGTGGGTCAACTCTAACTACAAACGAAGCTGAAAACACTTGTCAAATAGTCTGAAATTGCACCATTAACTCAAAGTTCATGATTTTTTCTCACAAATCATGCATTTATTACTAAATTATCAACTAATATTATTAGTCAAACATAGCTGGAACTAGGATTTTCCTGCTGTGGAGAAGTTCTTCAGCCAGTTTTATGTTCCTCATCTAATAATAATTAGGCATCTTTCGGATATTGTAACTATAGTATTTAATAAGTACTATAGGACACTTAAGTAGGATGTTGATGAGGATCTTATTAGGTTATTACCCTTGCTAGAAATACATCATGTGCTAAAAGTCAATAATGAAACTCAGATTTATTTAACAGATCTGACAAGAATATTTTTATCTGGATGGATATTAACAGAATTGTTTCTGAAATTCAAACAACAACAACAAAAAGAACTTGTAATTTAAGAATGTTATTTTGAAGGATCTATACATATCTAAAAGGAATCTCAGAACAGGTGTAATGTGTGGCTTAACAGTTCCTTCTTAGGCCACCTGAGCCATAAAAGCTTTGATAAATAAAGCTGGTAGAATACAAGTGTAGGATCTCTGTGAGTCTATAACATATGTATGTGCATATGGGCAACTTTGCAGTTTTAGTCCACCTGAGTTATACAAGTTTCTGTAAATGAAGTTGGTAAAACATAAGCATAAATTTCTGAGTAATTAATTGCAAAATCCACACTTTATTCTGATTTTAGCTTAAATATCAAGAATGTATTTCAAAACCAGCTCCTGGGGAAAGAAACTCTTGGAAAGCAGATGAAGCCCATAAATTCTCATTCTGACTTGACTTTACTGCTGGAGAAGCCAGTCAGCACACAGGAGAGCTGTCATGTCCTTCAGCATGAATTTTCCAGTGGCAGTAAAACCAATGGGCAGAATTTAGGTCTTGCTGCCATCTGTGAGAGCTGTTCCATTGACTTTTACTGAGCCAGGATTTCATCCAGGGCTGTGCAATTATTGTTTCGCTGTATTATTTCCTCTGGACTAGGTGGTTGTGCCACAATTTTGTTTCAAAACAACAAACATGAGCAAATCAGATAATCCTTCTCCACAATAACACAATAATTTCTCTCATCTCCACCATAAATTTTTAAATTTTTTCTTTCAAAAGAGATACTAAAAACTCTTTCCAAAAAAAAAAAATAAAATTGAAATTATGCCTAAAAGTGTCTTTAAAGATTGAAAAATTCTTTATTGTGAGAAAATCTTTGAAACCTGAATCATCCAGCCTAGAAAAATAAAAGTATGAGGAAAGACGTCAGTATGTACAGCTTGAAAAGAGATAGCTGTGGGAACTCAGTGGTGTGAATCTAGAAGTTATATTTAGACATTGTATTAGATAAATATGAGGAAGAAGCATAGGCTTTTTCAGGTTTTGGCATGACTGACTATAAATTGCCTGACATCCCTTTGCCTCAGTTCCTTCGTAGGTAAAACCACTGTTGCCTTTGCTGATTTTCACATTGTCCCTTTAAGCACTGGGGACTTGTAGAGGCTCTCCCTGCCTGTGTCCACACAACACCCCAATGTCGCACAGGTGGAGGCTTCTAGGGACTGAAAAACACAATTATGCCTTTGAAAAGGAAACTGCACATAGCTGGGGAATTTTCCTCATGACTGTTTTAAAGAACAATCAGAATGCACAGTTAAGAAGCACAGTCTAACATCAACTTACAATAGAATTTCAGAAAAATACGTCTGAACCAGTTATTTCCTGCATTATAAGGGACTGACACATTTCTTAGATTATAAGAGATTATCAATTTAAAAACCAGTTAGATATCCAAATCAACTGCCTTTTGCACCTTGTTCAGTTGTAATGCAATGGAGACAGTAACACCTGCCAGTATGGACCACATCTTAAAAAAACAAAAACCTATAGTTTCCCTTTAATAAGAACAAACCTTTAATTAGGCCAACATCTTTTCCAGATGGCTTCCCGAATAGGTACTTGAAATCATTTAATATATTGGCAAGAATTAAATTAAATGCATCAACTATACAAATACTCAGCTACTTTGCAGGTAGGTGAATGTCTTTTAATTCATGAGCTCCTGCACTGCTGTTCATGAACTACTGGCTTGTCGTTAATCCTAACATTATTTTTCTTATTACCAGGATTCTTGCATAACCAGTGATTTATGAATCTTGTTAGATTTTGGACTTATGTTCTATCATAAAACAAGTATCTATTTAGCACTGCTTTGTAAGTTTCATTATGTGAGTTATTTCTAAGGCAGTTGCACAAGATTCCCAAAAGCAAGTTTAAGAATGACTACAATACAAGACTGGAATTCATCTCCCATCATATTTTAACTGTCCTCCAGAAGTTTTTATTTACCACAGATCTTTTCCAATTCCATCTGAGGTCTGCTCCTGTGCATGGCATTGTGACAAAGGCTCACAGACAACTTACTGATTGGCTCTGCAGCTGTAAGATGACCCAGGATGCCACTCTCTTCTTAATACTCAGACTCTTCTTATTCAGGACACCATGTCATGCATCAAATTAAAAAAAGGACCTTTTATTTCCTGTTCATTTGAGCAGTAAGTATTCACCCTGCGTTTCCTCTGCAAACTAAAGGTGAGCAGTATGCAAAAGTATGTGCTACAGAGAAAAGAATGGAATTCTTTCTAGTTATTAGAAATGGAATTTAATAAAAAAAGTATTAAACCTATTGTACCTTGTCCAATGAAAACAGAAGTGTCATATGAATATGAAAAAAAGCTCATACAGTATGGAATATGGAAAATGTTTGAACAATAATTACTTTGGTTTGCAATTATTCCTTTGAGACCACAGCTTTTGTTAGAGGACTCTGACACTAAGTGAAAAGGCTCAATTAAAAAAACCCCAAAACAAACAAAAAACCACAAACCACTGGATTACAGGTTTGATAATGTTTGAGGCAGATCTGACATTTTATCTACTCTTGGATTCTGGCAGATGGTAGGGTCAGGCACAGCACACTTCTCCAAAAGCACTGAGAGCCCTGAATTCAAACGCAGGCCTAACATTGGTTCTGCTAACATCATTGCAAAGATGGTAAAGGGAAAAAAAACATCAAAACAACAAATCCCACAAACAGTCTATTAAAAATCATCTTACACAGGTGCAATCCCATCTCTGCAAGTGAATAACAAGATACCTCTACCCCTTCCTTTCCCAGTCTAGGGAGCGTTTTCTTTTCCCCCATTACCCATTTATTTCAATTTCACATTTTCTGTTAAATCTTGTTCTCAACTGCTGTAAGTTTTAAAGACCTCCAGACATGGAGATATTTGACAGAACATGGGTAGAATGGATTTCAGGAGCCTGTTTTCAGTTTCCTTGCAGAATGCAGGTATCTGAGCAGACTATATAAAACTACTAAGGAAAAAAGTGCATTGGAGTTGTGAAGTAAAGTCCTAAGTATCTATTTAGCCTACATAAATCTCAAGTAATATTAAATTTATTTTGAGATAGTTTAGACAGAAGTAATAATTTCCATAAGAATGCTATAGAAGCTGAAGAATAAAATTAAGATGTAGAGTACTGAGATTCTAAAAATGGATGTTAAACCTGCCCCAACATCATCTCTGTAGCAAAGCAAGGAGGGTGAAACTAAAAAAAATCACTTGCACTTGTCATTCTTCTGAGGAAGCTGTATTAACAGAGACCCTAATAGCAGGTGCAAATTGCAATATGGTTTTCATTCCACACACAGAGCGTGAGCTATCGCTGGGGACTCAGCACAGGGACTGAAGGAATTGTGCAGCCATACTCTTTAACTGTTACACACTATCACACTTGTTAAAATTATCTGGAGCACAGCAAGTGCTTGATAAGTGAATCAGACCACAGCACAAATACAGTGTTCTCTATGACAAATCTCTCATTATGAAGGAAGCTGGGAAATGCAAATATATTTGCTCTATAAAGGTAAAAAGCAGTATGCAAAAAACTAAATGCTATTTCTGATGTGACATTTTGTAATGAAATGATTCTGTAGGATTATCTGGACAGCAAAAGGTTTGTGTGTCCTAGTTACTAAGTGTAGATAGCATTCGTTTCTCTAACTGTCAAAATCCTTTCATAGTATTTTAATTTGAAAAAGAAGCTGACTTCACTGTGGATATGTTATGATAAAGCCTAAAAAGAATTTATCTGATCAAAGAAGAATGTATTACCACCACACAGAGATTTGCTTCAAATCTTGCATAACAGCAATAATAAATACAACCCACTTTTGTACAAAAACAGATAATGGGAACATGAGGGAAAAAAATGAAATTTTCTTTAATAAGATTATATTTCAGAAATGAGGGAAGAATGTTTACCCATAAATAAGTTTTATAAAAAAACCCTAAGATGCTAATGTATCCCTAGTAACATCTGCTTGTCAAAGTCCTATGCAATCAACTCAGCAACTAAAGACTGACAATCTCCTGCTGTAACATATTTTGGATTATGGATTCAGCATCATTTAGAGATGTTGATTTCTAGTGGTTATGAATAAATTAAAATATGAACCAAGTTACCTAAAGAATAATTTAATTTCAAAATTCAAATAGTGTCTCAATGATAAGCAAAAACAAAATCTGCAGCTTTATAATTGTCAATTGAGTATAGAGTACATAGAATTAAAATCGCTGCTGTTAACCAATAAGTTTTAAGGCAAATTGTTCAATGCAGCCATTCAATGAAGGTTCAAAAACACCAATGCATTACACAGTTCATTTATGAAAAATTGTGCTCATCAGTTCTATGGCTAGACCAGTCATTTTAGAATAAATAAAACTTGAAAATATGCTTTTCACCAGACTCCCCAAACCTGCTGATTTTAAAGCACTTAACTGTTTTTCAAGATACAGTGGAAATATGATATATGAAATCCAGGGTAAATATGAAACATAAGCCTGCACAAATCAAAAGAACTAGAGATTTATGTTGAAAACGTAGGAAATAACTCTCATTGTCAGTGTAATGATAGATAGGGAATAATTTATTTTTTCTTGGTCAAGTGTTGCACCAGCATAAATCCTTCTCTAAATTTTGCTAGACATTTCAGTTGCTTTAGTAATGGAGTTAGTAGGTCTCTTTGACGCTGTGCAGTAGTTTCATTAACTGTAAAGGATTCAGTTCAGCTAGCCCCATATCCTGATCTCATCTACAACAGGAGCTTTGACCAATGCCACTTCCAGCAGCTCCACTTGTGAGGCTCACTCTCATTTAAAAAAACTAAAATCCTCTGTGTAGGAAACATTTCCCTAGAATGTGCCGCTTTTGTAGCAGTGACCCTAGCTGGATACACAGACTGCTGGAATTTCACTCTTTTTCACTACTACATGGTGTGTTTCCCTGATTTCCAAACCGTGGTATATATCCTTTGGAAATGAAACATTTTCCTGATATTATTTTGATCAATATATTTTATCAATTGATCTGTACCTAAATGCTACATTACATGAAACAAATTCAGGCACATTTAAAATTAAAAAGAAAAATAATTAAATGGCTTAAGACAGAAAAATATTTTCACCTTCTCAAGAGTTATTTTCAGTGAGTAACTTTAACATCTGCAGAGTATGGATTTTCCACTCACTTCCAAAACTTCTCAACTGCCTTCTAAGGTCTCAAAAGCAACTTTTCATTCTAGTACTTAGAAAGAACCTAAATTTCCCCCCATTTAATGCCACAGATACAGGATTTTAGAGAGCACTTTGGATGAGCTGAACAATCACATACCTGCATGAAATTTCCTACTATTATAGCCTGAAGGAATCTACATGTCAGCCAAGCATCTTAATTTAGGCAAGAAATTACTAAAAGCCTAATAATGTTCTATAAATTAGCATAAAAGGATATCACATTAAGCGGGGAAAACAAACCAACACAAAACAAATGGCAACAGGTAACTTTTAGAGCTTATCTGTCTTGTATCTTTACTGGCCCTCCTTTATTTCTCAGACCCACGGGACTCATTAGCATACATAAATCAAGCCTAATTATAAATTGCTGTGTTTTTAAGGAAGGCAAAGACTCGGGCTGATACATCAAGGGATGTTTGAGGCATGTAAATCAGTATTTGTACTTGCTGAGAAATGAAAAACAGAAATAGAATGGATTTGATTTGGATAGTGAAAGGCCAAGGCAAAAAATATTAATAACTCCTTGTAAAAAAAATTAATTATGTTGTATCTGATAGTTTAATTCTTCAAACTACAACAGTAAAATTAGTCTTTACTCCTATCCACAGTCAGCACTTTGCAGGAAGTTGTTTGAAGCTCCATGGGAGCAGAGCAAAGACATTCTGCTGCATTTCTTTTGATTACTAAATACCATCACTCAGCTCCAGAGCTCTTGAATGTAACTGCTAAACAAAAGGGATCTCTTCCCTCACCATTATTTCTGCTTGAGAAGGATGCTGTGATCTACCATGAAAGAATCTCTGAGCAAAGGGCAGCTGTAAAGCTATGATAAGGTACAGGTTCTAACAGAGCACTGTCTCTGGTGGTCTGATAGTAACTAGATGAATCACTGTAGACTCAGGGTAGCTCACAGACATGGAAACATGAATTTTCTTTCCCTTTTTCACAGGAAGCAAGTTTCACAACCGCTGTACTATGGGTTTTTTTTCAGTTTCTGCATGTTTGTGTGAGATAAACAGTGTAGTTTTTTAAAGGATCAAAATAATTCATATGAGCTGTTAACAACAAATTGTGCCTACAGAAAGAGAAGCTTGCCTCCAAACCTTTTCCTCCATAGAGCTATAAACAAAAACATGTTTCGAGAATATGTTGATACTAAACTAAGCAGATTCTTGAAATTTGAACTTCTGATCCTTTAATCCCAATTTGAAAAATGTATCTGATAACTGATGCATTCCCTGATACAGTTGCTTTTTCTCTCTGCACTGTTATAACCATTTCAGCAATAATTCAAAGGTTCATATCTTTCTAAACTCTTAGTGGAGATCAGAAGACAGAGTGAAGTATGTTTGGTTTAAATGCACAGCAAATTTCTGCCTCCAGAAACATGTTTCAGTATTGATCACTGAGACACTACACCTGCAAGTGTGATCAATCTATAAACTGTACTGCCTCTCAGCTTCATAAACTTGCAGAATTGTAATGAACCTTTCTTTACTCCCCTTATGTGTGAGCTGAAGAGGACAAGTAAGCAGTAAGACAGTTTTTCTTCACTTGATGTTACCACCAGCAAATCTGAGTAGTAAAAAGAAAACAGAAGAGCAGTAGATCAAATATAGGTATCTATGGCATAAGGTGTTATCAAATACACAGTGTACCAGCAGGAACATGTTGCAATAAAGAAAATATAAATTTCATAATAGATCTGATGGGATATTATTAAGCTACTTGGGTAGGTTTTAGAGTGGCTAAAAATATTGACAAATCCTTGCAAGCACAATATCCATGATATTATTTTCTATATTACCTAGCCATGACCTGCCTCACCTGGGGCTCTGTCTGACCCTGCTTACCCTGACCTGACCTTGTGCAATTCCCATGGGAGGCCTGGTGTCTGGATTGGGGAATTCTCCCCATCCTCTACCCCTGCTGGGGCAGCAGGACATGCCACCCCAAGGGTACCTTTAGCTCTGGGTACCCGGGGAGGAGCTGGCTGTCACTGCACCCCCATGGTCTCAAAAGTGCAAGTCTTATTTTTGTTAAGTAAAATATAAAAAAACATTATTTGAAAATTTCTTCAGCTCTTCCCTTAAATGATTTTTTTCATTATAAGATTAATGAAGTGACCCCCTTTCCACTAGTTTCAATAAATTAGCTCCTAAGCATCTGTAATTGCCGTGCTGCAAGCAGAACCTATAAGCAGAACCTCTCACATCACCTACAGAAGAATTTCCTTCTTAGGTCAAAGGAATGTCCTTTCTTAATACGACTCATGTTTTATAGGAACTCTGAAAGAATTATTTCTTGCCCATATGCCCATGTGATACCACATGATCTCAGGAGATAATTGAGACAGATGTGCTTTACACTAATTGCTTTGGAGGTTCTCTGACACTGAAGGTCTGGAGTTATCTGCCAATTCTCCAAACTCCCTAAATAAGTGCTCAACAAATGGACTTTTCTCTATAAAAACCCAGCATGGAATTACCAGGAAGAATTATCACTCAATCTCCTATCTATATTCACAACTATGGGGTGTTCTAAAGGTCACTGCCCTTCAGGCTGCACTTCCATTTATTCTAATACCCAAGCAAGGCTTTGGTCTGGTTTCGAGGGTAAAGTCACATTCCCTCTCTCCAGCAGCTGGCCAAGTCACAGGGATCCTCCTGGAGCCCTGGTGCTGCACTGATGAGAGATCACTGGAGCACACACAGAACAGCTCCTCTCCTCCCTGGGAACTGACCAAGAAGAGAAAAAGATATTATGTGATAAGGGGAACCACCAGAAGACTTTGTCTTGCCTGGAATCTATTACCACCTATGGTTTGTTGTAGTTTCTTTTTCTCTGACAGACAAGCTCCTTTGAGAATAAGACAACCAAGTAAAACACATTCTGAGAGGTCTTTGATTTGATAGAGATGAAAAAAGTGAAGAAATATTTGTGTGCACAGTCCCTTAACCAGATTAAACCCTCAGAAAAGTACAGATTTCAAGCTACAACTAGTATTAGAATCAATAGCTCCTATCTAACCTAGAATCAAACACAGATTAATAAAAAACCCCCACATATATCAAAGATTTTAAAAATATCTATTCTTATCAGGTGCCAAATACTCGCTTATGTTAACTATTGCAACAAAATTACCTTACTGTGTTTTGCAAGCTCTCAAAGCCTGTCTCAAGGAAAACTGATACTACTTCCAGCTTTTACTAGATACCAAATCCTCTGTTACACATGGCCCCAATTAGACATCTTCATTTTCACCTTCATGCCTTCTGGTTTGGACCCTTAGGCACTGTTTTCATTCATGTGGGTAAGTTTGTATAAAAGCAGCATGCCTCTCTCAATATCTAACTGTTTTCAGATGCAAGAATCAATCTGCCTCTCTCTTTTACATCTATGTGTATGGGCACACACAGCAGTTCCTGTTTCTTTCTCTGAACCAACAAGATACACAGTGCTTCATGTGCACAGATACACATCCCTACGGTAGAAATCAGTGTTCTCCATAATAGCCATAAGGTAATATCCATACAGTAATTATCTCTGCAGCCATCAACTAAATGAATCACCTTGCCAGAAGAAAGACTATGACTTATACCATCATCTGAAAAGTATTATCTTCAGTGTTTTAATCAATGTTAACATTTGCAGTACTCATCTCTGGCAAAGAATGAAACTATTGACCCCCTAAAGACCTACAGTAAGATACACCAGTATTTTATCCTGGAATTTAATTTGTGTTTGCTCCTAATTAAAATACGTGTGACAGGTCTCTAGCATTAACCCCAGTTGTAATCAAGCTGTGGATTGTGCCTTCCCCTTGCAAAATTCCAAGAAGAAATCTAGGGACAATTGTAATACAGGAATGAATCAGCTAGAAATCCCATGCAATTCATTAAGGAAGAAAATCAATGTCACACAGATGTAGAGAGACATGAGTTGGTTCTGCAATGTCTCTAAAAGAAATTTGAAAAAAAAAAAAAAAAAAGGAAAAACTTTAAAAGGAAAATATCAGACAAGTGCAAAAAAGCAGAAAAAAGCAGATTATTCCCACTGGACTTTACAGGACTCTGTGTCGGAGTTTAAGTTCAGAGAATATTATGAAGCAAAATCTGCAGTTTTCTCTTGTCTCTCAGGGACAATCTTCCCCTCTCTGTAACCTCTGTACTCTTAAATCTTCTACAATTCAAAATACATCCTATTTTTTAATTATATTTCTTGGGACTGTCTCATTATTGTTGCTGATAAATCACCTCCAATGCGGTACCCAATCTTGGATTATCCTATACTGTCTACTAGAATTTCAGCCATGCCAGCAAGGAGCAGGTGCCTGCTGGGTCTATCCCACCTGCCCGGAAAGCAGGTCCTGTCCCCAATAATTTTATTCCTTTTCCTTGGCAAACAAATCATTAGTGTAACAGAAGAAACTGGATCAAACCTGTCCCCTCCAAAAAGGGCAGTAAGTCCTATCTTTTCCCATTCCACCATCTTTTCCCTTGTTTTTCTTAGCCAAAGAAAATAATAAGAGGATGTGTCATTCATTTCAAATCTTTGTCAGATGGCAGCAGACAACCTTTAACCCTTTCCAGGGATTTTACTGTAAGAGCCTTGGTTTACAGTTAAATTGCTATAGACAGTGGAGCTTCTTTTCATTCAGTTTACTGCAACTCAGTTGACAGATGATGGTCTAACATTACAGAGTATATAAAAATACAGAAATGGCACTAAAAAAGTGACAACCTGAATTTCATTGTGACCATATTAATTGAAATGCCAAAACATTAGAAGCCATTTGTGAAAATCTTAATTTATCTGTAACATTATTGTGGGGAGACATAACTTTGAGCCTGGAGTAATGGGAAAAGAAAATGCTTATAAGCATCCTCAGAGCCACTTTTTGGTTTTGATTTTTTTTTTTCCTAGGAAAGAAGGACATTGGCTGAACCTTAAAGTATTTTGGGGTGGTTGGTTGTATTGTGCTGGTTGGTTTTGCTCCACTCCTCTCCCACTGCTGAGTATCAGAGAGCAATGAAATGCCCCTCCAAGTAAAATCCAGCATGACACAGCCTGAATCAGTGCACTGTGACTGTCCCACGTCAGCAGCCTGGCCAGAGCCTCTGCGGGGCAGAGCTGATGTGAAGCTTGGCATTGATGGGGACCTGGCTCCTCTGGAGACACCAGCAGTGCTCTGTGACCCCCTGTGCCCACACAAAGCCTCATGCTGAAAACCTCTGAGCCCTCACAGTCAAGCTCCAGTAACTTTTCAGCTCCAATATTTTTTTGCCAAATTCTGTCCATTTTCTTCCTCCATTTATCTTCCCTCTGACAAAGAAGTAATTTAAGATAAAAATACATTTTAAGAGAGTACCAGCTCAGGTGAGATGAAAAGCAGTTATGATTCTAGGGTGAGCTCTGGCTGCTATCAGTTCCACTGTGATGATAATGTTGGTGTTCATGATACCACCTGCAGCTTGTGTGATAGACGTGATTGCGTATTTTGTTTTGAGACACCCCAGAAATGTTGTGTTTTTCCTGGCCACATAACATGACTGCCAATTCTCTCAACTCCCTGGAATCAAATCAAAATGAGAGACAGTGACCTTTCTATTGGAGAGAAGGAGAGTATGAATAGGAAGAAATGAAGAATATTATGGAGTAAATCTCATGAAACATAGAATTACTTCTTGTAAGAGAAGTTACCACTTCCCCCTGTAAAAAGGTTCTGGTACCCTTTTTACACTATCAAACTTAACTTCCAGGTGATCTTTATTGAAATCAACGGGGTAAGTCAAGGAGTAATAAAAAAGGGATTTGGAAAAAAAAGGTTGCAGGATCCAGTCCTCTGCTAAATTGTTTGATTTAACAACACATAAAACTAGCATTTCTCATCCTTTTCTTTTGTCCATTGGATATATTTTTACAGAAATAAGTGCACTGTATAATAATTTGTAATTTTAAATAACTTAATCCTATCATTCTCTATTTTAACATGTATTTAATTAGTATGTTTAAATTTTTATGCTTTATACATAATAGAAAAAAAATCAATGTAATACTGCAATAAATTTGCCAGTACTAAAATCTTACACAAATTTGAGAATTCTAAACATTGTCCAGGAGTCTTAAGCAGTAACATAATAATGAAGCATATTCGTATCATTCTATCCAAAGTCCATGCTAAGAATTCCTGAAAATGTAATCCCACTGAGTCACACCAGTTGCCACTGAAAATTACTACTTGCAACCTCTGGTCTCTAATGAAACATAACTGACACAGATAGGGTGTGATTCTAATCTTGATTCTGCTATAATGATTTTGTCTTTTATAGGCTTTAATTTAAAAATACGATCAAGATGGATGTTCATATTATAAAATGCAGTTGGTAATAAATATTAAGTATCAATAGAGTGTAAAGAATAATTACATTAGGCTGAACAAAAGCTACCAAGGATTTCACAACAAGAAGCAATAGTAAACTCATGCTTAAATCAGCTGAAGGAATTATCTTGCCCTTTTCACTGTATCAAATGAAAAAGGGGTCTGGAATTTTAAAATAGAGCAAATTATTCTGCTGCTAGTATTTAATTGATTTCAATAGAATTAGGCTGGCTAGGAATTTGTTTTCTCTGTGTTGCAGAAGGGACCTCTTTAACTGGTTGAGAAATGTAAGGACTCCATCCTTCATGAGGTCTTGAAGTGAGGAAGTGGAGTTATTACCTGGTTAGGGACCACTTGCTGGTTTCAGTTTCTCCCAGGCAATTTCAGTGCTTGTATAAGATCATACATAGGTTAGCTGTAGAGCCAACAGCAATAAATTAACACATTAATGCAGACATGGACTGAAATACAAACTGTGCTTCCACCTCCCTTGCAATCATTTACCAGCCTATCTAATCTTAGTCATTAACTAATTAAGGACTAAGGGACAGGTTTGCAGCTGAAGAGCTAAAATATTGCCTGAACTTCAATGGAACTTGCCTGGCTTAGAGCAGCACCGACTCTCTCCTGGACCGAGATTTTTCAGAAAGCCAACAAAGCAAATAAAATATTCTTTTCAAGTCACAACTCTAAAATATATCCTGTAAATCAATTTTTTTCTTCTCCCTCCAGAACTGGAACTTTGAGACTACAAAAGTGTCAGCTTTTAACAAATATTAACCTTTTAATTCCAGTCTCCCTTTCTAGAGGATGGCTACTTGGGTGATATGAAATACTGATGGACTATCCATCACATAGCTTCTGCCTATGGGTCATTGCACAGCCTTAAACAACCACAGAAACCAAAAGATAAATCTTTTGATGAAATACTTGAATTCTTTAGAGACATATTGTGCTAATGCCGGTGTTTATCCCAGAGTGGTTTCTCTGCTGTCAGCAGAAGCAAGGAGTGTTTATAATGCAGTTTGCATCAAGCCTGAAACACGGCTCCATTTGAGCAAAGCCTGCAAAGCACCTGGAGACTATTTTGTCTGCATTATTCACGGTGCAGAGCTCAAGACCTGATGTCAGAGTTCAGCAACCACTGTCCACATACAGAATACAAGGGTCTTTCTGAGATATTGAAATTTGGAGTGATGCATTTATCTCAGGTATTAGGAGCATTTATATTGCTGCATTACCAAAGAGGAGAGCCCCAAATAGCAGCCTTCAGGCTCTCAGAGATCTGCAAAGGGATGTGCTTATACAGAGGATTTAAGAAGAAACCTTCTATACAGAAAGGGTTTGCTGGGTGCCCAGCCCAGCTTTTGGAGAAAACGCACATAGCAGGATGAAGTTTGTTTGCTATGTGATATTTTATCTGCGAAATTCCAATCTCACAGTGAAAATGAAAGGCCAGAGGACTTCAGCAGTGTTATGTTCTGCATTTGAGAAATAAACACAAAATGAAGAAAAAGGGGATTGAATTTGGCCACTAGACTAACTGATGCATCTGGGGGGGGTTTGTGATAGTACAGAGTGAGGATCCTCACTCCTTTTGCCTTGCACCTATTCACATGGATACCATATTTCCATCAGTGGTCCCTAGATTTCTGTGGGATCCTACCATCTGTCCTCAGGAACATTACATTTTGTCCAGGTCTTGGAATAGGCTCTTCTGTTCTTGTGTTTCAAAAATCCAGGAAACAAAATTAAAAGCAGCATAAAAATGAAATATAAATAAACCAGCACTCACACAAATTTAAGGAAAATGTAGTTTGGAGACCCTGACAATGCTTCCTGTCACGGATGCATCTCTTATAACGCCTTCACCACAAGAACTCTTGACAACTTCAGTTCTCTTACTTGCGCGCGTGCACATAACTCACAAGAAAAGGTTCTTGACAGTTAAATATATTACATACAGAGTCCTTGTACCAGGAATCCAAGTTGCATTCCCCCACCGACCTTTTTTTCTTCTCCCTCCCCTTTATCAAACACTACTATTGACTGGGGAGCAAAAGCCCCTAAGATACTAAATCTTCCGACCATGAAGGGAAATGGAATGGTTTTCTAATGGAGTCTGAGTGCCTCTGGCTTTTAGAACCTGTCTTTAAAGTCTGCTTACTGAGGCATAGATGACCACTCAAACACAGACAGATTTGTCACTTTGGTTTTCAGGACACCCATCCCATAAAGACCACAAGGTAATTGCGAGGACTTTAGTGGCCAGACATTCCCTTGCTATTCATGAGGTTCTTGAATTGGATTTAATTTCATGCCAGATTTGACTCTGTCAATGGAAGACCAGCTCAAATGATTTCACAAGAAATGCTCAAATAACACCACTCATTGTTACAAATCTTTTTATGCTCTATAATGCAGAGCAAGTAGAGATGTTCTGACTGTAAAAATCAAAGTATAGCTACTGCTGTCCCAATGGCTAATGTAAGTATTTTAAGGTGTACAGTTAAGGATATACCTTTACAGAAAAAAAAAAAGTAAATCAAACCCAAAACAAAGGCTTGGCTAGAAAGCCACCCTTTCTCAACACTCATAGCTAGATTGTCATCTGACTTGATAAGATTTATTCCAATATACCTCTGGTTTTATATCTGATGCCATAAAAAATAGTGCAAATTGGTTCCATGAAACCAGGTGCAGAATCATACTGATTTACACCTCCTCCCCCACAGCAGGAATGTTAATAACCATGTTATATTTGGTTTCTTCCCTGAGTCTGGTTAAAACTTGGAAGAACAAACCTGGTTTATGCCAGTTGAAGACTCACATGCAATAAAATGCTGAATTGAGCAACACAACAGCCGCTATTTCTGTGCTCTCCAGGAAAGAAACAGCACATTATGTTATTATAGTACAATGCTAGATTCTTTTAATGCCTGCAGTCATGGCTCCTGAAGAATTTAAAACTGTTCTACTTCATCAGGCCACTCAGACTGTAGGCAGGAAACAAAAAAGGTGGCTGGAGCATTGCTGTGTCTTAGCTCCACTTGGTGCCACCACTAAACCCTGTCAGTGGCTCCTGTACTCACACGTAAATGCTTCAGCATTTGACAGTGTTTGCATGTTCCTGAACCCCATAAAATGCACTAGACAAGAGTGATTTCAAATCCACTCAAACTGTAGGTTCAGAAACTGTTCTTGAATTTAAAAGTTTTTAAACAAGAGCAGAACACAAGGAAAGATAAACTCAAAGGAAGGACCAGGAAGCAAAATGCATTAGAGAGCAAACAGAATGGAAACCAGGGAGAATATGTGAAAAATAGATCAATTGAGAATCTAATTTCTTCTTCCCCGTGCCAATCCAGCTTTATATAGAGATGATACTTACACATGTCTTTCTTTAACAAGGACATCAGCGAAAAAATGAACTGACTGCACCAGTAATACAAAGTAATAACTATGCAAAGAAAAGAAGGTTCACGAATTTCACCTGGCTTCAAAACCTGAAGAGAGCTCAAAAGGCTCAATAAGATTGAAATAACAATAAATTGCAACACTATAGGGGAAGAAATTTCATCCTGCAGAAAAGATAACAATTCATGTTTATATTTAAATTAACCAGCATTGTAACACAAAATTACATTTACTCACACATAGAGTATTATTTCAACCTGTGCAAGTCTGTTGTGAAAAAACACCTGGGTTTCATCACTGATGAAGCAAAAATAGACTCATAGTTATGAGTCTATTTTAAACACATTTCACACACACACTGCAGATATGAAGCCTCCAGAAAAATAAAATCCCACTGGATATCTTCATAAAAATCTACCTGGTTGTTTTCCACAAGGATTCTTATGAGTCATTATGAGCTTCTATGAACCTGACAGGGGGCTTTCTGTTTGCTGAGTTTTTAAGTCAAACAGACCAGAATATTCTCAGTAGCTCTTCTAAGTGACACTACAACACCAGGGGAAAAAAAAAAAGGATTAAATCAGACTTTCATATCTTCAGTGATACTGCAAAATTAGGGACTAAAATGAAGGCCAAACTACGTGCAAATAAAAAAGGTGTCTCCTCTATACAAAAGTAATGTACATTATCAGAAAAAAAATTTAAGATAGGCTCCTTACTCTGTGTTCTACAAAGAACTGAAATTACAGCCAAAACCACAGTAAATGGAATTCAAGACAGCTGCATCAAAGAATCCATTATTGGCCTGGGCACACTAGCACACAAAAGCAGAGAAATTACTATTATATAACCATCAAGAAATGGAAAAATTATTATTTTGGTCAGAAACAAGTAAAATTTTGATTTATTTAGAGAACATTGGCTTAGATTTTGAACAGAGTGAAAAGAAGCTAGATGCCCACATTCCCCTGATTTTTAGATTCCTTTGAGAAGCTGAGACAATACTTTCAATTGAAATATTTTACGTAATGATTTCATGGTTTGATCCTGATAAGCACTGAGACAATTCCCACTGCATTTAGTAAAAGTTGAGGGTAATCAGCATCTATCAACACCTGAGCAAGAAAACCCCAGGCTATAAAAGATCTGTTTCCTACTTCATGGATTTAAAACATAATCCCAGAACTAACCCCCTCCTCAAAACAAACAAACAAACAAACCCCAAAATGAATAAACAAACAAAAAAATCCTCAAAAATTTGCACACTATGATATTATCAAGTCAAAAATAAAATATTGTCATTAACTGCTCATCACATACATGGAGCAATGTATGATACCACATGTGGGTGGTGGAAAGCATGTGAAATTTGATGTGTACAATGAAAGATTTTTGATACCTCCTGACCCATATCTTTAAAAAAACTGAATAAATAACGTGTCCTTCAGCTGGAAAACTTTGGGCTAGAAACTCAAAATCTTGGAGGGCTTAGGAGTTGGCTGGGCCTCTAGCAGTGAGGTGCTTGATTAAATGCTTTGTGCGTGCTCATGTACTTAACCCTGAATAAGTGCATGTTAAAGTTTTAAGCAGGTATTTAAAATTTTCTCTCCATGAGAGCCAGGATTCTCTATAGAATGTATTTAGCCATGAAAGCAGTAGGATAACAGCACTGCCTATGGTACAGTAGGATTCTCTGTCCAAGTTTGCAGAAGTAGTAGGGTTATTTACCATCCTAAAAAAGTAAAAATGGAGTATTTTCACAGGGTCTAACATTCTGTTGTATATAACTGTCAATTGCTTCTAAATCCTAGAAGATACAATAAAGGGGCATAAAACTACCACCTGCCACTCAGTCTTGTTGTTAACTCAACCATGATGACATTATAGTTATGATACAATAATACTGCAAAAACAGAATTACTGCTAGGCTGCCTAACCAAAGCAGCACCTGAATTTAAACAGTTTTCAAAGCACCTGGGCTTAGATAGTGTCACTGTGGTTTAAAGACCTTTCTTAATTATTTACTGTATGTGAAAGAGTTTAAACTCGAATGAGCCTCTCTGTGGTTCCCTCCCATCCAGCTGGATGCTGGGTGATCTCAAACTCCAAGTGAGATCAGCAGAACCTGTTTTTGCAGGGTGTGCCATGGGAGCTCCTGGTCCCTGGCAGATTCACTTGCAGCCATTTTTGCAGGACTAGAATAATTTAATTCAAAGCACATCTTGGAGAAGTTTGGCTACAACAGAAAGTCTTCCAAATCTTTTGGATTTCCAAATGCAGTGAAATAGTAACTGTTCTTCTAAGTCATTAGGTACGTACATTTAGCATGACTCCTCTTACACAGAAAAGCTGGATTTCCAGAGGGAATACTAATATAATGGCCAAGCCAGATAGGAGAACAGGAGAGTTGAAATAAAAATCAATACAGATGCTAAAGTACACTGAAAATAAAATTGTTTTCCACTGTAAATGTAATTTTAAAATCGAACATATTCAATATATTTGATATCGATTATGTTAGCAGTATTTCTGAAGGCTAATAGATACAATACTATTTGTACTGAAGTACAATACTGCTTTTGTTGTCCTAGCAACAGCCAGGAAAGAATGATCTCACAAATCAAATTCAATGGAAATGCAATGCTTTACAGAAAAAGACAACTAAATGATCTAAAAAGTATATTTTTAAGTTGCCATCTTTATGAATCTGTTCTTTCCAAACGGATATCATTCTAAGGACTAGGTAGAATGGGTAGTGTGAACCTACATTTAGATGAAGAAAACATAGAATGAAGCTCAATTGCTAGACTGGAATATTTTGCATATCTGCTCAATTTCCTTCGGCTGCAGTTGCCTATGGAGTAGGCAATTCCCTTCCCCTCACGTAGGGGACTATTTCTATCAAGAGGCATGAAAGCAAATCTTAGGAGGTACTTTTATTCTTTTTACTGCAGTGTCAAGACAGCCCCATGGGAGGGACAGCCAGCGGACTGGACCTGTGAGACACTTCCCAGAACACCAGACAATCCAGTACTGTGCTTCTTGGAGACATCTAGCTGTCTCTGATGTACAGAAATGGATCTAGAGGATGTAACCCTGCATCCCCAGCCAGCCCCCTTACAACATTTCTTGATGCTGAAATCTCTGAACATCCCCCTGACCTCCATCACTCTGAGCTTTAGTGCAGAATCACATTTGTCCCCTCAAGCCAGGTCCTACTGCAAGTACTGAATGGAGCAAGAGCATTTTCATTTACAGCATCAGCTCTTATAACATGTTTATTCTATGAGCATCTTCCACAAGAATCATCTAAGGACAAGAAAGTGAATAGGTAAATATATTTCAAGATCCATATGAAATTGGAATGAACCAGGGAACAAAAATAAATCATGGTGGGCCTTGAAGAAAACGGGAGGAATAGGCTTACCAGATTTATGGTAAACTGTACTTCCCTGTAGTCTCAAATATTTATGTTGGATTGTATCTGAGATCAGATCTAATCTAGAAACTGAAAAAAAATAACATACTATTAACCCTTCTGAAAAAGATTTACTGTTCATTGGTCAGCCAAACTTGGAAATGTTCCTAGGAAATAACACTTGATTATGCAGTAGGCTCCAGAATATCCAGAGTGAAATCAGATGTGAGAAAACAATGAATATTCCTTTCAAGGCTGGTAATCATTTATCATTGGAATGTCTGTTTGTAGAATTGCAAGAGCAAAATGATCACTGCGGATATAAATATATTTTAAATTAGGTTCTTTTAACTATTTGAATAACAGAAAATCCCAAACAAACTAAAAAACCCAAACCTGGATGTTTTGTAGCTCCTGAGAGTTCAAACACCATTTAGAAAATCATACTAATCAGGGGTTTAAAATAGATTAATTTGGAGCAGTAATTCCCCTGTTACTATTTCATGTAATGATAAGATAATCAGGTATAAGTATAGTATAAATTATACACATTTTTATATATCATTGTGAGGGAATATCAACAACCTGGGGGTGTGATGTAATCAGAATGTGAAAAAAAAAAGTAAAATATTGGAGCAATGCATATTCTACTTACTGGAGAAGATACCAAATGAAATGTAGATATCCTTTTGTGCTTTTTATATATTTTTGAAAAGTGTTTAGTTTTGCCCTATCTCTGCCACATAGAAATTAATATCTATTTTTTGAGGTTTTAAATTTACTTTTGGGGTGGGCTCTTGCTTGTTTTGTTGTTTTTTTGTTTTCATTGACCAGTGCTGAATTTTTTCCAAAATCCTCATGTTGCATGCATTTAGCTATTCCTTATATTGTTCATTCTTTCCATATGAATTATCACTGTAATATACAGGATGTCCTTTTATAGTAGCCTCCATTTATGATGCTAATTTCTTTTATTCTCTTGTCTTGTATTGACAGCAGATTCCTTAATTATTTTCTTAAATAGTGTAAACAATGCTTTCAATTTAAATTTAAAAGTAGAAGTATAGTAAGTGAACAGTCACATAATCTGAAAAGAAAACTGGTTTAAGAAATCTCTTAAGATGGGGAAAAAGTGTTTTTCCCTAGAAAGCTTTTGAAGTATTTTCTTTTAAAAAAAAAACAAAACCACTGAACTAAACCTGAATGTCCATGTGCAACTTCACCAGCTACACTGAAGCCTCAATGACACTGATCATGCAAGTACAGAATATAAATTTGCCAAGGCAGGCTTGAAATTGCAGGAAGGACACAGCAAGTGAGATGGTAAAATAGCAATGCTGCAGTTTGTCCAAAGCCACTGGAATGATCCATCAGCTATGAATTTTCACAAATACCAAGAAATTCAGCAGTAGCTATTTCAGTGCTAAAGTGCAAGACTCAGGGAGATGAAATAGATGATGATGAAAAAAAATTCTTTTGTCCATGAACAGTAATAGTAATTTAGTGTAGCTCATATCCCTGCAGACAAACATCCCTGTGTAATGCAGAATACTTTCATCAAGCAAAATGTGACTTTATCTCAACCTAATCTCCAGGTCATGTCACCTCAGGGAAACCTCAGCTGAGCAATACTTTATTTTGCTTTTCAGCTCCAGATTCAGCTTCACATTAACATGGTAGGTAAAGACAGACAAGAACCAAGAAAATGCTGAAATTTAGTTGTAAAATACATATCCTATTCTTACACTAAGAAACATATATTTTCAACTGGATTATGGCAATAAGCCTGTGGATGCCACTTTGGAAATATAACTGGAATATGATAGCTTTTCCTAATGTCTTGTTCACATGGGAAAGATGTATGAAAGTTGAAGAAACAATATAAAAAATACTCTCTTCATTTCTGCAAAGAAATGAAGCTGACTCTTCATTTGTAAGCGTCCCTATTCAATACAAAAGGGCCTCATTCTCACTTAGTAATGGGTTAGAGGTGATTTAAGTTTAAAAATAAATATTCACAAGGGAGATATACTGTAATAACACAGCTAATTGGCAATGCCAATATTATTATGCAATTACAATGAAAAAAATAATTTAAAATCCCCACTTAAAAAGCCTGCAGTACCTCTGGACATAAGAAATGTACCTGAGTGATGTATTTATAGTCAGCAGCAGACAGATCTGTGGAGAGCACATCAATTTGTAGAAAAGTAATTTCTGACTCTAAAGCTTTACTGGCTTGTACTTAACAGCAGCTCTACGATATTTCTGTAGAATTCCTCCCTCTCACACGTTGTCTTTGTGTGTCACTAGTGACAATTAGGTATTTCACTTGAAGAGGGGAGACTGCAGCACGCAAACTCCTCATTTTAGCACACTTACCCAGAAGGGAATGCGGGGGGGGAAAATGTGAGAGCTTTCAAATAAACAAACAGAAAACAGATGGCAATTTAAAAAGTATTCAAAATGGGAGAATTGCTGCAAGGTTGAAGTCAAAATAAGCTCATGTACAAAGTCCTTTTGCTCACCCAAAGACAAGTCTTGCTAACTCCAGAGAAGCAGAAGTAAATCCACCCGCACTCAGCCCACAGAGCCACTGAGACCAAACAGACCCTTCTGAAGCTCAAGAGGAGAGATGGCACCAGCCAAGCCTGCTGCTGCCTTGGTATCTGCCATCTCTTCCTATCACTTACTTGTGCACAGACAGAGAGTGGAGTGCAAAGAGGAAACTGTTCAGCAGTATTAGCCCATATTCATCCAAAAAATGAAAAGCTGTACTGGAATTTGCACTCTACAGGACAACCCTCGTGCCCCAAATTCCTGTGATCCTGATCTAGTTGCTCCAGCTAACAGAAAGACTCACTGACCTCAAGAGGAAGACACATTCCCCATCCAATATTAGGCAACACTTAGATGGTTGATGAGTTAGCACAGGAAAGTATTTATTGAAAGTCAATATGTATATTTATAGCAGTTATTATGACAGGCATCTTAAGATACTGAATAGTAAAATTAGACACTTAAAATAATTTAAACCAATTAAATGGAGATCATTTAAACCAATTAGAATACTCCAGTGAGTAAAAAGGTCATCAATCTCTCTTTAAATACACCACAGAAGAGCCTAATGCTCAGAGTAAGAAAATCTGGAAAGTTTGATGCAACTTTCCTCTCCACTTTCAGCATTTATAGCACAAACACCTAAATCAGACAGGAGCTCACAGACTTGATTGTCAGCAGGAGGAAACCCAGGATTGCACAACCTCGAACAGGATAAGGTGAATAAAGGGGGAAGATGCCTGGTTTGCCCATGTTAGCTCAAGTCTATCTGTCTCCTTGGTTTGCTTTATCTACAGTATTACAGCAGCTGAACAAAACATGTTTTGGCACACTTCAATGGGGAGTTTGGCCTGACTCAATAGATTGTCTTTATCCTCTCTACAAGTCAGTAAAAACACAATTGTCCATTGCCAGGTGTCACTTTCAAGTCTCAGTTATTTATTATGTCTTACTGATATTCCTGGTTAGGAAGGAAAAATATCAAGAAAGATGTAAAAAATTGACACTGAACCCATTTCAAATCTAGGAAAAAGAGAAACAGCTGCTCTTGGTTTGGTCTGGCATGTTCTCTACCACTGGCAGCTGCTGAACCTGCTGTGCTGCTTTGCTCAGCAAAAATAGGATACTAACATAATAGAACTGAAATAGGTTCACAGAAGTGAAACAATCAGACTCACTGGAATGCTCAAATCTGGTCCAAGCACAAACTAAGCCAACACAGAAAGACAGTTGGGGAAAAAGAATGCAAAGCAGCAGAACTTGGAAAGGTGCATAAGGACAAAGGCAAAAGGAATTTAGCAGATCAAAAGATCCTGCCCCAAGTCTTGTATTGCATACAATGAAGATGTTCCCGTGATGCAATGACTAATGCAGCTTCATAAACCCCAAATGCCTTTTATCCATTCTGCATCTTGAGCAACTGGGACAACCTGGCAGTATCAGCAAGTCAGAGAATGGAATTTGTCTCTTTCATAGCTCATCCTGTAAAGCAAATTTCTGATGCAGCTGTGATTTGAAAATGATCTGTTCCTTGCTTTAACCATCAAATCCACTGTACATACAGGAGAGCTCTTGCTAAACCATTTTTCGTTCTCAGGAAGAAAATCTTATTTAAGCTGGAGATGAGCAACGTTGAAACATTAATGTTTATACATTGCATAAGCATGCAAATAAAGTAACAGAAAGCACAGTATTTCAGCCTTGTACTGTGCAATATGTGATTCACTCAGTTGTATTCTTATTTTTTTATACAAGCCCTCTATGGCTGCCTGGAATGCAGACAGCAAGCTGCTAATCCCACTAGTAGAGCACCTAATATGACCACAAATATAAGCACATAAATGGTATCTAAATAACCCAATTTACAGCACATTTCCCATTGATTTCAACCACCAAGGCCCGCCAGGTGCATACATTTTAAGGCAGTTTAATTCCTAGTGCTGACCTTACTTATGCAATTAGTTCAAATGGCACAGCCATCAGTTTTATCCAAATCTTAACCGAGAACCCCTAAAATGCCATGTCTGTCTCTATAAAATTGGGCAATATGCACGCTAAGGAGAGGGATGAATGATGATTTCTGCTTAGGAGTATGTGTGCACATATGCTGTGTGTTGGAGAGACAGACTGAGTACAGAAACCTGTCACAACAAGCAGAAAGCTACAGTGTAACATGCTATTGATCAAGGAGATTTAAATACCAAAGCAAGAATAAAAGTAACTGTGCAAAATGCTAGGGCCTAATACAAGTTAGGACATACTAATGAATATGGACAGATATAGAGCTCCTTCTAAATAATCACCTCATTTACACTGGTATTGTTTCATTCCAGCATCACAATCACAGGAAATAGACTGAGATCCCCAGATCAGCACCGCAGGAACCAACTAGACTATAAAAATATGCATAAAAGATGAGAAAATGGTGTACTACTCAACAAAATTCTGGCAGACTCAGTGCTTACCTAGCAGTTTGCAGATTTTAATATTTGCTCTAATGAAGAAATAAATAATTAAGTCAACCAGCCATGTTCAAATTGTTTAGAGACCTATAGCAATGATCCTTATGGATTCCTTCCCAGCTGAGATATTCTATAATTCTATGGTTAGATTACACCTGACCAAAATGCAATGCATTGCTGGATGGTTGAAAAGCAAACCAGCATAACTCAAGAATAGAAGCAAACTCTGCTTTTACTCACATTAAAAGGAAATTATTTTCAAGAAAGAGGAACACAAAGGGTCTCAGGAAAGTGTATATAATAGCCTTACTTAAAAAAAAATCCATAATATTTTATAGCCATTGGTCAGCATGCAATTGTTTCTGATCTGAGAGTTTTTAGGAGATAAAACTCCATGGGCTTCTGTGACAGAACCTACTTTAATCAAACAAGATTATAGTAGGAATTAATCATTTTTTCCTACCTTCACCTCTTTGGCACAGCATAACTGACTTGCCTTCAGCAGAGATGTTCCTGATTTTACATCAGCTGACAAAAGATGGAAGGGTGGTTGAATCCAGTTGAGTAAATCCTGGAACAGATGGATTTTAAAAAGATTTAACTCACCACCCATTCAGCCTATATCATCAACCACTATCAACTATGATCTCATCAGCACTTGATACCACTATATATCATGAAGGACAAAATGATGCATGTATTCATAGGTATTGCGAGCTGTATTCTCTGTCTGGCTGAATCATGAGAATTGATATAGATAGAATTTTTCTCAGAGGATTTTTAAGTTCTAAAGTAAAATCGGGGTAATTGCAGGGAAAAATATCAAACATATTGTGGAACTTCTTTATCCCACTGTTAGTGCAGCAGCAAAAACAAAACACTTCAAAACCAAACAAATTTAAAATGTATAGTATTAACAAACAGTGCAGAACCTTTTCCTTCAGCTGTACCATGGCAAAACTGAATCAGCAGAACAAAATAAATTAACAGATTGGGAATACAGAATATAGTTCACCCTATCTACAGGAGAAATAAAAATAAATATAAACTTAAGACAAGATTTCCATTATGATTTAACTCTTATGATGAGTGGTTTCTGTAACAGTGTATTTTCTGTGATACTATGGGCATACCAGCATTTAACAAGGGAGAGCAAATATCTTTATTTTATACTACAGACAAGGAAACAAATTAAGTTACTTTTCCAAGGAAAATGGCAAATGCAAGTCTACTGTGCCCAGTCCTCTCCACCATGTCCTCCATGTTGTGCCATGATAAAACTGAAAATGCTTTTCACAAGGAGCAATAATTTCTAACTGTAGCCGAGTTGATGTGGCTGCATCAAGTACAGCTATTCATTTGACTGTTTCAAGCTCTACACGAAATCCTTACTTCTGCACATGCCTGTTATGAAGAAATTGCAATATTTATTTAATTCTCCCTACGCAGGCAAAGAGAATTGGAGGAACAGAAGCTCCACCTCCCAACACTACTGTTTCATACTGGGAGAATGGAGGAGGACTGGAATTTTATAATAATAAAAACAACATGCAAATTACATCTCCAAGGAGATGTCTAATACATCTCCAAAAGTCTCACTAACAACTGCTCCTGTGGCATATTCCAAATCCAAGTCTCTTTTTTTTCTCATAGGATCAGTGACTGAATCCCACCAATCTCAGTAAGAGGTTTGGACCTCAGTAAATTAAAAACATGTACTAGACCACAGCCTTTCTCCTTCAGCAACATGCTCATTGTACACCTTTTCACATTTGCCTCTCTCATTTCATGTCAATGGAAAAGAAGAAAGGGAGGTGAGAGAAGAGAGACTTCAGGCTGTAGAGAACATGGGTGATTATTACCTTCATAAAGTAAAACAGTAAAATATTGATGACCTTTGGAGAAAGCAGTAAAATATCAAATTTTGCTCTTTTAGTTTCTTTGTAAAAAAATCTCCACACAGCATTGTCCTTTCTTTGTACTAACATACTAAATTGAAATCAGCTCCTGGTGAAACCAGCTTCCACTGAACAACCACTGAAAAAATCCATAGAACAGATTCATTCTTTTCATTCCACTTAATTAACTTGGCCCCACCAGGGAAAAAGTTCCTCTATAGCTCTCTTGACTTCTGAGGTAACACTCACGTTCAAAGTCAGGCTGGTGTCTGTACAGCCAGTGAACAGCCCCAACTCCTCACACTTCTCTTTGTTCACACAAACCTGGTGTTGAGCTTGTCTAGAACAACTCCAACCTCCACCCACAGCAAGTGCATTCCCTGGAATGTTTTTTTTCCAGAATCAAGTTCTCTACTTGAGGAACCACACTTTTCCCCTATGTCCAATCGTTTTTCATAGCAGTTTCCTCTGTGATTAGGGCAGCTTGGTCAATACAGGTTTCCTAGGTTAAGAAAAGAGAAGAAAACTCCTTTAGTGCTAAATGAGTCAAGAATACCTACATTGATTATGTATTTCTCAAAACAAATATTTCTCTCAAAGCTGTAACTGTCAGATGTACAGTTGCTGTCCTGGCTTTCTCTGACTTGTTACACAGGAGAGAAATAATTACCTTTTTCCCTTGTAGCTTTTGCATTCTGACAAGGGCTAACATTTTTGGAAGCAAAATTCAGCCTTAACAAGTCTATTTTACAAGAATTTAGGATTGTCTTCTCAAAGGATTTGAAATATAGTTGAACAAAACACTCCCTTGACTGGCTGCTCCGTATTTTTCTAGGAATTACTGACATTAAATGCAACTCATTAGTCTCAATATTTGGTGCAACAGTAGATGAAGAAACAAATTTTGATCAGTGTCAATCAATCAATCATACAATATTTTCAGTAGAACGACATGCCAAATTCCCAACATTATAATGAAAGATGTTAATAAATGATGACCTGTCAGCTTGATTGCATACTGCAGCCTCTATAGAAAGTGACTGCTTTATAGCTCCTCCGCACATGAGGGGCAAAAGCTGAAATTGACATTTAAATTGCAAAATTAATTCAGGAGAAAAGACCCAGAATACAGGAAGCACATGGCAAGGAAAAACAAGCAAACATAAAATAATAAAAAAAAAAATTAAAAAACCACCACAAACCCCTATGTGTAAGACTTAAAATCCCTCTAAACTTGCACAAAGAAAAAAAAATATTTGAGTGTGTAGAAATAATGCTAAACACAGTCTAGTCCATAAAAAGAACTGTCTGAGTTGAGACTGGAAAGAGTCCCCTCCCCACAGTAATGTTCAGTTTTAAAGAAAATGGGGATTGACCAATTTAAAAAGATTTTTCAATTTACATTTGTGAAAATTAATTAAGAAACATCAACGTAATGACTACTTTGGGAACACTTAATTTTGGAATGGTCAACTGGCCTTTGCACATCCCAGTGATTGATTGATCTTTTTCTTTCCATTTGTACAAGGAATATTTAAAAAACTAAATTTTTTTAAATGTACATTAGTGGTATTTTACACTTAAAATTTTTACAAATCCTTTTTTATCATCATGATTCTGCTTTTAAAGATATATCCTTTGTTTAAGGAGCAAACTAGAAATTCATTTGTATACTATAGTGGTTTATTCTAAATTAGCATGGAATACATTAGGGGTGCTGCAGTATTTTTTTTCTATTTCAGTAGTTCATTATAAGTAGTGATGTTACAATAAACCTCCAGTTCATCAACATCTAGAAACCAGTTAAAGTACAGCTCATTAGAAATCAGCTTTCTATTGTGAGCCTGAAAGCTGTGATTAGCAGACAGATTCTGCAAAAAAAACCCATTGAGAAATGTGATTTTATGGCACCTACAACTTCCTTACTTCAACTTGTGCATTTTTCAGCAGAAACTTTAATTCAACTGGATATATTTAAAATAAGCCTAATCAGTGGATAGATTCAGCAGATAAGCAGTTGTGACACTACATTTACTTTTAACTTTCACTTCCTAAAAAATTTAGATGGAGTCTGACTTATGTATTCTCTGCACAGAATGAAGCAGAGTATTACAGAATTTGCCAAAAGAATAAATCATGATTGACAAAAAGAAATTTGTTAATACAATGGTTTGAGTCAGTTGACAGAAATTTTTGTCAACAGAATAGATAAAGGGATTCAAAAATGAAATTTTCAGATGAAGCAGCTTTGATGTTTCTGATGAAAAGTATTTTGTTGACAGAATGGATCAGAGGGAAAAAAATGCATTTTCTCAACACAAGGGTTTTAGCTCTTTGACAAAATGTATTTCATCCCCAGACGTTTTGCCTGAGTTGTCAATTATTCTCCATGTCTTCCATTAACCAATCACTTTGCTGTCAACTGAAAGATTTCTTTAGTAGCAGCTCTGTGAAAGCAACTGGAGGTATTACAAATACCACTGCAATTAATCACACCAAATCATCTGTTATGATGCTGCACCTAGTCCCATTCTCACCAAAAGCCAACTGAGTTAAAGATACAAGTTGGATTTCGGGTTGGGTCTTTTTTTTCTTCCTTCATCTTTCATTTATGCACAGTATATATTAAAATTTCCATTCTTTATTCCTTGGAAGACAATTTTACGAGAGCTATCTTTCTGTTATGGGATCTATTCCATTGAGACACAGGAGGAAAAGAAGGAAAAGAAGGAAAAGAAGGAAAAGAAGGAAAAGAAG
>JAHLSL010000036.1:8697379-8876572 GCA_025920805.1 Petroica traversi | reverse complement strand
AAGAAGGAAAAGAAGGAAAAGAAGGAAAAGAAGGAAAAGAAGGAAAAAGACCAGCTTGTGCTTTTGGAACCCCTCAAGGAAGTGCTAATGTGTGAATTGGAATAAGTAAAGTCACCTCCTCCACCTCTGTAAAGGAAGTCACACACTTTCTGTGGAGTAGCTGCTGCAGGCAGCTGTGTAGGCCTATGAGTAAATAGTAGGAGGTGGGAGATAAATTTTTACTACACTGCACATCTCCCCCATACACACAGGAGAAAGAGTAGCCCAGAGTTATAACCTCAAACTAACCAAGTACATAAAGGGAGTAAAAGGAGGAGAAACTAGCTCTTGTTTCTTTTTCTTTTTTTAGCAGTTAAGGGACAACCTTATTGGCTCCTATAAGTGCCTTTTGTTCTTACATGAGTTTGTTAAGATGCTGCCACCACATTCAGAGGTGCATTCTGCAGCCAGGTCCCAGTGTGGCTTGCTTGAGGTCACCAGCAAGTGTCCACACAGATTATCTCCATAAAATATCAGCATACAGTACCCCAAGGTCATTCAGGATAAAGAGTTTTGTCATGCAAGTCCTACACCTGCAGCAGGGAGTAATTCAGCAAGGAAGAATGTGGATTATTTTCTTCCTCGTGAACTGTCTTTATTTGAAAAATTTAAGGTGGATGGTAACTAGTGCAAAATGCCACCTATTCATCTGACTGTGAAGTTACTGTTGGGAGGAACAGCAGAAAGATGAAAATAAATACATGTGCCTCAGAAGAAACAGTCACACCACTGTCAAAAAGGGCATGGCTCCAGCGGGGTGTTGCAGAAGCTAAAACTTCAGAGTGCAAATAGTGAGATCACAGAATGAAGGAAAGCACAATCTGTGGGAAAACACTGAAACAAACCACGACAGACTCGTTGGAATCTGCATGACCATTAGCAGGAGGAACAGGAAAAGGTCCTTTAGACCCCTTACTTCACCAGCCTGTTCCCACTGTGCTCACATCAAACTTGACTTAGCCAGATCTCTGTCACCTGACACATGGTTTGGGTCATTTTTATGGATTGGTTACCAACATCTTTGGCAGAAACAAACAAATAAACAAAACAACCAACAAAAACATCCCTCCCCCCCCCAAAAAAAACCAAAAAACACATACACACACAGAAAAAGTCAACTATAAACTACTTTCAAGAGATTATGCTTGTGTGTTTCCCAACATTTGAAGAGTAATCTAAGACCTTCTTTTAGGATACTGTATCTTATCTCACAGCTTTGTGCAAGGATGAATCATGGCTTACTTTGGAGAAACTGCACCTGTAAAATAAGCCTTTAAAGATCTTGCTGAAACCTGAATAAAGAAAAGTAATGAGCAAGGTAAGGAGAAAAAAGCTCTAAGACTTGATGCTGAAAATAGGCAGAACTGTGCAACACTTGTCAAGTGCTGTGTAGCATGGCTGCAGCAAACTGAAACTACCTCAAAATAGTTATTATTAGTAATAGCACACACTGCCAGCTTAGCTAATACAGGTTCCTGAAGCCCACTAGATTCTGGGTACAGCCTCCCTCTTTTTAACAGCCAGCACTTGTGTGTTCCTAGGAAAAGGTTTATCAGAATCTAGGGAGCACTACATTTTTCACTTCAAATACTTTGTCCAGTTTATTATGTTCCTTTCTCTAAATAAAACTACTTGCTTTATTGTCACTGTCATTACAGGGCTTCATTGCATTCCCACTGGCTTCAGGGTAAAGAACTATTGCTCTGTGCAAAGGATAGCCAAGCTACAGAAGCAAAATTGCTCCCTACACAATAACTACATAAATCTAATTATCTGCAAGGATAGTCCTCTCTTATAATCCGAGTCCTTATAGATAATTAAAGAGAGGTTAACACGGGGTTTTTTCCTCTTATTTCCTCTTCATCCAAGAGTGATTCTTTCCCTGGTCACTTGAATAGTGGGGGTTAATTCGTACCAACACAGCCGGTCCACAGTAGTGAATCCAGTAGTCCTAAGTCATCTTTTAAGCATCAAGCAGTAAGAAAATTTTTCTAATGGGCTAATTTCCCAATGTTATTTCAAAATATTTCTTGATGTAAAACTTTCTAGATAAACATCAAGGCTGTTGATAGCAAAGTTATTGCACCTGTACATTTTAATTGACTAGGGAGGCACATTTTCATAATTGGTATTTGCTAGCTTTCAGATGACTTTTCAGCACAATGAATTTGGGAACTAATTCACACTAAACCCACAAACTTTCCATGAAGTCAAATACAGACAGAATTATTAGCCAGTTGGACTCAGCCCTTGTGGATGTAGAGAAGTGTATTTGTAATGTGACCAAACCAGTCCTTATTGTTTCCATCTGTACCACAGCAAATACATCTGCATGACTCAGAGAAAATACAAACTATTTGCCATGAAAGAACACAGGCCACACAAGATTACTTTTTCTCTCTGCCCAAAAACTTGCAGTTTGGGAAGGCAACCAGTGCATTCACAGTAGAGCAGAAATATCTTGACTGCAGATTTTGAGGTGAGGTGGATGTACACTGATTGATCCTGCTGAGAGCCCAGAGCTGTGAAGGGGATGTGGCCAGACCTCTCGATTTCAATTAAGTTTCTGAAGAAGGACAGAAAGTTTTAAATGGAAAGACCACCTTTTATTAGAGTAGAAGTATTTTTTTTTAAATTTAGCCAATGCCTTGATACTTCTGAAAAACTGATCATAACTGTAAATTTTCAGATTTATCCAACATTAATGGACATCAACAACACATTTTCAAAACACCTCTCACCTTTCAAAATTCATCTCAAGGATGAATTCAATCAAAGCAGACTAATTTTACTCCATTAGGATTCCAATAATGACTCCTACATAAAAAAAAAATAACAAAACAACAAAGCACAACACTTTTAAAGTATTTGTTTCAAATATAATTAGTTCATAATTTGAGTGTTCTCTTTCCTCATTTCCCCTAATAGTGCACAACTAAAATAAAGTCAGCTATGCCATTTATGAAACTATCAGGTAGATGTTCCTAACAATTCCAGCGGTAAATATGCAATATACAACAACAATTCTGTATATTAGAAAGAAATAGCCATCTGTTTCAGAATGATTTCGTGAGGAAAAAACATCAGAAGTTTCAGATTATGTCCTCTTATATTTCAACAGCTTTAGAAATATCTCCTATCTCCCCTTTCTACTAAAGCAAAACTCCACCTTTACATTTAATGAACAAGGCACACAACCAGAAACAAAATAAAGATGACAAAAATACCACAAGATGCCAGCTAGCCCTCATATTGTCTGTGCACTGCCTTGGTCATCTTATCAAGCCTCAGAATACAAATCCCTTCCACAGAATATCTCTGCAGGATTCCTTATGCACTGGCATTTTTGGTATCTCTTCCCTAGCACATCAGACAACTATTCACTTCAAAGAAATTATTTCTGAAATTCAATCACATGAGATATGTTAATACCTAATTAGTTGACACCTTGTATGTCATTTAATGTAGCTACACCACTCAACATCAGGATAAAGCAAACTTATCTCAATGAACACATTTGCATTTTACAGTATGACACATTACTCTGTTATATAAACAGACAAATGGGATAACACAGGAGACATTCATTATTACAAAGTGGCTAATGATGGACATGTATATTTAAAGAAAACTCTCTGACAACCAATCAGTAGCCATTAAGCAATCTCATTTGTGTTAAGTAGGTCACAGCTTCCACTGCAGATGATCTTCAATCCATTCAACACAAGAGAAAAATATATCACTAAGCAAGTTCCCCATCCCCACAGTGCACCTGGGGTGCACTGACTGATTGCAAACCTTTCTAAACACACCAAGTCCCTGTCACTCCACAGAATAACCTAATAAACACATGGAATTAAATAGCTAGGAAATGAACAATAAATGTTAGCACCCCTTTTCCATGGCTGTAAATGAAAAGCAGGGTGGCAAAACTCCACAAATTAATACATGATTTCTTTTTCCTTCCAAGATATGAGGGGGAGGGGTGACACAGTGGAGGAAAAAGAAAAAGAGAATAACTAGACTGATCAGGAAGGATACACAAAAAAATTATCCAGAATAACTTAGTTCATATGGTTATATTACATTGTACTTTTAATGGAAAAAAAATCTGGTCTCCTAATCGTACTTGACATCAGTGCTGTGAGAGTAGCAGATAACAATTTGTAACATTTCCTTGGTCTTACATAGAGCTTCACAAAGGAATCACCATTCTTTACAGAGAGGTGCAGACAGGGTACGTTTCTTTAAAGATCTATAGAAAACCTAGAACTCAATTGTGTGTTTCCAAATTGACTGCGGTCGATGTTGCCCCACGCTATCGCTGCACTCATCAAATTCCTGCACCACACTGTGCTTTTCATGCTCCTGGTCTTTCTCACTTTTATCACACAGACTGTAAGATTTGCAACTGATAAAGAGCACATCAGATTACAGAACTGAGCAGCACTTTCTGATGGGTACAGTCAACATAAAGCACAAGTGAACCTACCAGAAATCATCTCTCCCAGGATCTCTGTGCCCTATAAAAGAAAATACTTGTATTCATACTCAAATCAATATTTTATGGTAACAATAAATATCTGCAGCTCATATTATATTTTCAGCTTTTTTTCATAAAATAAATGACACACTTTGCAAGTTAGGTTTACAGGATAGGATAGCTACATATTTAAGCCTCTAGCCACAAAGTTCAGACTAAATAAACTAAAAGTAATTAAATGTTTAAGAAGCATTTTAGGGAAAGGATTCAGCAGAAGGGAAGCAAAAGTGTCTGAAACTGTTATTATCCTGACTAAGATTAGGACATGGACTCATCATGATTTTCATAGTAAGGTGTGTGAGACTTACATTATCAATAAGGATGAAGTTTTTGTTACAATTAATTTGATCCAACTTTTAGAAGTATGATGAGTGTCCATCACAAAGCTGGAAAAACACATCATGGGATGGGTGCACAGCAGGCTCACGGGTCAGGCACAAAGGGTTACAGTGAATGGGATGGCATCAGATTGGTGACCTGTCATGCTGAGGTTCTACTGTTGATTCCCTCCAATGCTTGGAGGTCCTACAGAGAGACCTCGACAGATTAGAGCACAGAGCAATCACCGACCGTAGGAAGGCCAACCAGGGAAAGTGCCAGATTCTGCACCTGGGATGTGCAAACCTGGATCTATGGAGAGATTGAAGAAGGAGATGCTCAAGAGCAGTGCCATGCAAAGGGACCTGATTGATGGCCAGGTGAATGTGAGTCAGCAGTGCCCTGCAGCCAGGAGGGACATCCATGTCCTGGGGACATCAGACACAGCATTGCTAGCTGGCAAGGGAGGGACTGTCCTGCTCGGCCCTGGGCTCGGTCGGCCTCCCCTCATGTGCTGGGGCACTTTTCAGTGCCACAATATAGGAAAGATCTTATACCATGAAAGAACATCCAAAGGTGGGCAACAAAGATGATGAAGGGCCTTGAGGGGAAGCTGTGTGAGGAACAGCTGAGGCCATTTGGTCTGTTCAGCGTGGAGGAGACTGAGAGGAGACCCCACTGCAGTTACAGCTTCCTGTGAGGGGAAGATGGGCAGGCACTGATCTCTGCTCTGTGGTGACACTGACAGGACCCAAGGGAACGGCCTGAAGTTGTGCCATGGAGGTTTAAGTCAGATATGAGGACTACCAGGGCAGGGTCACAGCACCAAACCTGACAGAGTTCAGGAAGTGTTTGGACAATGCTCTCAGGCACAGAGTGTGTCCCTTGGGGTGTCCTGTGCAGAGCCAGGAGCTGGACTTGATGATCCTTGTGGGTCCCTTCCAGCTCAGCATATTCTGTGATCATTAGAATTAAAGGGCTTCAAAGTGAATAAACTACTATTATTTCAAGTACTCAACATACATCACGTAATTGAATTAAAACACTCAGGTTAATGAAAAAATAGATTTCTAGATGCTTTGTACATTTTCGTACAGTAACAAGTATTCTTAAATTACCCAAATATAAAACTTCAACAAACAGAGATAGAAGGCTTACAGGACCAAAAATTTACATGAAAATACACGACTTCTTCCCATAATCAGCAAAATTATGAACAAATTTATTCAGATAAACCATTTTCATTCAAAATGACATTCCACTAAGTATAGAGGGAGATGATCTTTGAACACCATTTGGAATAAATTCTATTCAAATAAGTATTTGAGCTGAATGTAAAAGTTACTATGTATAACCAGCTGCAAACTGAATATTAACTTAGTGCTTAATACAGCACACATCTTTAGAAAGGGTTCCATTTTTTTCTATGGCTGCATGTTCTATCTCCTTGTAAAAATAATGCCAAAGACTAGAGTCTGATTATGATCTTACAACTACTGAAATATGAACCCTCCTCACACATGTAGTCTCATTTAAGTCACAATCTGTCCTCTTTTCTTTAAAAATTCATAGATATGCACAATCAAGACAAATTCTAGCCCTAGGGTTTGCAACCCTAGTGGCATCAAAGGCATTAATATGCTTTCTTCATTCTGATATTAAATATGAAAGTGGTTTTATATTTCTTTAGTTAGATTGATCATACATTTCAGAACAAGAACACCCATGAGAAGGCATCACAAGTACTGTAAGAGATTACAATTAATATAAAGATTCATTTTCACCTTCAGAATTGTTTAGCTCATATAATTGGGGAGGATAGATATGGGCTGTCAAAACCTTTGCAAGCGCAGCTGCCAGCATTATCAGGTGGTCATGGCACCAAAATGTTCATCACCAGAAATGGGCAAGGGAGTAGGAAAGAAACAGAAGAGATTCTCAGTTTGCCATAGCCAGTTTAATTCCTGAATTTTATAGATAGAGTCATCAACTTCTGAACATAATCCATCTGCTTGAGACAGAAGACAGTCTCTTCTTTAGCCAAGTTACATGGACAATTGGCATAGGCTCTTCTACATGACCCAGAAAATCTACATTTCTTTGCTGGAATCAACACAAGTGCTTACATTTCTCCCAAACCAATCAACCATGTCGCTTGCAGAACTTTTTACTGATTTGTTTCCCCTTTCTGAAGCCAAGTTTTCTCTGTTCAACAAAAACATTTCTAAATTAAAACAGTCCAAGCTAGCATTTTTCCCCAAGCACTTATGTGATTGGAAACCTATCAGTTAAACATAAAGAAATTTAAAATACAGTTATAAAATATCTTTATTTTTGAAAAACACTAGAAAACATTCTCGCGGTCAAAGAGAATTTTTTTTTTCGAAAGAAAAAAATTATATAGAGAAGACATTATATTTTCTGATCTCCAAAATAATCAAAACTGGAAACAGATTCTATTTCAAGTCATGAACAATTTCACATTGATCAATGATTCCATTCTACATTTCCCAAAAAAAGCCCTAAAGGATGTCCAAATACCAGACCACTGAGTAAAAGAAGCATTTAAATTTTCATTGGGAAATGAAATAAACTTTATCATTCTACTAGTAAAGAGGCAATCTTGCATCTACTTTTTTAAAGCTCTTTTTTTATTCTAAATAAAAGTAGGACAAGAATTCTAGAGATTCACAGTTCTCTAGTTTCATAGATGTTGAGTCACGCATCAAAAGGTAATACCACTTCTCATTCCTTAAAACTATTCCACCCTTACATCCGCTAAACATTTTGTACACAAAGACTTTCCCTTTTGATTATTTGACTCATCAGGACAGAGGCTACATTTTCAAAGCAGGATATGATTCATTCACTAACCTTATTATAATAATATTTCATGACATTGCACTAAGATATCTATTAGTAAAAAAAAAAAACCAACTGCAACCACTGTACAATGGCAAGTTTTAACACTTCCATTATTGTGCTGCGTACTGCATGAACCAAGTTTTATGCTTATCTGCCGTTTAATGGTTATTGAAAAGAATGCCTAATCAGTGAAGAAAGAAATCTGCCAATGCAATTCATATATTTGCACATTTTATTGTTGCGCAAGAGATATTCCTTAACAAGTATAAAATTAAGTCTTCGACTGATGTTTACATCGGAAGAAAAATTTAAAGTTTCTTATTAAAAAAGGTAAAGATGGATGCAATCCAATATACCTACTTTCAATTTTGTAAAGAGTTTGTTTAACGAGCACAAATCAAGTTATCTTTCCAATCCTGTATTATATCCCAGAGCAAAAGTATAAATACAAAATAATAAGAGTTTCTCCAGCAAGAGTGCCCTTCTTACTCATGTCTAAGAGTTATGTTACTCCAGTGTAAATCAGGATAAATTTAAGCTGTCTAGAACATGACACTTTGGCACCAAGATGCCATGTAAAATGAACAATCTTCTTCTGGAACTTGACAGAATTCTAATTGATCAACAGGCTGTAAATCTTTACAGAGTCAATTAAAGAGTTGTAAAGCATCATAATGCATGATAAAACATATGACATGGATACTTTTGCAGGCAATAGAGATGACCTGGAGCAGAAATTGCTGCTATTCAAATACAATCATTAGCAATGGAAAAGTACTGGCTTCTAATGTATAGTTCCAACTTGGTAACTGCTATTTCAGGTAACAATCATTAAACAAGCAAATTAACTAGCCCGCAGTATAGAGATAAACATCTATCTATCTGGGGTACACAAACACATTTAATGATACACTGCATGTTATTAGTTATATGCCCTTCAGCAGGACCAGCCAGCCCAGAAATTTCTGTTTCAACACAATCCTGCAGAAATTATCTTGCAGTTCTATATTTGATCACGTTATTTTCTGAGTGTCAGTTTTACTTGGCAATATTACATTTTCCAACATTTCGTTTTCTAACATTTTTCCATGACTATCTGTGTAGATTAGAAAGGTTCTTAACTGTTATCTGTAATAGATTTTGCCTGTAGCAAAACTCATGCAGGCATAATAGAACAAAGTGTACTCTGATGAAATTGCAACTATAATTTCCAGATGCCTGACATTTATTGCTTATTGCTATTAGAATTCAAGTGCCTATTTGTTTTGTACTTTGCTTTTATTCTTGCATCACAAATGTAAAATGGAAAAAAGATATTTTAAATGCTGGGTTAAGTATCACAGATCAACACAAAGCACCAGCATAATCAATATTACTTAAACACACTCCTAGGCAATTAATTTTTAAGGAATCAAATTGTTCTAGCACGTCAAAATTTATAACAATACAATAAAGGTTGTTACGTTCTTTATTGTTTAATTAAAAGCAGCATTTAGCACGCATGCAGCTAACTGTTCAGACATTATGACATAAAATGCCCTGTTTATCAGTGAGAGATATATAAACAGCATTTGTTGTACACAGTATTACACAATGTTAATTAGACTTTATTAAATTTCATATGCTTATCAAATTATCAAACATAAGTCTTCAAAACCCAGAGAAACATACTGCAATACACACAGCTGTATCTCAAATATCTGCAATACTTCAGCTTTTCTACATAGTACACAATTCTATGTACAGAACTCCAGCACAACCAGTGTAGAACCACTCAGATGCTACAGGCACTTGCAGATAGGGCCAGTACAGAAGGATTTAATTCACATTTGCCTTTAAAACTTAGGGCCAGCTGCATTAATTATGTAAGCAACACCTCTGATGTAGCCTCTGGTTTTCACAATGAATTCAGGTCAGAAGGCAGCAGTGAATGGAAAGGCCTAACACCCCAATCAGTGCCCATTTTTGCTATTAGAAAGATTTTCCTAACACTGAACCAAAATCTTCTCAGATCTAGGTTTAAACTCATTACTATTTCTCCCAGTGGAAATGGAGATCAGTGGCATTCTACCTGTTACAAAGCACCATTGACAGATCCACAGACTTTTACCTGTCTATGCTTGCCACAGGAAAACTCCCTTCACTGGGCAAATTCTTTCACAACTCTACAGAATTTCATCTGCCATTCTCAGATACAAGATCTATTCCAGAAAGTTTAGCAATCTGAACCAATAAATGAAATAAAAATATTTGCAGTTTTCACTTGCTCTAACATTTCTGACTATTTCCCTTTTTTATTTCACTTACAACTAAATCAAGGCCCATAGATAAAAGAAATGAAGAGGGTGACAGAATTTCTTTGCAATCCTTGAGGAGCAAAAGCAGATACCCGCACACGTGCAAGTTTTGCAGAGCACAGCACTATCCATATATCTGTATGGTGTTAAAGCACAAAACAAGAATGGGGGGGGAGGAGGAACTGGATAAAAACAATATAATGCTTGCAAGCCATATATTATGCATTGATTACTTCCATGTGGAAATTCAGAATGCACTGACAATTTGGAAGCCTTAATCTCTAATCTATGCTCCTGCAATCTAAATCAGAAATATGCCTTCACACACAGTAGAAGCCAATCTGTCATGTAGCCTCATTTTAGCCTGTTCCAATGATAAGCTGTATGTCCACTACATTCCTACCTCACAAGTGCAGCATGGAAACATACGATTTTTACCTAAATAAAGGTACAGCCTTAAATACCTGCTGTAAATGCTTTGGCAACCACTCCTTCAAGGAGGTTGGTCAAACTGAAGAAAGAGGAAAACTGCTTCTGACAGACAGAAAATGTATTTGTATTTCAGCCTTGACTCTGATCCACCAAAACAACTTTGCTCAGCTGTTGACTTCTTTTCCTCATTTGTTTTTTTTGAAAAACCAGTTTCCAGACCTCTTCAGTGAAACAAGAAAATGAGTGGGATTTTTTTGTTTAAGACAGAACAACTGCTTCTAGCATTCAAACATGTAAAGTAAACACTGTGAAATGTAAAGCTTAAAGGCTTAAATAAGAGGTAAAAAGAAATACAATAACCCTTATATATGGCATTATGAACTGTATCATTTGGGTCCATGTGAGGATATGGGTGCATGTGCATATATATGTATATATGAGCGCCTTGATTTGAAATTTAACTCCACAACTCTTGCGTCATGACTCATGAATTCCTAGATTTGATAATGATAGAACTTGTCAGCCAGCACAGCTGATCCAGCACAGAGACAAAGATAAGCTGTGAAAAGGTCTAGCACAGTTTAGCTCTCCTCAGGACTGTGGGACTAGGCAATGAGTCACATTTGGCAGGGCTGTGATAGTGGAGAAGTTGCATTGTGTGTTAAATAATCACCAGGGCTCTAGGCAAATCATAGGTCAAAAACACCAAAGAAGAGAATTTACTGAGGATTTTAATATTAAGGTGGATGGGGTCTTTTTTGTTGTTGTTGGGGTTGTATTTATTTTTCTTTTTAAGTGGTTTATCAGACAGTTCAGAGTTCTTAGCAGACAGCTTTGAAATGGGAAGAAGAAACAAGGGTTTTAAACACCTACTTCATGTTCACCACATTCTTCAGATAAAGTCAAAATACTTGCAACATCATAAAATGATGATAAAAAATGAAGAACTGTTCCTTCCTCTTGAGGTACAGCATGATTTATCTCCATCTATTCGATATACCTTTATTCCAAACATATCTAGTCTCTCTATCCCAGAATCTAAGGGGGAAAACCCCTATTTATGGAGTTCTACACATCTGCTACAAGGAAATGTTTTCTAAGAACTTCCCTGCTCTGTGGAATTACCTTTTTTTTTTTCCCCTATAGTGTGGAACTAGGAGACTTTAGGCTGACATATTTTGCTGGCAGTGCAGGTTTAAGCCCATGTGGACTTCCAGCTCAGCAAAAGAAACAGGATAAAGAGGAGTCCAAAGCAGTCACCAAAGTCAGAAGCAGTAACTGCTGCCTCCAACAGCAGCAGGTGTAAAGAGCATCTGTAGAAAGAAGTACCAACTCTCCTCCCCAAAGGTTGTGAATTGTGGATATGGAAGGGGAAATGAAGACATCTTTGAGCTCTTTCTCCTCAGTGAGGCTCTTCAAGGATTTTTATCACATTGACAAAATGCTCAAACTGTTTGCTTTAAAGTTCCAGTTCTTGAAGTCAAGTGAACCTCCTCCATCGTTCTCTAAGGACACTGCTAGAAAAAGAAGGATTTAAGCTTGTGTTTAACATGAAATTTCAACACGTGATGAAGTTCCACTTTTGAGGTATTACAGTGGTCTGATTTGCAATGGACATAGTTAAAGGCCTACCTTAACAAGAAAATTAACAGCTAAGGGAGATACTTTATTGCTGTGATATTCCTCTGGGTCTTTGCATGAGTGATCTTAAAACCTGCAAGTTTTATATGCTAAAATAAAAAAGCAGAGTAGGTTTCAGGCTAAACTTCAAGCTCTGTTTCTTTTAGGAGAACTGAAGGCAGGCCCACATAAACGTAACCTGGAACATTCTCCACTGTTATGCTCAAAGGCAATACATAAATGAAAGTTTGACTTTATGCTCTGGGCATCTTATGCATACGCTTTATATGCCAAGAGTCTTTAAAATAACATGCAGGCAGGAATAAACAATTAAAATAAATAAATCATTTTAGTGATAAGGGTTACAACTCAAACTCCACTGACAAAAAAAACCCCAATCCTAAAATAATGACTATCAGCCAAGGGCGCCTTCCAACCCAGGTCTCTCTGATTCCATATAAGAACAGAGTCAAAGGATCACAGAGTGGAGGGGGTCAGAAGGGACCACCTGAAGTCCTCCAGTCCATCCTCATCTTGAGCTTTCTAGAATTACTAGGAAACTGGAAAACTTTTTTTTTCTTTAATTTTTTTTATTCCATAAAAAATATCCAAGTGCACAGTACAAGGTTTTCTACACAAGTTACAATGAAGCTGAAATAGCCCCAAGAGGAATTTTTAAAATATTTTTTTTTTGTATATCTTTAGCACATTGCTTTCAGAAACAGCATTAAGCCATTCAGGTAAGAGCTTAATTCCACAAGGATCTCATTTTTTAAAAATTAGGGTTATGTTTAGACAGTGTTTAAACTGTTTAGACAGTATTTTTCTCTGTGCATACACACTGTTACAGAGGGGACCACAGAAGCCCTGAGACATGGAACAGAAAGGTCTTCATGTGCAATTGCCTTTGCACACCAATTTTCTGCAGATATTTCAAAATGAAAGCTTTAGATCTTTCTCTATTCCTCCACTATAAAATTAGTGGAAGTTGTGCCACAGTTTGCATATTCACTTGTTTTCCACTGTAAAATATTAATCTACAGTGACACAGATTTAACAACAGAAATCAAATGCTGAATGGTAGCACAATTTTTCATCTTACATGAAAATTTCTTTATCTGTTAGTGTTTAGTCCAGCTACTATTTTATATTCTCTGTGGTTTATGCATATGTTGCAGAGCTAGCATCTTAAATTTTGACTTCATTTTGTCTCTAACTCATAGAATGATTGAAATTAATCTACAAATGTCCAACAGAGAATTTTAAGAGGGAAATAACTGTATGTCTGTATAATAGCTCATCCCACATTTCTATAAGAAGGAAAGAGTCTGAGCTGCATCACACTATATTCAATGATTCAATTCTGTGAAAGATCTTACATCAGTAGTGCAAGTGTTTAGTGCAAGTTTCTCTTAGAGCATGGAATCTGGACAGGGTAAAGTCCACACATCAATAGTTTATGCTACGATCCAAACAAACACAGTTCTTTACTACTCCGATGTTTAAAGATAACTATTTATAGCAGAGGAATTAGCTACACTATGGTAACATATTTCAACTGTAAACTCACTAGAAGAGCCAGAGGGCAGGAGATAAAACTTGACTGGTTTTATTGGGAGGTTAAGTCAGTCACAATAATTTTTCCTTCCGTGAGCAGAGGGGAAACCTTCCTACTTCTCCAAACAGATTTGCATTCCAATCATCTGCTTGATAAACACAATTCAGGTTTCCAGTTAAGCACTGAGGGCTACACTGATTTTCTTCTGGTTTTGAATGGAATGGGCAGATGATCGTTCGGGAATTATTTAATTCCTTCTACATCTTTTGACTGCAAGCTGAACCTTCTTCCCCTCCACATAAAAGCTCCCACAAAGCAGCACTGCTAACCTGGCAGAGCACAGCTCAGGTCATTTGGCTTCAGTGTCACATAGACACGTCTGGCTGTCACCTGAGGCTGGTCAGGAATGCTCCCTCAGCAGGAGCAGCTTCACTCTCTCAGTCATTTTTAAAAAATCAATTCAGCAGATTTGGGCAAAGTGCATGGTGAAAAGCACTGAAAGAATATTATTTCAGTGACATATTCAATAGATCAGTGACTCTTCATGTAGTTATCAACACTCAATCAGCGCTGCCTTTCTCCATCCACTTAAAAAAACCAAACCCCCCTCAAGAGCAGAAAAATACCCACCAAACCACCAAAAAGCAAATGCCAGATAAGAAAATGTTTGTTCTGTGACCAGTAGAGCAGAGTTATTAAGCCATGATGTCTTTCTTGAAACCCAATTTTAAATCAAGGATCTTGTACTACTGCCACTTACACAAGGTTGCTCGTAATTGCTCCATGCAATGCTTTGATTAATTAAATCACACTAGAGATTGTTTCTTAGTAACACACCTGGTACACTCTTTGTTGCTGGCGTTCATTAAAACGCTGTGTTTCACGCTGCTTTGCAGCATGAAAGGATATTAATCAGCTAAATTGCCATTAAGAGTCATATCAATATTTGCTACACACTGATTGTTTTTCTAAATCTTCAACAAAGGACATTTCACTGAAATCTCAGGTTGGTAACTAACCATATGACAGTAAAGTCAAATTAAAATGTTTTATTTTCTCTCTGGAAATAAAGCAAATCAAGCACATAAACTAAAAGGCAAGGACAGGGTGTAGAGGTCAGTGTGTTTTGGTTGGCTACTTTAAGACAAGGAGTGGCACATTGAATAAACTAAAATTAATGTGCAGAAAATCTTCTAAAAAAATAACTAAATAGAAGCCCTCATTAATGTCTGTTCTGTTCCCTGAGCAGAAAAGGCTCCACTTTGTAATGCAACATTGGTAATTAGGTTCAGTTTCAGAGCCTGAGCTGAAAAAGTGCCCAGGGAATCAAATGTTACTTTTCATTATTAATGTGAATGAGAATATGTTTCCAAATATTTCTCCTTCCTAGCAACAGTCTGTTTACATATGATCAGCAAACACCTTGATAAGTTGAAGGTGAGCCAGTATGAAGGCAAGTGGCTATAGCCCTAATTACAATTGCTTTCTCTATGATTTGTGCTTAGATTCCTGCTTTCATATCCTACACACCAGCAAAAATTTATTCTGCAGGGCATATACTTTTTCTGTGCTGCGTATTTTTCTCAAAAATCACAGCGTGCATCACCAAAGCTTTGTCATAGTCTTTACTACCTATTATCAGGACGTAGATTGAGCTGCTTGGTATGAGACATGCCTGCAGCAGGAAAGAGAAATCTGGAATTATGCTTTCTGCACTGAGCTGGCACACACCTCTAAAAATCAGGAGTATCCCAATAGAAACATGGGATACAAAATGGCCCAAACCATTTTCTCACACCAATCATAACACTTAAAGGAAGGGGGAACTCCCACTGGCCAATCTGTCTTCCACAATATGGATTACCCAATAGTTGAGTGTTTTTGCAATTTAACAGTCTCTTTTACAGCACGTTAATGGACTTTGCATCACACTAGAATGATGTATGCACATGTATTTGTTCAAGATTAAACACTTGATACCATTTGTTTGTTTGTGTCTCTCAGGGACTTAATTTGGGTAATTTTATTTTGTTACATTTACTCCTCTTCAGGTCTGTCTTGGGCATTATGTGCTGATCAGCAGTGACACCGAGATAAATTTTATCCTTCCACAAACAGCAGCCACTGTGTCTCTCCACAAGAGGTTCATGACTGATCTCTGGACTGAAGTTTGCCTTAACCCAGGCAGTCTTTTGTCTCCCCACCATGAGATCTAAATCACACATATTTGAGTCATATACTGCACACTGCATTTGACCTTAGCCAAGAGGCTAAGAAGCATCCCAATACTTTGTCTTGCTCTTCAACAGTATCCAAAATAATCCAAAACTTATCATGCCCTCCAGGAGAGACCTCTTCTTTCAGAATCATAACTTCTCACAGGTTTGTCCTGTTTTAGTGAAGCCCTCTCTACGAGATGTCCTACATTTTATTCTAGATAGATTATTACCTTTTAATTATACTTTTTAAGACCTGTTTAACCTTAAAGTTCTAAGGCTAAATTTCTTAAAATCCTAGCACAAGTAATGGCAAGAAATATTACAACTAAATATAATTCTAGAAAACAAAGGGGTGATAATTTGGTCCTGCCTTGCCAAGGGTGCCAAAGCTCTCTGTTTTCCCCAGAAGCAGCCCTGATTACTACCCTTCACAAAGCATTGCACCACTCATCTATTTTCTCTGTCTTTTCTTCAGTACATGAGCCAAGAAAAACAGTTTAGCTTGCAAAAATGCATTGTCATTATTTTGCTCTATGATTTCTATTTAGTTGTAAATCACCACAGTCTCTTGGAAAATGTATTCATTTGCTGATATTTTAATAAAAATGCATAAGAGGATAAAGCATCTTTATATTATAAAAAGAAAAAATGTAGACACCATAAGAGTCTTGCAGTAAATATGTATTTTTACAGCACTTGCTGCTTACTCCTTTCTTGCACACACCATTTTGTTCTACCTAGTTGTCTGCAAAAGAAACATAGCTAGTAAGTGATGAGGCATGCTTGAATTAAGGCTTGTAATTTCTCCTGCTGAAAAACGTGGTTGTGTCACTGACATTTATGAACCATAGTAACCCTGAAAATTTGCCCTGAAATGCAAATTAATTCTGAGAACTCCTGATACCCTCCCTGTGAAAATCTTTTAAAACATCTACAGATTCTCACCTTGGCAACATTTTTGTTCCTGCTTGGAAAAGCCCACAAAGCAACTGATAAAACAAACAAAAAACCGAAGCAAACAACCAACCAACCACACACTTTGCTTTGTAGAGAAGGATAGAAATTATTATGTAATCATGTGAGTTTCTTGGAATGTGAGGTGCCCAATTACAGCTAAGTAAATCTCTTTCATCAGGTAGAAGATTCATTAATTCTGATCTTTATCATACCACATGCAGCAGCAGATATTACTTGTGGTTGAGCTGGAGCTGCTGATGCACAGGGCCTGTCTGCATACACCTGCTCCATAATACACCCAAAATACAATAGTGCAGCTCTCCAGAGTATTCTCTCCTTGGAGGAAACGCTGGCCATATGTTTACTGTAAGTCCAAATAAGCTCAGAGGAAGCCACAGTGTAGAGCAGTGCAACAGAAGAATGACTACTCATTTCAAGGCCACCACCAGCTTTTCCAGCTTTTCTCCTGGAGAACAGAAACAGATTTTACTGGAGCTCCTTCATGAGGCCCATCAGCAGCAGACATCAAGAAGGGGAGCCCCTGTTCCACTCAGAGTGACCCAGAGGAGTTTCTCCAGGAGAGATCCTGGCACCTCTCACCTGCTGGCCCAGGGGACATGGGGGCACAGGGCACAAGGATGAGGGGAAGGGGCTGCTTGTGCCTTGCACCCCCCAGCACTGCTGCTCTGGTCTGTGTTTGCAGCAGGACCCAAGTGACAATGAACAATGACCCTCTGTAAAAGTGGATAAACGCTCAGTGGTTATGACTCACATGCACTAATGATTAATCCTATCTTCAGCTAAAGACCTTCAAAATGTATTCAGGTGTTCCATTCTCCAGCCATTACTGCTTATTTAGTATAAAAAGAAAAGGATACAACAATGCCTACACATTAATTATCAGAATTTTCAGAAGTATCTAATTTGCAAAATTATGTAAACATCAGAAGCGCAGACTTTCAGCTGCCAGTCGCTGGAAGGTCACAGGAATAAAGGAGGCATCCTCAGATGCTCTTGGTGAGCTCACCTTAGCTCAATTTATAGCAGGATTTACAAAGCTGAGCTGAGCTTGTGAGCTCCTTCATTATTTCCATAATGTTTTATGTCTAGTTTCATTGTTACTGACTTAACTAGTTTAAATGTGAAACGAGTGATCTCTCAGATAATCTTGAGGTTCTGGACCAACTATGTTTGAAACATAACAAGAATTTGAACCAATCCTGGTGAAATACAAAATATCTTTAATGTTCATTGATTTACAACTCTGCACTGCTCAGTGTTGCTAACAGCTGTTACAAAGCTTCAATGCCTTGCATTTATTGTGGGAAGATTATTGCTTCTAGTCTTTTTTCTTATCCACTGTATCTTGAGTAAAATGAGTGAAGCATAACCAGCCAAACCAAGGTTAAAAATCAGAACATGCATTTTAATGAGATCCTGAAAAAAATTTAAAACAACCTTCCATCTATGGAAAAGAGTTGTTAATTCATTGAATTTTGTGGATTCCATGAACTGATAAGCTCTGCAGCTCAGGCAACTCTGAAATTAAATTAGGTTTCAGAAATGAATATTTCATCTTTAAGATACTGTTGCTTGGAGACCTGGGAAAGAAAGGGTGATTTAACACAAAGACATGGGAGTTAGTTACATGTGGCATCATTTTCCACTCCAACAGGCTCTGGAGAACATACCATAAAATGCCCAGAACAAAACACTTTGCCACAAATGTAAAAGAATGTATGTTGCACATATTTTATCTGACATCTCCCCATTCCTTTTTAGCCTACTTTCAGCTTGAGCAGTTCATTTAAACACCATTTAAATAATAATGAAAAAAAAGGCATAAAGGCAAAATTACAGAAGTTCTTCCAAAGTTTTGTTAACACTTCAGTGAAGTCTCTCTCCAAAAGGAAAAACCTAATCTCTCTTAGCCTTCCTTTTAGTCCTCATGTTAGACTTCTCTCATTGTTTTCTGAACCTGTTACATCATGTTGGCATTGCTGTGCGTTCACTATACACAGATTACCATCTTTCAATCTCCATTTCCCCAAACTGCATTGCAATTAAAGGACCAAGGTGCAAGTTCATGGTTTATAAGCATATCAGGAACAAACAATAAAAAACTCTTCAGATTTTCCAGATAAGTAAAAAAACTGAATGTGTTTTACTGTCACGGTACAATATCATGGAAGGGAAAAAGTGTGGAGTATCTCGCATTTATGGAAAAGCTTCCCACTTGTGATCCTTACAAAGAAGTTGTAATTTTATCTGTGGTTTACAAAATGAAATAGCTCCACTTTAAGCAGAAACAGACAATAAGAGGCAGACACCTTTCTGTGAATAATTTGTATAATTTTGAGGATAATCACCTTTTCAAAAAAAATGGGGGAATCAAAGAGGAGGCCAAAAGAATTCCTGTTCTGCGCTGTACACCTGAATGTTGGGGTAGGGGGTGGATAAGCTGTCTGTTCACCAAAGAGTGACATCTTACAGGCTGGGTTTGATTATAGACTCAATCTTAGCTATATAACTACATCATTTAAAACAGAAATTGAAGAAGTGGGGGCAGGAGGGAACAGCAGGCATGTCTAAATTTAGAGCAGTGTGCTTCAGGAGTCTTATGGAGATGAAAGTGAACATCTGCATTAATGGAAATATGTTGTTCCTATATTGCAAATGTAGTGAAGTGATCACAAAAAACAAGGCAGTCTCTTGGAATAAATGACAAACAGCAATTTTTTCCTGGCAGAAGGCAACTTAATTTTTACAAAGTAAGATTTCAGCTGAACAGGATTCAGGGGCAAATATTGATGTTATATTTGTAGGTACATTAGAGATCACATGGTATTTTTTTTTAATTGCTGCAAAGGAGTTTCTTGAAGAAATATGGCCATTTCCTGCTTTGTTATTTTTCTCTCCACATAAGGCTCCAATCTCAGTTCTCCCAAAATGCATCCTAACCCAAATGCATTTATTGTTGCTGGTTAAGCTGCTTTATTCAGTTTCTGTAACCTATAGAGCAGGCACTACTCTCCATTTCAGGCAGGGAAAATCTGATTTTTTTTAAAATAGCTACAACAATTATTTAAATAATAATGAGAATATTAGATATCATCAATGTCACTTCACACAAGAACAAAAGCCAAATTAAATGCAAATACGTGATTACAGCAAAATTGTCATGCCAGATTCCAATATCTTTGTCCAGGTGTTTCTGCTGCCATTTGACACTCAAGGATTTAAAAGTCTGCTGTTTAAATAAGGTTATGACCCACACAGCATGTTTGTAATCCAAGCTGAATTAAGCATCAATATACAATATTTAAGTGCTAAAATTAAAAAATATTGATCTCCTACTGCTAGTCAAAGACACAGATAAACCCAAAGAAACCTTAAAATTAGTTGTAGTTTCATCCTAACTTGTGTATTCCTAGAATTTACGGCTGTTTTATTTAACACGTGCACCAACTCTGTGGGGCTGAATCAGCACACAGACATCCAATATTTCTGTAGTTCATGAGAAATGTTGCTACTAACACACTATGGACTCAGTCCATTCTGTAGGTGTTATCTGAAAACACCAAACTATTGTGATATGCCAACAAAAGCAACTGAAGGCGCAATTCTAGCATCAGACAGACTGTATTGAAACCAGCTGTCTCAGGGAGCCCAGATGGGATCTGTCAATGCTTCATTCCAATTCTTTTCTTCTACTGAAAACTGATAGGCTACCCCAGGCAAAAAGTGACCCCACGTAACTCTGCCCAGCCTCAGCTCTAATAAAGCTGTTAAACCAAAGTAGTAGTTTATGCTTTTATCAGTTTCAAGTATCAGGGTAAATTGCAAATCAGTACATATTTTTAATCATCATCTACAAGTTACAGCAGAAATACATCCTGTGGCAATTCTATTTAGTTTTCACTCCCTTTCTTCTTTGACTGTAATGTTTTCTACTAATCTGAACAGAATTTCATTATAAATAGAAAGCTAGGCAAGAAAGTCTATTATTTGGGCTTCTGATATTCATCTCTTTGCCACAAACCATTGAAGCCACTAGAAATTACTGTAGTTAGTCAGTATTCAGCCTTACTGTGATATCACCTTTGGGGATCACCAGTAGTGTAATGGGTTACAGCTCTCTTCCCTCTTATATGTCTTTATAATTGGAGATTTAACAGTGTCACTATTTCATAGTATATTTTTACAGCCATACTATTCTTACTTCCAGTAGATTATGAATGACCTGCTGTTCACATTATTACATTCATACCAGCTTTAGCTCATGGATGCTGGTTACACAGTTATTTCTGACTTGGACAAGTAAGCTAAAAATTTTTTTAGAATAAAAAAAATCCATTTTTATAAATTCTTTTCCTGAACTCTGTTGGATTACATACAGGAATACAAGCCAATCAGACTCAAAATCACAGATCACAGGCCAGCAGAAATCAATAGCAAAGCTCTCACCAATTTCAGCCAGACATGCTCATGGGCATAGTATCTAGAACAACCCTTGCACATAGAGTGTACACTTAATACTGAGCAGTGAAAGGTTTGTTAGGATTCAGGCCTGCCCTGAAATCTGAAAGAGTCTTCATTGAGGCATAGAAAATTTGGTTTTAAAGTTGCTGCTTCTCTTCCCTTATTTCTCTGGGATCTGCAGCTGTGTCTGCCAGTGATCTAAAGCTGTCCTATAGCAAGGTTCTGCTCTGCCTGTTTTGACTGGACCTTGAACATCCCTTGGAACATCCTCTAAAGGTTCCAAAAGCTGCAGAAAAATCAATACATATGATATAAAGGCACATCCCTTTTAATGCTATTCTCTTGTTGCTCCAAGGTAACAGATTTGTTTGTCTGTTCTCCAGAAAATATTCACAATGAATAGTCAGTGAATACTAATGCATGTTTTACTAATGCCTTTCTGGCCCCACAGATAGATCACTTCACAAAAAATGGCCCAGGAACTGGTTTTTTTTGCACAGACAAACAGGTACACACTCCCCTCTGGCTCCCATTGCAGGCTGCTCCATGGCCTTTAGTTCTCCAACCACCTGGAATTGCATGTGCCCCACATAGAGCAGCCAAGCTCAGCTCCTGTCCCTGCCTCACCACACACCCAGCCCAGGAGCTGCACTGATCTCCGGGCTGGGAAGCCTGCCACATCCAGAAACACTGCAGACATTGTTCCTGAACACAAGGTTTTAATGTGATATGCTTATTTGTTAGGACAGCCTCATCATTTTATCTCTGCATTTCCTCCCAAACCTTCTCAGTCTAAAATGAAAAGGCTCCTCCCTCCTTGGTGGCAGAGGATTGCCTGCCACTGGCACGTTCATGGAATGGCTTTCTCACACCTCAGTAAATCTCAGAAACTGAAATTAATTCATAGAAACACCTGATGTGACATAATGCAGCATGTCTGATGAAACACTGAATGCTGCAGCAATATCTACTCTTCTGAAACAAATCTCTCCACTCTGAAAGAGAGGGGGGAAAAAAACAGAACACTTGTTTCTCCATGTCTCTTTTCAGCTTCTCAGCAAATTAGACTAATGACTATCAGGGCCTCAAATGGCAAACCATGATCTAAAATGTAGAATATGGTGCTGGTATGGACTAGAAACCTCTCTATGTTTGAATGTGTGTTTGGGCAAAGAGTGAGATAAAGGATTTTTTTGTTGTTGGGGGAAGGATGGGTGGGTGTCTTTTATTTTCTTTGTCAGTTTTGTTTTCAGTTGGGACAAACCTGCAGTACATGGAACACTCCTAATGTTTTGGGAGAATTAATATTTTGAGTAAAGCCCAGGGTCATCTTAATTTTTAAAGAGACACATAACTTCTACAAGTGAAAAATATTTACTCTGCATAAGTTAGGCAAGGAAAAAGTAGTAGTAAGGACTGAAATGATTTCTTAGACTTCCAGTCTCCAAGATTAGGACTATAGGAAGCAATCAAATCAGCTCCATGTGCAGTGGTTTCCACCTTTAGATTTTCAGTAAAGCAATATATGGTTTTCAAATAAAACAAAGTGAATCAATTGAAGGGGGACATTTGAAAAAAAAATTATTAAAATTCATGCATATTTGTGGACTAATCAAACACATCACTAAGTAGCTATTAAAGTCGATTTGATATGGTTAATTTAGGGTCTAAAAGGCAGCGGACACCTTGTGACACCAGCAGAAGTATTGCATTGCAACTGAAGAGCAAGGACACTTAAAGAGATTTACTTCTCTAACGAGATTTGCCTTAGATCTCACAGATAAACAGCTTCTTCTGTTCACAAGTTGACAAACTCTGCTCTGTCTGTGAGGAACAAACAGGAACACAGCATTGCAGCCTATTTCTGTGCCATAAAACATTTCCTTGCATCTTTCCAAGTGACTGAGATGTATTTTTATCTTCTGTCCCTCCTTTTCCCTCACCCCTCCCCTTCTTTCAGGCTCTATCCTGGTAACAGAGAAAGCCCAGCAGATTTATGTGTTTCCTTTGTTTTTAACATTTAAACTCCCCTTTTCAACATCATTTGAATCATGGCTGTTTGGAGCCTGACAAAATTAAAGTCCTAGATCAGCTTACTGTTAAGGGGTGCAAAGGAAAAGCTCAAATATACTTACAAAAACAACTGACAAAACTACTCATCTTCAGCTTAAAATTAGAGATTCAGCAGCCTTTTTATGCATCTAAAAGGAAGCTGGTACCTTATTTTGGGGGGCAGCATTTGGTGCCAGAAAGAAAATTTTCTTCCTTCCAAGTGTAATTGGGGGGAGGAAAGATGCACAAGGAAATATAGACTATTTTCTAACAGATGTTTTCACAGGCTCAGTGTTTCCAGCTTTCAAGATAAACCTCTCGACTTTGCTTTGACATTAATTTCTGATAAATGCCTCAGGTTTACCTTGGCATTTAACAAAGCAGCAGGAGACCATTATCCTGTGACAACGCTCTATTCCACTGATACTATCTCTTAATTGGAGAAAATTTCTCTTCATCTGAAAATGTTTGGCAAGGTTCCCCATAAAAAACTATGGTATATCTAAGTTGTTAGCTTTAATAAGATAGGGAATAAAATACCCAGAGCAGATGTAAATCAAATCTTTCCTATCAAGTTGCAAAAAACAAGCCCATTGTTGCAGACACCACTGTGAACCCCAGCTTTTAATTATTTATACGAACTATTTACATGATAGGATACTTGAAGGATGGTCAGTGCTATAGATAATAATGCAGCTCATTTGTAAAACAGAGCAAGTGGGAACCAACGTCAATTGTCAGAACAGCAGAAATTATTTTAATTGCTTTTGCAAGTAAGTGACAACAGTAGCCCCACTATCATAAACAGGTGATGACACACAACTTGGAGGAAAAAAAATATAACTACAACAGCTGACTTAGATTTGCAACAGATTTATACTCTAGCTCCCATGTTCTGCCATTAATCTGCTTTGTATCCACTTGGTTCTCAGCTAAGAACTTAATAATGTTCTTACCTCCACACTCATCCAAGGCCCAGGGACGCCAATTGCCTCTTGGTGAGGATAAGTTCAGGGCCAGTGTGGGTGTCTCTGCCCATTCAGGGCTGCTGCCTCTGGAGGGATGATGGAAGTCTTCATTCACAGACTTGATTGCACTGCTGCTTCTCCCCTCCTGCTCAAATAGCTAACCCATATGTAAACGCAATTACGAACATAATACCTTGTGCAATATTAACCTTCTGCTCAGTCCAGTCAGATATTTCACTGTTCTGTATTTTGGAATCCACTCGGGGCCAGGTAATATACATGGTCTTTCTCCTCTGCTGTCATCTTCAGAACAGGAGCCCTTCATATACAATAGCTTAAAAGACACTTATGCTATTCAGGTCTCAGTCTTTCTGCTGCAGTTCATCATCACCTTATTCCACCTGCCTCAGATTTGATGCTGATGTTTTCTCAGGTGTGTCTCATTTAAAAATGTAATCAATCTAATCAAGCCCTTTTCCCCTACCACCTCCCCAGAAAAAAATCAATAGCGAAAGTACTAAATAAACAAATATCTTTCTTTGCATGCTCCCTGCCACAAAAAATTCCATGCTGTTGTCCACTTGCTCACCATTCATTTCTTCTACTAATCCCAATCTTCTCCAGGTTAACTAACCATTTCCCAAGGGGTAGTTTATCAAATGGGTTATTGAAGGCCAGAAAATTAGATCTACTGCCTCTCTATTGTCCAGATTATAATTTGTCTTCAAGAGCAGCCTCTCTCATTCCATTTAGCAAATGTGATTTTATCAATGCTCTTAAGCAAATCAGGGCTTCCCATTTAAGTTATGCTCTTCCATAGTGAAAAACAACACACTTCAGTATTGGTGATAACTATATTCCTGCTGATCAAGAATTGCATCAAGAGCTGCACACAGCCTAGGCTGGGTTTTGGTTAAATAGAATAAAATTTTACTCTTCATTTCTCAAAGTCCAAGCCAAATTTCATTCTGTGAAGGGAAAAAAACCAGAGCATACCACAACAAGCAATTAAATAATTAATAAAATGGATTATGTTCCAATCTTATTATCTTTTTTTTAATGAACTTTACTTGTAGATAGAAAGATGTTTTATAGGCAAACATCCAATGGATATTTGGGACCATATGCATAAATGTCCCAAGGACAACTGACCTTGACCCAAGGACAATATTTTGTTGTGAAGTGATGATACTTTTTGCTCGTGCTGAGTGCCAGGTTGCACCAACTATCTACAGAGAACCAGCCTTTGGCTCCCGAAACTGGCCTCATTTGTTGGGTTTGGATGAATCAGCAGGAAAAAGATCTGCCATTCTCTCCCATGCAGCAACAAGGCCCCTGGCCATTCCCTTGTGTCACTAACTGCACTGCCCATGGGGAATGCTAAGGAGGAATGCAGGGCACCACGAAAGCTGCACAGCTGAGTGTGCACACTGCAGCTCCTTCTCATTCTGCAGGGGAAAACAATTCCACACATGGCCTCACATGAAAAGCACTAGCACTGATACTGGGATAGGCTGTTCTGTTTCTTCTCATGGCAGGGATAAGCAGTGTACACATGGAGGTGAACATAGGAATGAGAATGTGGAATAGACAGCCTCCTAGAGCTACCTGTTACAGAGAATACAGGCCTTAAAGGAAGAGATCTGCCTGGATTAGTGACATTTTTGAATAGTGTGGTAGGTTCACAAAGCCATCAAACTGCCCTGAACATACATTTGCTGCTCTTCCTTACCATATACCCTTGGAGGGCTGGCTAGAATCTGCCTTAGTAAAAAAAGTGGTCAATCTTCTGTTCTCCTGTCTCATTTTCCCCTCAGTCCTCCAATCTCATCCTCTCTAAATAGAACTCCCCCTTACAAACAGGATCATTAAAAAGCTTTGTTGTTCATGTGTTATCTCAATGAACTGGACTGTGAAACAGGGGAGGGATGATGAATATCCTGCTTCCATTTGCTGCTTAATTCACTTAGTATTACTCAGTTAGCCATACTTTATAATAGAACATTTAATAATATCTATACCCTTTAAACTATTATATACTGTTAGCCTGAGAATACCATGGATATGGTATTTTATAATGAATGAACTCTATTCACAGCCAGAGTCTCAAAAATACCAGTTTTATATTTCAGCAACATTTAACAATCTGTTTTATATTTCAACAATGTTAAAAATGCAAACCATGCTGTGCTGTGGTTACAGGAATTAGCTGCTTTTTTTTTGTTGTTTGTTTGGTTTTGATTGGTTTATATTTTGTTGTTCGGCTTTTTTTATTTGAGGAGCTAGATTCTTTGAAATCTCTAACCCCTAAAATACTTCATTCACTGTCAATTTATAAGCATTTAAAGTTTGTGGTATTACGAGTGTTGAGGAGCATAACTTAAATATAAAGTATAAATCCATGTTGCCACTGTAGGCATATGCAGCACAAACATCTTATCTAGACCAAAGTTTGTCGACTTAGCACATTGTACTTGATGCTGTGTGTCACCTGTCTCTTGTTTGTCTATAGATTAACACAAAAATGTCATTGCAAACTAAGTGAATAGGGCATAGACTAAGCACCTGCCACTTTTAAAACTCTTTAGAAGACTCTCTTGTTTATTTTGTAAGCACCCAGGGGTGCAGTTAAATAACTGCATTGAAACAAACAATACTGGTGATTATTAAGGAGGCTTTTCACATGAAAATTCACTTCAGAAAAAAAAAAATGTTTTGCAGATGTAGAGAAGAAAACTGTATCACTAAGAACCACTCAAAATACTTTGGTGGACCAAAACACCTTTATTTTTCTCTTGGCGATCTGCCAAGTTCACTGTCGTTTGAAAAGAATTCTATAGCTGGAGGCTAAAGCAGAAACTGCAATGATTTAAAAGAGAATTGGCTACAGTAAGAATGATAAAGCACCATATCGTTAAAATGCAACTGGCATCTTAGCCTCCCTACAGCTCTTGAAAATGTGCTTACTCCTCAACTATTTACCAAGAAAGGAACAGAAACAATTGAAATCCCACAATATAGAAAAATGTTAAAGAACTTAGAAAATAAGTACATGCAGAATAATTTGCTGGTAGGACAGTTAAAATAACGATGCATTATACATCACCAGATTGCAAAGAAAAGCATATAGAAATACATAGCTGAATTTAGTTCTATATTCATTTATCTCAATTAAACATATAGCTAGTGAATCAATAATGAAGGTCCACTTACATTTAGAAAATTAAAGCTTTATTTGCAGCTTGTGGATTAAACGTTTAAATGTTGTAAGACTGATAATATTTACATTTTAATGCTTGGAGAATCATCAACTGCTTTCTAAACTGCTTGTGAAATTAGATTTAGAAAGTCCTTGCATCAAAGCCTTGCGTAGTAGTCTTCTCTGCAAAGCTGTTTTGCAAGACTAAGACTGTGATAGAAAATAGCTACTGTTTCACAGCGAAGGAAGAGTTCAGAAAGGCCTTCAGCAGTTTCAGATAACAGAATTTGTTATTCAGATGTTGCTTACTCTAACAAGATAATAATATGCAGGCGTGAGTCAGAAAACTGCGCAACTGTGTTTGCAGGTTCACAGGGAAGAATTTATTTACAGCTAGATGTTTAACTTGCAAACTCTGTTGGTAAGATTTCCCTCACAAAATTCAGTTTGACAGATTTCATTTGTTCGAGAACTGTGTCCAGTTTTACAATTAAATGGAGCTGCTTCACTCAGCATTTATAAATGACATCAGATGTCATAGCAACATGATTACAAGTTTCCATCAATTTGTAGAGCTGAGTAAATAATTATCAGTGAATAATTAACTAAACAAAATTAGCCTCTTTCTCTGCTTCCAGCATGTCCTCAAGCAGATTGTATTTTCTCAAATGTATTCCTTATTTAAACCACATGGAAATACTCCAGACCCCACAAAACCACATCTTCAATATGCTGTAAGTCTATATGAGGTAGATGACTAGCTAAAAGACATATACAGGACTTCCCCTGGGAAGGGCAAACCAAACAGAGTCAGGAGGAGGAAAGAAAAAAAAAACAACCAACAACTGAAGAGGGGATTGCGATCTATATATTTAAGTACTTCTACATTTTCTTTTGTTCAGGTCTAAATATATAGATATCCTACACCCAAACAACACAACCATAAAAAATTGACTGTGCACAACACTTGAATCAGAAGTCACTAAACAATAGTTTCAGAGAAGACTTCTGGCAAGTGTCTCGTGTCAAATGGGAAAACAGCTGCACCTAGATACTTAATATAAAAGCCCCATCCTAATAGACAATACATAGTTCTTGCCAGATCGTGCAAAAATGCTCCCCCAAATCAGCCAGATCATATTTCTAATACTAGAGGTCCAAAAAGCTATCACTTTGTCATAGTGCTAAGGAGAAGCCTGGTTGGTAGTAAAACATTTGTCATCTCCCAAATCCAAGACCAGAAGGACTTGACAGAAACAGTCCTGCAGGACAGGAAGAGGTTGAAAGTTTTAGACCTGTCAACTGCTTTGCCCAGTTCTTGTTTTTTATAAACATTACACTTGGGCTCTGGAAGGAACAGAGACAGCACAGAAGAGAGATAAGAGGCCTTGCCTTTCTTTAAAAGAAATGCACTAGTCACAGAGTGAGGGCAAAAAACCTCATGGAAAAAAAAGATAAAATTAAAACTACACAAAATAAAAGTGTTACAAATTCTTAAGTCTAAGTAAAGTTATTATAGGATGTAATAGTGGTCATAAGTATAAATTAGCTCAAAAGGGAGCAAACAGTGTAGTCTGGACAAATGTCATCATTAAGCCTGGCAAATCCAAAAATAAGGTTTAGCTTTCCATGTTGTTTGCATTACAAACCTATGTGTCACTGGCTCTGTTTCCACTGAAGCTGAGTGACTGCCGGGGAACCTTTCTCAGCTGAAACAGAAGAGTTGCACTTAGAAATTCAAAGGAAACAGTTCAACAGTTTTGCTGGGGTATGGCCTTTGACCACGTTTCTTTCAGCTGGGAATGCATTTGGTGTCTCTCCTACTCACTTCTTCTAGGCTGGTCAGAAAAAAAACCCCACAAAACATTGATTGAAAGTCAGTTGATACTATGTCAAGTTGTCCATTAGAAGTTGTGGGGCTTTGTGGCTGGGTTTTAAATTTTTTTTTTTTTTCGTTTATTTTAAAAGTGGCCACCCTGCACAGTAACAAACAGCACAATGTGTAAAGCTAAAGAGCTATAGCTATGGTAGGTACATTTCAGTGGCCCTTTCTTGAGGTGGATGCAGTAATTGGCACGCCATCAAAGAGATCCCATTGCAGTTTCCTCTGCCAAAATATTGCCTCGCACTCTTTCATAGACATGCTCTGCCACAGCCACTAGGAAATAGGGATGGGCTGTGTTTACCAGTTTGCATAACTGAGACTCAGACTGACCAACTTCTATGAGGGCAGAAGGAGCTCTTGGCAAAAGCAAGGATATACATCTACATTTCTGAAGACCTGACTTGCTCCCCAGGAAGCATATTTTTCTTTTTAAACCCTCCAATTTCTTTTTTTTAATGGAAAAATGCCAATATCAAACTGTAAACAGACTTGGTTTCACAGATTTCCTGTATCTCTATCTGGAATCCAATACCAAACTGAGTGTATATTGATATGTATGAAAAATATGAAGATGAAGTCATAAAACATCCTCTCTGATTTAATTAGTTTTTGGCCATTTCTGAAAAAAAAAAAAGAAAAAATGAAATGAAAATGCTGAAACCTTGAGTCAGCTTCTAATGTTACTAAAATAATTAATCTTCCAAGAGACTTTTAAGCCATTAATGGTGCTAAATTCACTTCTCAGGAAAGAGCAGCCTTCTCCTACCATCGGCATTATCCCAAAAGGCTTGATTTTCTTACCTAAAGACCCCTCCACACTGCTAATTACTCAGGTATGGAGAGCATGTTGAAGGGCGTGGATAAAGTCAGCAGAGACTGCAAAATGTTTTGCCAATAATACTTCACCTTCTCTATAAGCCTGGTTTCTGCCATCTGATTGCTTTCATGTTGCCTGGCAGACAAACCTGAATGAATATTAGCTCTCTCTCATTCAGGGTAGGACAGCAGTCATTTGCCAGATGAGCCAAGACCACAGCCCTTTCACCACTTTAACAATGTCTCCAACCCACTGCCACTCCTGCAGCAAACTGGGATATGCCCTTCTGCCTATACCTGGATCAGATATTGCAGCCAGGTTTCCCTTAACAAATAAACCCCATAATAAGCTTTTCCTTTTTTTTTTAAACATATGTCACCTGGGGACTGTCTCCACAGGCCTGCACCTGGAGCTAGCCCCAGGGCACATGTATACAGCTTGGGAGTGGATCCAGGCAGTACTAACCTGCCTTCTCAAGTATCTCTGCTCTTCCTATTTTATTTTTTTCCTGTGGACAAATGAATCAAAACACTTTTCATGTGTCCTAGCAACCTGGAAACCAGATAGCAGAGAGATCTTTGTCTTTGTAACAAACCAAGATTGCACTGAAACTTTGGCTTGCTGCTGCTGCTCCAGAAGCACGAGCAATGTCCTGCTCATGGTGCAGAGCTACATCTGGCAGCCTTTTTTATCAAAGCAGTGCTCGCAGCTCAGCCACCCAGCAGCAAACATTGCCAGGCAAAGATATATTTACTCATATTAACATATTATTTATTCATCCTTGTTTTTCCCTTCCCTGCACCCCATGCCAAAAAGCTACATTTGCACATAATGTCTCTTTATGCTATTATGATTTAATGCCTTGTTACTACAGCAATTACATATTTAACAGAAAGTAGTGAGCAAATAGAAGTACAACAGTCAAACGTCACAGGTGTTAATGACATTTTCCATTAAATAAAACTATATGCTATTTGGCTACCTTAAATTCTGATACAGTTCAGAACATGTTTATCACAGTGGATATTGCAAGCCCTTTTTCTTTAATCATGAAGCATGATTAAGGATAAACACATGATTCAGAAGATTTCGGGTTTTTAGGTCTGATACATATTTCATTTCTGAGGAAAGAAGACTTGATTTCAGCTGCTACAGGCTAGAGTCAAGTCCCAATTTGAGGGGGCTTTGAGTCATCATCTTCTGTATAAGAAGAAACCAAGATTTGGTTTCTGAAAAGAGTGGTGACTCTGGACTAACAGGATCATGTAATAGCCAAATAAATATTTGTTATTCTTGTCAAAAGGACCACCAAAGAGCTAGTGGGCTATACATGTCAGAACACAGAAATCAGAATTACAAAAGAGTTCATGGTAAAAAGCTCATAAGGAAAAAAAGCTTAGCTTCCTATAGTCCTCAGATGGGAAGGTAAAGGACAGATGTTTGGGGGGAAGCTCTCTTTATATGTCTGTAGCCTTCTTGAGACCTTAACTACAAGCTGTGATCTCAGTTGTTTATGTTATTGTACGTGCATCTCTGTAAATTTCATGCACAAACTCATCCCCAAGGAACATCTGCAGTCATCAACAATATGAATTCTCAAAAAAACATATAATCATTTTACATTCCACGGCAATAGAGGATCACCATAGCCTGACAGGGACAGAAATACCTAATCACATCAGAAATTATCATTCTGATATTATCTGGTCTGTTTACAAGTAGCCCCTTTAAAAAGGTCAGTGATACAAAGTTAGACGTGTGATAGGTTAAGGTGATATTTCCATTTTGTGTGTCCTACAATAAATATTAAGGATCATTTAAAAATGTTAGATAAGTTCTGGAATATTGCATCTTTTTAGGGGTCTACAGGGAAAACAGCTATGATAAATCTAACTGGATTTTACCACAGCTCCTCATAGCAAGCCTGAAACCAGCGATAAAAAAGTACATTCTACAAAGACAGCTTAACTGTGAGTATATTGGCCTGTACAACATCTGAAATCTAAATGTGTCATTGTAGATTGAGTCATTTTATATCTCCACTTAGGTGTTAAAAAACAGTGCACACAAACACACAACTGTGGCAACTGAAGGCGGGTGGTGGGCAGAGCAGCATCACACTCAGGATCAGTCACAGTGATTCATAAACAAAACCTGATCTCTGCATTCACCTCTCCCTGGCATCAGAAAAAAACAGTAGACGGAACAGCTTAGGAAGATGATTTTATCATCCTTACACATATGAAAATATTGGAAAATACTTTTCTGTCATCTGGAAGCATTATAAAAATACATGTTAAAAACCAAAGAGATAATAACAGGCCTTTGTTACCTGTTAGGCACATATTTTCTTTGTGATTTTTAATTAAACATCAGAGAAATGAAACTGCTGGCTAGAAAACAGAGTCAGGAATATATGACTGACACAGACCTTCTGAACAATGTTTGACAAGTCCCTTAACCTTTCTCAGACTTAATTTACCCATTCCTGAAGTGGGGCCAGTGGTATTTAGCTGCTTAACAGGAGTTACAGCCTGCAGTAACAGGCTTATTGGACACTCGTTAAAGAGTCCAAGATCTGTGAATGGTGGATGCTAAGGTTTTACTGGGCTCTATTAGGTGTCAACACTTTCCCTCCAAGTTCTCCTCTTACTGGAAGAGATTACCAAAAAAAACCCACCCAGCAGAGATATTACTGTAGTTCCTAAGCAGAACAAGTGTAGTCCCTTGGATATGCTCTACAGGACATCAGGACAAAGACATTGCTGAAGCCCCCTTCCATTTCCACCCCCCCTTTTCAGGACACATTATATTTTCTTTAAATAATTCCACAAGGCATTTTCCTTACTCACTAGACCAACATGGTTCAGTAGACAAATGCAGTTTGTCATTTCTGCAGGACTCTTGTTTATATCCTTTGGAAAAAAATTGTTCTAGTCCTCTTCAGTGCAAGTTATTTTTTCCTCTACCCTTTTGACTTTCAGTTTACAGGAAGAACTACTAGACTCCTAGGAATTAAGAGTAACACTCTCTTAACTCCTCAGGATTTCAAAAGGAGGACTAGTTCACATACCCATATACCCTTTAAACCTGCAAACACCTTACAATGACAACTACATTTGCCTCATAAGCAAGAAATATCAGTATTTGATTATAAAAATATCCCTTGCCAACTCTTTGGTGTGCAGGACAGAACTGGAAACAGAGCTGTGTTGTCTGAAGTGGCTGGTTCTCAGCCAGAGAGCATCCCCCTTCTCAGTGCCCTGCCTTGCTGCGATTATTTTACATTTTTATCTCAACCTGATCTCTAGCTGCTCATGCTTCAGATATTGACAACGCCTGTCCAGGGGAGAGGACTATGCATTCTATAGTCAGCTGTTTGTTCTTTATTTGTTGAGACACTTGATGCCATGAAGTTAAAGACTCCCTCATAATGGTCTGGGCACACTACAACGTGGCTTGGAAGAGGACTTACTTCCTCAGAGATCCCACAGGGTTTTCACTGCCTTCCTATTTGGCTGATCTGGCTCCTTTCCAGGATTCAGTTTCAAATTTTTTGGGATTTAAAGAAAACCACTAGGCCAAACTGTAAAACTAATTATCACCTTTTTCAGTTCTATCTGGTGGACACCCATAATTATTCCCATGATCTCTGCATCACTAGGCCATGAAGGTTTAGAGGAAGGCTTGGAAAAATCTACACACTTTTAGAGATCTCAGGGTAGCTTTTGAGGGGTTAATGGGGTCATCACCAAAGAATCCATCCATCATTCTCATTCTCCACTCACTTATGCTAGAACAAAGCAAGGGTAGCACCACTAAATTTATTTAGTACCACTGTGTGCTATAAACAACTGCTACCATACTGGCTTTTTCTGGAAGAAACAAAGACAGCAAAAACTCACTGGAGAAAAGGAATACTGTCTCATACTACTGAGTCAGATGAAGATCAAAATATAAAGCAACATAGTTCAATTCGGTTCAGATGTTAGAGCTAAGTAAATATATAACACAGTTACTTATTTATTCACTTATTTAACAACCACAAAGATTCTGGACCTCTATTCTGCCACTGGAGTTTTGTTTCCTGTTCTATTCATACAATATTCCTGGAATCAGCACAAAATCTGTACAAACATCACTGTAGCACTTAGAAAACTTCTGTCACCAGTGTAATCAAGCAGCAAATGCATTTTTGATGTTATGCAGAAATACATGCCTTGATAGAAGAGATGAAGATGCAGCCCAAAGTGTTAAAAAAAATCAGAGAACAACATTTCAGCAGATGAAGATAAACTCCAATTTTTCTTTTTTCTCTTTCAAGCTTCCTTAGCTCAAGACACACATTCCAGATATATATGTGATATATATGTAATGCAGAGTAGTTAATACAGATGGAGATGGAGAGAGATTGACATGGCACTTATCTAAATGGATACTGAGATTCCAGGATACCTATTGCACTCTAGCTGATAGGAGCTTCAGAAGCTGTGAGTCAAAACTGACTTCACAAACCCACAACAGCGCTTTTCACCTTTGCCAACAGACATTGTGCGAGCCAGTTTACAGTTCTGTGCCAAGGGCACATCATCCAGACTTTTCTATTTCAGCTGAAAGAAAACCCACTATCTGATAAGCTAACATGATGAATGTTCCAAGGACTGCACAACTAAGCAGAAAACCCTAGAGCTTCAGAACTTTCCTGATACTTAAATTCCCCCCAATTTAAAATACATTTTGCAAGTCTTACTAATGTGTGTATACACACTCATCACCCTGCCTACTGTGCTCACAAAATACTGAATATTCAGAACATGAGTTCTATATTAGTCAACGTTAAATGCCATCAAGGAAAAACTGACATCCCTGTTAAGAAAAACAAAACCCCCAGTATAGTACAAACTCATTTGTAAGGCATGATCTTAAACATGCTGTTATAAAGATAGCCTTTCAACTATTCATTAACTTCTACAAAACATATTACTCCTTCAGAAACTGTCCCATATGGCAATGAAGCCTTGTATCACCTATTCATTTTTCCTCATTTTTCCAGCAATAAGAGAGCACCAGATTTTATTGTCATAAATACTGTGTAAATATATTGACACTACAAAGCACACAAACATCTCAAATTCTGTGTGCTTTTTTCACTGAAGGGAAATAGAGCCCACTATCAGTCACTCATCTGAAGGGCAAGGAAGAGTATAAACTGATCCATTTTTTTAAAATTCCAACTTTTGATGTAGAACTATTTTAAGATCTCCTGAGCACCCTCCCCTCTGACTTCCTCTGGAGGATAGTACAAAGGACATACAATTCAAACATCATTACTTCTACACTCACATGCTTTGGACATAGGACTTTTTGTCTCTGACGAAATAGACAAGTCACTGGTTGGTAAAATATGAATGATATATTAACCAGATCAAGGATCCAACCACTGAGTTGGATTATAATCTCTCTTTCATTCATTTCAGTCACTGTTTTAAAATCAGTTTCTATTTCAGTATTCCACAGCCTTCTTTCACATTAGTAGTTATAGTACTTCTAATAGCAATAACACGTGAACCACCAAAGTTCTGTAGCAACTGCCCTGCTCTGATAAGGATTAAAGTTTTACATTTCTAGTCATCAAGTCTCAATTTCCAGAAAATTTCTAGTTGGCTAGAAGTACTATGATACACAGGCTTTCTTCAGCATTTTAAGAATTTTATTTTTACATGCTAAGTGGGAAGTGGATGATGCCTTTTACCCAAAATTTTAAAAAGGAGACATTGAACCAGGCTTTTATAAATTAAAAGAAAAACTATATGATCTTATGCTTGTTACAAAAAAAAAAATAAAAAATAAAAAAAGAGGAGGCTGCCCAACTGGGCTTCCATTAATTTGAACCAGTTTACCAGGCCTACTTTGAATTTTGAGTTACATCATGTTTCTTCAGAGAACCACGTTGACAAGGAAAGTCAAGCACAGACTCTTGGAACTGACACAATCTGAAAGATTTCCACATAAGAGGGAGAAAAAAAAAAACAAAAAAGGCAAACCAAAAAGAATAAACCACAGCTACAGCCTGGATGAGAACAGACTTAGATGATCATATAGAAAAATAATAATAATAAAAAAACAAAACAATGACTGAGAGCAAAATTTGCCATGTACTCATAAGAAGAATGCATCCAATTTTGCAAGCCAAAGACTTGAATCTGTGTGGGAAATCATTATGTTTATAGACTCAGGAGAAAGTAAGGCTTGTAAACTGGTAAGACCATTCTTTTCTAAATCGGAACAAAAAGTGCAAAACAAGGAATAGTAGCCAATAGATTAAGTATTAAGCACATAAATCTTCCTGAAAGCAGGCAGAAAATCTGCCAAGTTTTTTCTTATGCATATTGAATTGAAATGCAGCATAATCCAACCCAGAAAGAAAAGCATTACAGGGAGCAATATAACTTCATAGTGAAAGACCTGTGTTCACAGTGAAAAGTGACATTTTTGGATCAAATGCCACCTCTCTCTACAACACGCTTAGTGATGATCTCAGCCCCTTCTTTTTATTCTTTTCCTATAACTCACTAGAGCCAATTAAAAAACTTAGAGACTTTAATTTGTTTTCCTTTTCAAGGGCCTGTTGTAACAACGTAAAAAGGGTGCATGCAAAGTGCCATATTTTCAACTTCATACTAATTGACATCTAGTTTGCACTAATGCAAGAACTTTAACGTGATTCAGAAAAATACTGATTTATGGTTATGATGTTCTGGTAGTCAGAGAAAACCTGAAGCTTGTGCTTAAAAACAAGAAGTGTAAGTTGTCTCAAACTTACAGACTAAGTATTGAATTCAGTTTTCATTGGAAGTTGTCAGGATTTCTCTTCCTCCACAATAGCAGGAGAAGAGACTTTTCTGTGTTAACCCTCAATAAGTACAATAACTCCACTTGTTAACTTCCATTAGAGCAGCAGAGGTGAAGAAATGTTGAAGAAATTACTTGTAGTTCAATTAATGAAGTAGAGCAAGATAAAACACATGTAAAATTCACCTATTTTTAACTCCAAGTTAATCAATGCAATGATTATGGAACCATATTCCTAATTTCCTTCTATGACACAACTACATCTTGCAATCAAACCTAACAGAAGGGAAAGAAAATTTATATTGTGGTAGGTGCTCCTTACAAAAATTAAAACTTCTTCTCCACTCAGTTCAGAATAAACTCATGCTGAGCCTTTCAAGCTGCAGTAAAGCAATGGTATCTACAACATAATTAAAAAGCTTTTTAACCTTTTATTACTTGTTTTTGTCCAAGTCCTTGTCTATTAAGCATGGATAATGAGGGCTGGAAGAAAGATGTAATGAAATATGGTCAATCACTTTCTTCTTTCTTTGAATATGTTCAATATACAAAATGTGAAAAATCACTCTTTGAAATTAACCTGTCCCCCTGCAATCAAATGTTGGGTTACATTTAACAAATGACCCTTTTCTCTTAGGAGAGAAATCAATATTCATGGCTTTCTCTCCTGCCCTCTGCGACTACTGCCAGAAATCCTTTTTTATATGAAACTGAAGAAACAGACATTTACTTAAAAATCTCTTATTCACGTACTTTATTTCTCCCTTGCCACAGCTCTTCCCGTCTTCCCCAGCTTCTCTAAGTCAAGGCAGAAAATTCTTTCCTGAAGCAAAGAGGGCAGAACATGCCAGGGTCCCTTGGCCTTCAGGCTCACTTTCCTGGGCTGACCAGGGCTCAGAAACCACTCCTGTCTGTCCTCAGATAAAGAGCCTGGCTCCATCCATCTGCCAGGGAACATCCCCAGCCAGCCCTTGCACATGGCACCAGCACCACTTGATGACTGTTCTGCTGTGACATTTCTCACTGAGACACAACAAACACGAGCAAAGGGAGAAGCGTCACTTGTGAGCCATGCCCAGGGAAGGAGCAGAGCCTGGTGCCATCAGCCGGGCTTCGAGAGAAGCCCTCTGCTCAGGAGCCAGGGCCAAATCCCACCCAAAACCTCCAGGGGAGCTGATGCCAGCACTGTGGGGCCACAGGGCTGTGGGCAGGCCATCAGAAGGCCAGTGCTGGAGTGCCATGCACTCACTGGGCTGAGGGAGGGTCTGCAAGGATGCCCCGTTCTCCCCTCAGTCATGGACACCAACAGGGAGTTTTCTTATGGACCCAGGGCCCTCCTGGCACCAGAGACAGGACACAGTCCCCATGGCAGTCCCCTGCTGTCCCTCACAGCACCTCAGATAGGACAGTCCCCATGGCAGGACACCCCTGCTGTCCCTCACAACACCACAGACAGGACACAGTCCCTGTGGCAGGGCTCCCCTGCTGTCCCTCACAGCACCTCAGACAGGGCAGTCCCCATGGCAGGATCCCCTGTGCTGCCACAGCTCCCGTGGGCTGTCCAAAGCCTCCCCACAGAGAACAAGCAGAATCCACCAGCTGGCAGTAGGTCCTTCTCAGGGTGCTCCCATGGCCTCACTCATCAACTCTCAATCTGAGTCCTCTGAGTTTGCCCCAAGACAAAATAACAAAGAACAACTCAGAATTAAAGCAGTCCCGCCGCAGGTTTAAAAAATTCCCTTTTTCTCTCAGGGAGAGGTTTGTACAGCATGGCACATGCAGCCCCAATGCCAGCATGTCAGGGCTTTACTTTGGAAAACCAGGTCATGGTTTTCCTCTTGGTTCCTGCCTGAATTTATTTTGTTTTCAGCTGGCCAGGCTGAGCCGTGCACTCAGATATGGAGATTTATCCTGTCAGCCATTGTAGCTGGATATGTTCCATTCTCTCCATTAAGTCTATTTACATAAGAGTCATTAAGGTACTTCCAGGTGCGCTGCGCACCAGAATCCAGCTCTTTGTAGATTTCCATCAATTTTTTTGTAAAACTTGCCTGCAAACCTGAGTTGGAGAGACCTGTCCGATTTTATTAAAATTCACATGTATCTCACTGGAAATGACTGCATGACCAGCACACCTCTTGTAGGAAAGAGAGCACAGAGAAGGTTTGGGGGTTTTTCTGCTGCCATTTGTAACTTCTTGCAGTAAGCTTCTGTTTAGAGGCTGACAAACTGAACATTGATTGGAAAGTTTTAGTTTCTGTAGTTGCTCTAGTCTGCTTAACTCACCAAAAAAAAAAAAATACAAATACAGACCTAGCAGTACACTACAGTGTAAGCATGTTGCCATCCCTGCCGTATCTTTGAGTACTAGATGTGAAATTGCCACAAAAAGATGAATAGTAACCACATGATACTTTTGTTTAACAACTGTCAAAATAACAGTAACAATAATATGCAGTGAAATCAGGGCATATTTTTTTCTTTAAATAACATGCTGTTTATAGCAAAACACAATAAATGCCATCAATCAGTGCAAACAATTAGAAAGTAAAAATAAACAAGAAATTTGGTTTAGGAAAAGCCAGGAATTCACAGGATACATACCTGGGTACAAGACTCAAACAATTCTGCCCATATGAAAAAAAGAAACCACCTGCATGTGTTGTATAGGCTTTATGAATTACAAAGATAGAGCTATTAGCATGGTTTATAGGCTATGCACCACACTATTCTTTATCAAAAAATGCTAATTTAGTGTCTCAGCTAGTCCGCAGATGCTTTATTGTATCATGATCATTTAGATTCCACTTTTCTCATGCTACAGTCAGATATTGTGAAAAATCAAGTTCCATTTACAACATCCATTGTTATCTCACAAAGTAGCACTTCATGCTACTACTGATGTGTTACAGACTGTTAACAGTAATTTAGTTTTAAATGCCAGTGCATGCCAAGTGTTCTGGATATGAATACTAACAGGATGAATTTATGCAGGTGTAGAAATTTAAAAGAAAAGGAAAAGTACTCCACACCACCACCCACACCACAACCCACACAGGAAATGACTGTCAGCTCTTTGAGGAAGGACACAGAGCATGGGACTTCTCTCTGCATTTTAGCTGTATGAAGTTAGTAATTCCCCTCACTCATCAGTGGAAACATCCTCCTCCAGGCATGCCTAAAGACAGGTGCTAATAACCTAGAGGTATTTATACCTCTGCACTGAATAGAGAGAGAAATTAAGTACTAGTTTTTGTGGTTGTTTGTCTTAGAGGTGGTCAAGAACACAGCAATGGCATATTAGTGATCCTCTCATTTACACATGGTGCTTTACAGGCCAAGACATCCTAAAAACAGTATATGAGGTCTGCAGCATGATGAGAGCTCTGCCTACCAAACTAGGAATTTTCTCATTCCTGGAGTAGCTTCTTCTGTGTCATCTTCCACTTAGCTTGTTGTATATCTTTGTTAAGGGCTTTTTGTTGACATCCTAATTAAATGAATTCATTATCCAAATATGTAAGCAGATGATGATAATTAATGAACAAAGAAAAAGGCAATATCAAGTTAAGCACACTCACAGAGCTCTTGGGGGGGGTGAGTGGTCCCACTTAACATCTATTGTTTTAGTAAGCAAATGCCAAGTGACTAAACAATACAAAGAAGGAGCAAAGTTCAGACTCTTACTACCTTCAAACCCTGCTATTCCCAGTTCTTTCCTGCATGTTTGAAACTCAGATGAACTAAGAATTGCTCCAGCTAAAGTAAGCCAATCCCAATTGGACAAGAAACTGGTTATCTTTATGAATACCCAGTAAGCCTAATTAATTCAGATGTATAATAAAGAATAGATGATGCCAATAGAAGATGGTCCTTTTTCCATATCCTTTCATGTTCCTTCTCCCTAGACCTTTTTCTGCAAAAGCTGCTCAAAATGGGGTTTTAGATAGGCCAGATTTCCCTGGTGGAATTGTGAGAAGATTCAATATTTGGCCTACCCCCTTTTGCTTTTAGCAATAGGGATGAAAAAGTGGGAGGTTGTTTTTATTAAACCTAAAATCCCTTTTGAGAGACTGCCAGAAATGAAATGGTTACTGTACATTGAAAGAGTTCTTCACCTTTTTGTTCAATGTGAAAAGCAAAAAAAATGATGCAAATATGAAGCAATGTGTCAGTTCTGCTAAATAAAAATGTGCACAGTAAAACTAAATCACATATATTGAAGTGTTATTTTGGTTTTATGGAAATGTAATCTGTGTTATGACATTTGCATTTCATATAACTGCTATGGATAACTAATCTTCCAATGCATTGCATATCATTTTGTCACCAAAAAAAAAAAAAAAAGTAATACTGTATCATCTGTTTCCACCTGTACACTAGAATATTCCATGACAAATGTATCAACATCAATTGTATAAATTCACTCCTGAGCCAATGAAAAGTACGGATACATTTAATAGAGAGATTTCTTTTTCCCTTAAACTCTACACAGCTATTAGAAGATATCATAGCTTGGTAGCAAAGAAAAATTACAACTTCAAACAACACAATATATGGATGTTTGTATGCATTCTAAGACTTCTGAATTTTGAGTGAAAATTAAATACATCAATATAGACTGCCAATATGGAACCTTAGGCGGAACTTAATGAAATTGCATGTTTTCCATTCCATGCCCAAAAATTATAGTTTTCAGCTCTGAGATTGTTTTTATTACAAAAAAACCCCCAGTATTTAAATAAGAGTGAAAATATTAAGTATATTTGAAATTCATTATCCTTTCACCTTTCCTTCCCTTACTTTTGTTTTCATGTTTTCCTTTTTATTACCTTTGCTTACCTAAGTCATTATCCAACCTCTCCAAAGTTCCAGTTCTCAACAAATGCCTTTAGAGGAAGTTCTCACAAAGGGGTCACACATGCTTTAGCCCTGATTAAGCCCAGTTTCACAACACTCGTAAAAACAAAAAGCCTTTAATTTCCCCATTTTGGAAACCAGTCAAAACCAAGGGAAATACATAGGAAGAAAGTGCAAGAGTAAGCCTTGAGATTTAACTCTCAACCCTTGGAATCCCTTAGGCACAAGGAGCGGGACTACTTGCAGTAAAAAAAACAATATTCTCTGGTCAAGTGCAGTGTCAGGCACCAGTGGATGAGACAGAGAGCTCCAGGTAATTCATTGACTTAGCACCAGACTTTTCATTGACTTTCAATGAGACTTGTTCTCTTCAGCTATCAAGGGACATTTCAAACAGCTAAATCTATGCTCAAGATCCAGAATGACCTAACTTCCTGAAAATTGCATAACTTACTGAAAATCAAACTAGCAAATGTGGGGTCACTTGACTAATTCTTGGTGCAATTAAGGAAGAGCAGCATTAAATGTGTTCCTTTTCTTGGGAAAATCATGCTTTCCTATCTGCTGTGAAAGTCAATGCAAAAAAAACATGTCTGTTCACTTGAACGTAGCTTTCTGCAGTGACATAGCTATATTTGGGATTCTTTTGTGTGCTGAGTTAGAAGGAGTAGCAGCTTTTTAAGCTCAGATGTGTAAATGTCCCCATTTATACCCTAGCTCTGCAAAAATAGGTTTTTGTGCATATTGCAGTCAATATACACACACAAAAGAGAAAAGTGAAATAAAAAATATAATTCTCATATTAGAAAACTGAGTACTTACCTAGTGATAGCAGCTGGAATGAAAATGGCTGAAAGCAATAAAAATCCATTTTACCATTTAGTACAGTTTGTCAGACTAGAGAAATGGGATTGAATTTCAAAGCCACAGGCAAGCTGGCAGAAATCTGTGCTTATGCAGTTGATAGGGGTTTTTTTTTCCTCCTTTTTTCTTTTTTTTTTCCTTTTTCTTTCCTTATTTACAACTCTTTTGATAAGCCTTCAGCAAGTTACATAGGTTGTTCTAGTTGTATCTCCTTTGACTGGATTAGAATACTTGATGACAGTTTGGATAAGTTTGAGGCAGATGGTTCTTGACATTTTTCATGCCATCAGTTACAAACCATGCAAGGAAACTCTTTCATCCTTTGTTTATCCTTCACTTAGAACCCACTATGGTAGATCGTTAAACTTTCATTTTTCACAGTGCTGATTAAGGCGTACTACAAGGCAGATGTTATGCAGCACCATTTTTAACAATTTACATTTAGCACCAAAGCTGGCTTTGTACTTGTTCCAGTGGATCAATTCACATTTCAAAAACTTCAAGGTCAACCTCTAAGCATTGCTACTCTGTTGAACAGCTAAATGTTTCATAAAGTTTTCCCTATGACTGCAGCACTTGAAAATATGTGCTGGACACTGTTTACTTGTTTATATCTGCCAAAATGAACACAAGTAACTATTGTTCATCTCTGCTACAATTAAATGACAGATATGGTGCTATAAAATCCAAAGAATTACAATAAAATGAATAAAGATCACTATTTTAACACATGACAAATAAAGACTCATTTATTTTCATTAACATCATTTCTAAATAAAAAATAATTACTACTTAATTGGCAGTTGGTCTTAATTTACATCAGGTCAAGCAATAACATTTCGTGGATGAAAATGTTTACTGGTTTACTTCCCATGTGTACATGCAGTTTTTATTTTATTATTATGCAAATTCTAAACATCCTAGGAAAAATTTTAATAGTTATATGTAAACAAAATACAGGTAAAGGCATCTTTAGAGAATAATAGAATAAATGCAATCATGAAAAAATACAATAAAATTAATTCACAGCAATTTAATTTTTATGCTCTGTAGAAAACTGAGTTTTCTCAGTTTCTCAAATACTTGGACTCTTCTGTAGCTGCTTTAAGTTACCATTTTTACTGAAAATTTACTGAAATTATCTGTAAGCAATCACAGCAATGGGGTAGAAAGTTTTGTGCTACTGACAATTTCCTTAAAGGACAATAAAGGGAAAAGAAATTTTTGGTAACTGAAGATTCCTTTATTTTTTAAAATAAGATTCTTCAAATTAGCAACATAAAATGGAAAAAAATAGTATATTTGACATATAAAAGCAGCATATTTTATTGAATGAATTTTCAAGGGTTTGTTGGTTTTTTAACATGGGCAATTTCCTATGCTTTTGTCTCCTTTTATTTAATTATGCTGTAGCAATATGTCTTATTAATTATTATTGTCATTAAATTCTGCTGTAAAAATTAGGAGATTGAATTATAATTTTATCCTCTGATACCTCCTGATCCTCATCACACCCTTTTCTTATGCTCAATTTATTCTTCTTTTCCCCCTGAATCCGTGCCATAAAGGCTTTTCCATCCTAGTCCTAACTCCCTTAAGACTTCCCATCAGGTACTACTACTTCACCCTTTATATCTACAACTATTTCTTATCCCTATCTCTATCCATTATTCTATTAAATTAATGTTTAGGCTTTTCTCAAATCAAAAATGGATTTCATCTGAGTAGTTCACTTGATTAATGACCAGAAGTCAATGAAATGTTGGTCTTGGGATAAATATCTATGCCATGGAAAATATATTAAATACCAATATATATCAAGAAAAATATTTTCTGTTGCGATCCTATGAATCTTAATTCCAGTAGTACTGGGGAATACCTTTCTTTCACTTGAGGAACTACAAACACTACAAATGTCAGTCATGCTAACAAAGATGTGGGGAGTACACAGACAACACATGGTCACAACTATTTCTTCAGAAATCAGCCTGGAAATCTTATAAAGAAAAGGCTGCGTAATCTCTCATAAAAAAAAAAAACAAACCAAAAATGAACATTTGAAATGGTGCTGACTTGAGTTATGTATCTGTCCTAGATTTGATATTTTTGCCACCCAAACCCATGCACCAATCTATATTTATAAAACCTTGAGCAACTAAGGCTCAGAGTAGTGATGACTGTGTCATTCAGGAATGTGTAATGGCCTTGCAAATGCACAGAGCCTCCTTTTCCATAGCTCTATCAGCAAAAATAAATATAGGAGATGAATACTACTGGGAAAGCATGGATTTCATCTTATTTTTGTTACATTATTATCCAGGCTTACAACAATATTTATCATCCTACAGTTTGATTTGTTATAATATATGTTTACCTTTTATCTTAGAAGAAAAGAGTATCAGCCCTCCAAGGATAATGGAGAAGCAATGTTATTTAATTATTCCAAACTATCTAGTGCTTTGGTACACAAAAGATAACAGTCAACATACTGCTACAAGTGTGCTGATATGCAAGCTGTGGTCAAGATAAAATATTTAACAGCAGAAAAATACACTTTCTAGCGCAGCTGCTATAATGGGATTTTAAATAAGGAAAAACAATTCTGTTTATACTTAGTTTTGAGAATATGTACAAAGCTAACTACAGTCATCCATAAATTAACTTGATAACGGCTGAAGATTGGTGTATAATGGAACTTGACCATTTAACATGCACACACCAAACAGGTGCAGGAGACACCTGCAGGAGAAATGCAGGTAGCTGTCAGCAGCACACTATCAACACATACAGAAAAAAACCTGATGTTATCATGGAAACAGTGAAAGTAAAGCTTAAAGAGCTTGCACAATCATACTGCCCCAAGGTTCATTTCCAGGCTCAGCACAGCTGTAGAGTTACATGTTTTCGAATGTTTAGGAACAGAAAAATAAGGAAAAAAATTAAAAATAATAACATGGACCATGCTCTTATAAACTGGCATCACTCCATGGAAACAAATGCAGCAGTGCCTGCTTGTGCCAGCTGAGGATCTGACATTACATGGAAAAATCCTGAGGCACCTGCAGTTCTGTGGGGGTGAATAATTTATGAATACATGAAATGTTCTGAATAACATGTTTTTGAATATTTTTCCATTCACTCCATCCTAGTTCTTTCACAGCCCATGTTCTTTAAACTCATTTATTGCAAGCTTCACAGTAGGATTGTGACAATGCCAATTATTTGGCCAATCCCCACCCACTCAGTTTCTTTGCCTGCTGTTTTTCTGGGAGGTGAAGAGAGGTGACTATTTTAGTGTCTTCTCTGGCAATTCTTAGAAAGTGATAGACAAAGGATAGACAGGTAATTCTTCTTGATTAAGAGGACAGATACAGTCTCTTCAGGTTTCTCTAATTCCTTTGGCTGCACTACAAATGTTATTTCATACTTTTCTCAAATCCACATTCCATTTTTACACCTAGGATACATTAAATATTAGATATTTTTTCCACATTGGCTGACAAATCAGAGAAGGTGAAGGTATAAGGCAAGGTATAACATGTCTCCAACTGAGCACCTCACTAAAATCCTTCTCTTAGGTTCCCATATGCAAACCTAGAGATCTATAACCAAAAAGCCAGCACCCAGCACCACTCCAAAATTTATTCTTGTTAGAGGAAGGGTTTACCTGTTGTCTGTGCTAAGGGGCTGCTGCCAGTTAGAGCATCACACATGCAGGCTGGCCTTCACCAGATAAGGAGCTCACACCCCCACTTCACAGCTCAGCCATTACAGATTTTCTCAACAATGGCCGAAATCTGGCAAAGCCTGAGCATTCATTACCTCCAGGTACAAATCGTCTAGGACAATTCTGCTCAGGGGGATCTTACCTGAAAAACAACCAAGCAACTCACTATAGAGCAGAAACAGCTTACTGCATTTCCAGATGCCAGAGACACAATGAAGTGCTCTTCCAAATGTGAAAGCAAAATGCAAAACTCTCCTGCAGCAAAAACATTCTGGCAGCAAGATTTTAATTTCATTCCTGCACACAAATGCCTTTGTGGATTTGTCTGTAGTAGTGATAACATGTCATGTGAACCTCTTTCAGCAGTCAGTGTCCAAACTGATGCTGCCTGTAGTGGGTTTACTCTCTGAAGTCGAAATTTAAACAGCTTCCTAGGCTCCCTCTGTCCCTGCTCTCAGCCAGAGCAGAAGGTCCCTGATGAGATGAGCATGAGCAGATTGTGTTGGTACCTGCACCCCCACCACACCCATCCCTTTGATTTGCCTGGGGACACACACAAACCTGTAGCAGAACCATGTTTATGTGGGCCACTTAAACCATATTTTTGCCCCTTAAGAAGAAGCCTTTATTCCCATTGCCCCTTTTCATGAAGAAATCCTGCCTCTTATGCACACCTTTACCAGCAGTGCTGGAGGAGCTGTGCACAATTCCCCATTAGTCTTCCTGAGATTTATGTATGCATCCAAAGAGGAGAATGGCTCTCTATGAATGTTTTAACAATCAGAACAATGAAGCATTGTGCATCAGTCTGTTAAAAATGTTTCTAAACACTGTGTTCAATACACACTACTTGATTTCCAAAGCTACTCTGGACAGAAATGATTTAGAAAACAACTCACAAGTAAACTAAAGCTCTTCTAATAAAACAAATATTTCACAGTTCATTTAATCTAAGATATTGAAAAGAACTGCCAGTACTCAGGTACGTGACCTGAAGCACAGAACTTTATTGCTTTCTCCACCAGGGATTAGAAATGTTTGGAGTAAAACAGTTGCTGCTAGGCAGGGCTCTTTTAACCTAACAGTCATATACCAAGACCACTTACCCTTTCCCAAGCAGTAGATAAAAGGGGGAAACTGAGGTCAACAACATTGTTTCTTTTTTTTATCTATCACATTCCGGAAAAAATTCAGAATTCTCAATTGCATAAGTGAAATAAAGAATTTGAACTTGGTAATATGAATTAAGAGCTTTGCATTTTCTGACTTTTTTTCCTACTGGAAGTGTTTTGTTCTACAAGACACTTTGCCTTGTGCACTGTGGTCTTTTCCTTTTCTTACAAAACTTTTCCCTCTCACCATTTGTCCTCTGATATCCCTCTATTTCTCCTTCTCTTCCCTCCAATGAAATGCTTGTTCAAAAGGCACAAGGCTGTCATTCAGTGGTAAGTCTGCAGAGTCATGATGGTCATGCATAATGTTTGCAACACGTGAAGCTCCCACCACTCAGACAATGGGAGTGAGCAATGCTCTGGATATGTTTAGGCCAGTTAGGACTAAACAGAGCTTACAAGTGAGACTAACCACACAACAACACACTTATTTGTCAGGGAGTAGTGCAGCCAGGTGTTTTTGCTGCACACTGTAATCTCTTTCACAATCTAGCATGTTCATAAAAACCAAATTATATTCATGGAACTACATCTCTTCTCTGTTAATCGCATCAAGCCAATGACTTATCAAAGCTCTCTATCTCTAATCTTTAGATGAACTGGCACTTTTGCAGTCTGAAATAATGAATGCATTCACAAGGAAAAGTTAGTCAAATTAAGTATCCCTCAACATTTTTTAAGTTATCAAAAAATTTAAACTGATTCCAATTACCAGCATCCACACTGTCTGTTTTTTAAGTACATAAACTGCACAGGGTCCACCTCAGCCAAACATATCACACCAGTTCTCCTACCTAAAGAAGGAGCAGATCCACAGTGGTATCCTTGTATATTATTAATCTCCAGGGATGCTTGGAAAGCCCTTGTGGAAGGGTGTTCTCATGGAAAATGCAGCAGCATATTCCAAATACAAATGTAGCAATGGTGAAACTTTGGAGGTGCTCACCAACCCCAAAACCACACCTCTCACACTATTTTTTCCACAGCACTAATGCTGGCTACAGAATTAATTCCATCAGAAGGACAGTCAAAGGCTGTTGCTGTTACTTGCTCATTGTCTTCTAATCAAAGATAATTTGACAAGTGAAATTCTATTAAAAGAAAAAAAATCCAATAAAACCTGGTCTTCTGAACTGATGTAGAAATTTAATTCCAATTGAAATCAATGGTCTTTATAGGCCTAAATGCCTTTTGGACTTTAAATCTTAGTATATATTTTAATACAATGTAATAATCAATAGTTCTCAAGGCAAAAGGACCAGCAATGCTCCAGATCCCTTATGAAGATGAGGGTACTTTTTATCAGATGTCTCTAAAGACAGTGAAAATAGTTTTTTGCTTTCTTAAAGATCATCGGAAAAAATTAGAAGTTAAATAATTTTCTTTTAATAAATACATGTAAACAAGTAAAGTGTCAAGCATTGATTTATTCATGTTTATCAGATATAGTCACTGAGCAAATCTGTCTTGTTGGAAGACTCACGGATAAACAGACATCCATTGACAGCATAGATTATCATGAGGTATTAGCCCTTGCATTGAGAAAATACATTGCAAGTTTCATAAGACATCAATAATGCACAGTCCTAAGAGAAAAAAAAAAATCAAGTGAAATTTATCTTTTTTCATGTTATTTTAAATAAAAAATGTCTAGGGACAAAAGGTTAAAAAAAGGAATATAAAATTACTTTGGGCAGAAGTATAAAGTTTTTCTTTATGTAGACTTTACATAAAATTTTCTACCTTTTATTATTTGGCATACTTGTATGGTCAAATGCACAAGATACTAGGATATTTCAGTAACTAATATAATGTAAACCAAGAATAATAGAAGAGCTTAGATTTGCTAGTTCAGTAGGTGACTTTCTGCAAACTACATCATGTTCTCATATTGTTTTGGTTAAAAGAATAACAAAATATCTAATTGAGAAAATACTTCGTTTTTCTAGACACATTTTACCTTATTATTTACACTGAACCGTAGATAAAAGCTTACTGGCTTGCTTTTCAACCACTTGGTATAAGAAGTTCACTTTCTTAGAACAACTGTTTTGAAAATCAGACCTTTACCCACTTAAAAGTTTTGAGCATTTATTTTTGTTGGATTTTCCACCAAATCATTTCAGTCTGAGTACCAGACCCCTGTATTATTCTGATAGCTGTGAGTTGGCAAATTTCTTTTACACACATCCACACAAACAATACATTGCCTTTGGACTTGTACACTAATTAATCAGAAATTACACCCATCCATTAGTATAAGAACATCTAAATGAAAAGAAATCAAACAAAAAGAGGGCTCTTTAGGGAAACTTTTGGGACTTAATCTGGGCTTTTTCCTGGCCCAGCTGCCAGAAGGAGTCTACGTTGGGCATGTTCATAAAAATCAGCTTTTAAAATGAATCTGTTTTCTCTGCAGTAGAAGTATTTTGCAGAAAAGTTCTACCACAAAATAAAAAAAAAAATTCAGTGTGTGTTTCTACTTTGCAGAAGCTTTGGAGAGGAGGAATTTATAGTACTAAGCAAAAGCAACTACCACACCACGCAGAACTTCCAACAAAGCATGGCCCAGAAGTGCAGCATGTAAGTAGGTGCATAATAGTCACAAGTTTGTAAATAATGGATGGTTTAGACTGCCTTAAACCAGATGTGGTGAAATAAAACCAGTAGTCTTTGAATGTCACTTAACTATAGTCACCTAACATGAATAATTCACTTCAATTTGCTTCTGTTGTCAGGTGATGAGAAATAAATGGTAGACACCAACAAGATGGGAGTTCTTTTACAGTGTCCATTTCCAAAGAAACAAAATGAAAATTCTGCTCTCCATTACAAATGAAAAGGCAGGATTCAGACTTCAAAGTGTCAAGCTTTTTCTAGAAAAAGGACAGAAGAGAGCCATCATTTTTATGCTAACAAAGGTAGAAATAATGCCTCTTTTCTCTAATCATTAGAGAAAGATAGGGCCATTGTTGTTGTATTGTGGGCATAACCTACGTTTTGAGAGCTAGACCAGTTCCATACTGACAAATAACCAGTGCTCTTTTCCCAAAAATCAGCACTACAGTTTTCTCTTTACATAGTTCTTGGTGTGAGATGGTCATGGAAAGAAAGAGCATTACCTTACTTCTTCACACTGCAGCTCTTGACAAATTTGTCTTTACAAAGCTATTCAGTATTTCTGTTACCTCCCTTTTCTTCCATGCTGCAAGAGTATGTTTACAATAAGGAACTTTATTTTTACACAGCTTCTCTGATATTGTCTTTTATTAGTTTGCAAAGAATAAAACAGGATGGTGGGAAGTAAAAGCTGTTCTTCAAATACCTGCCCTGTCATACTTCATGTGTTGTTTTCTGCAGTGTGCTTAGTGCTCAGTTCTGAGCTGAGCAGTGTTGGGACAAGTGTGATCATAAATTTGCTTGTGACATTAAAAATGCCTTTTTTCATGATTGCTACTCTTTAGCAATTATCTTTGCTAATCAATACTGTGCAGTGTTTGGATACAAGAACCCAGACAAAATTCTAGTTGCCATATTGTGGACTTAAGATGTGCTTATTGACAACCAGTGAGACCCAGCAATGTGTCCAAGGAAAACAGAGCCAGGTCAGGGACTCTTGGCATGGTCTGATGTGACCCAAATTCAATGTGTGGGGGTGGCAACTGATTTACACTGCCTTCCCACAGACTGACAGTGCAGCAATTCACAGTTAAAACAAGCACCATTCCTTAAAGAGCTATCATCCAAATTGTGAGCATGTAAATAAAATTAAACTGGCAAACTCTAGCTAGGTACAGACTGTGATTTCCCAATACGTTTCTTGCTTAAAATAGTTTCTAAAATGCCATGTTTGATGGCCCTGTACAGTGATCTTACACAGCTCTGAGGAATACAGATCATTCTTTAATAGCTCCAATATGAATGCAGTCCAATAATCTGTCTTGATCTGTACCAGAATCTACATTAAAAACAGGACTCCAATATGTGTCTTCTGAGGAGGTGGCTATTTTAGCAGAAGGTGAGAAAATAAAAGAGAGTCACAATATTGTATTTTCTAAAGCTCTGCAGTGGCAAAGGCTTTCAGAGATTTCCAGGAATAAATAAATATCTATACAGTCAACAAGATGAAATATGTAAAGAGCACAAAACCAAAATGATACCAAGTGCATCGTGCTTAGGAAATGAGGAAGACATTTCTCTCACCTTCTTTAGAACTCCCTCTGTCCCCAGCTCTGGCAATGTGGAGTAGCACTACATTACATCCTCTACCATTTAGTTAAAAACTCTAGCATGAGGTATTGATATATCCAGGATCAATTGCTTGGCTGCCTATGTATCCATCTTCATGGATGGATGACTAGCAGAAAATACTTAAGCTACTGAAGATAGAAGCAGCTATTTGTAAATTGTTTGCCCAAAATACAAGCCTAAGTTTTGAAACTTTTAGTGTTACACACCTGATGCTTGATATTCTGTAAATCAGTCAAACAGGATTCGTGCCATATGCACATGAGACATGTAGAGTAGCATCTCTGACCATTTCTTAGAATTAGCATAAAATGCTCCAAATTGATTGTCAATTTGTGAAATATTTAAAATATTCAGCAAACAACTAAAAAATTGTTATGAATTGTATATGTCAAATAAAATTGCACTATGAAACATGAAAAAATGTTATACTTAAGCTGCCAAGTTTTTCAAATGTAGATGTGAACTTTCTTTTTACCTTTCTGTTTTATCAGAAAAAAATGTGCATCTCATACAAAAAAAAAAAAATTAGAGTGCTTCTTTATTTCATTAAAGTACACCAACTTTTTTCAGTAAGGGTACTAGTTTCTGTAAATGGCAGGGCCAAAAATAGTTTAAATTAAATTCTCAGAGTACTGAACATGTTGGTCAAGCACTCCCAATTACATCTATAGGTTATTGCTTCCTATATTTTACCAAGAGATAGAGCATATAATTTCAATTTTTAATTTTTCTTTAATAGACATTTAAATAAGTTTTTCTCCTGCTAAGAACATTTTCATTAAGAGTTCATTGCAATTGCTCAAAAAAGTTTGAGGTTGCCGAGTTTTCAGTGGAGATACTGGGCCAAATCTGTTTCTGATATAAATCCAGATAAATTGATTTACTGCACCAATAACTAACAACAGTAATGTTTTACTACTTCTATATATGCCATCTCAATTATTTTCAATTTTCTATGGAACACTTCTAATGACAATACCACTTTTTATGTTTTAAAGCATTTGAAGGCCTTCTGGAAAATAAAAGGCAGTTTTAATAAAAATTAATCTTCCATTTCTAAAAGTGATTACTTTTAGAAATATATACACCTGTGAACAGTCACACTGTATATGCATAGAGTCAGAAAAAAATCACAAGACTAAGTAAACCTTGTAAAGTACACAGCATAATTATGCAAAGCTGCAATGTGAGGCAATCTATGCCATGGCCAATAGTGGGGGCTAATACTAAGAAGAATTTATTTTTAAAATAGCAGGAAAAGAAGAGCATGCAGCATCTATTCAAAAGTAATAAAAAGCTTTATTTTTAAGGATGCAATGACAACAACACTCTGGGATTTTCCTTAAAAGAGATCTTGCCTTCTTTTCTTTAGGTATAACTGGGATAGAGGGAGGCAGCCTTCATATGACACTTATTGCCACCTTACAGGTGGTGCAGTCACAGGCATTCTTTGATGTTTGTAGAAAATTTATCTGTATTCCCCAGGTTTCAGCTTGGCCAAGCCCACCCAGCTCAGCCAACTGTGCCACACTGGCATCAGTCTCAACACGGACTAAAAAAAACTCATTGCACACTGAGCATTTACTTATGGAGAGACACATCCAAATAAGTTTTATGTAGCAGTTTCAAATTCTTGTACCTGAAGAAAAAAAATCAAATCCAGAAACTGCTTTGACTTATGCTTTGGATACTGCTCAGGGATACAGCAGCTCTCTTTCTAGAATTTTTAGTGATCTTAGCAGCTTAAACAATCCACCTGGCACCTCATTCTCCACATGTAAAGGAAAAGATGTGTGATTTCCTTTTTTTTTCCCTGACTTGGCTGTTTATTTCAGAGCAGTGAAAAAGATACGTCAAAACCATAGACTTCAGGAGACTTTAATCTGTCAGGCATATAAAAAAACATTACTCCTAATCAAAATATCTATAGACACTATGATATTTCAGTACATTAGAAAGGCTTCTCCATTCTGTTGTGATTAAAAGAAGAAAAAGACAACACCTATAAAACTCTAATTAGAGAATTACTGATTCTAGGAGAGATTTTCAGAGAAGTCTGAAGAATACACCTTTATCAAAAGGGATTTATTTAAAAAAAAAACCTCAAAACAACTCTAGCATGTAAATCAAATCAGCCTGTCCTCCACTTCCAAATAATTCTTATTTATTTTTGCAGCCTACTGGCAAGTGCCACCTTGCCTTATTTACACTGCATACTGACTCAGAAAACCGTACCAAAAACCTCGCATTTCAATTCCAGCCAACAGTAATGGAAAGTGTAACCTAAATTGCCTTACAAATGCTTCTTGCATCCATAAGTGAATTAAACTAAACTTCTGGGAAACCTGTCTGCTCAATGGTATTGTGCGAAGGACGAAGCAGATCGGAGGCAGGAGCAGGAATGGGGGATATCCCATTTGCATAAGGAAGATAGCTCCTTTGTAAACATTGATACAGAATGGCAAGTCTAGCAATGACTTTTTCCCCCCCAAACTCTCTCCCCTCTGACTTACACATCCTTGTAATATATACTGCTGTTTTGACTTGAGCTATGCACCCAAATAGACTATTTGTGGAGCATTTGTGATGCACAGATCTATTATGCACAGCTATCAGAGGTCAAACACAGAGCAATTCTATACCTCTGATGTCAGCCTGAACAGAAGCATTGTTCTTGGCAGTGACAGGAAAAAGGCACCACATCCAAATTACTGAAAGCCTTCTCATGGCAGAAGAAAAAGCTGTCAGTTTAACAGCTGAACACAGAAGGTTCAACCAGTATATATCCTTCTCATTCAAGTAACATGAAACCCTGAAAAAAAAAGAAAGAAAAGGAAAAAAAAAAAAAAAGCTGGAACTGTGTCAGATTTTTTAAGTTGGAAAAGCTCTTGTCATCGCTGAACAAAGAAAACCAGCCATTTGTGTTGCCAAGACAGTGCTACTGAATTACAAAATAAAAGAGAAAGAAGGAGCATCGATATAAATATATAATGTGCATGTCTGTACTGAAAGGGAAAATATTCTAAATCTACTATAGTTTCATATTTACACTGCAAAGTGGGCTGCAAACCATGTGAATATCTGTTAATATGCACATTCACACACATATATGCTGATCAATAGAAAATCTATAAAATTTGTCCCCTATGTATGTTTCCCTCTTCTGTATTTCATTACTCAAAATAAAAATAGTTCTCTAATTACCACACTCATATCTTATTCATGCTCAGTGTGTATATTCCTTGAACAGCATCCCCAAACTGCACAGGCTGTACTTAAAGAGTGGGGAGACAACTCCCTGCCTGGGGTGAATGACCCCTTCACGCATCTTTGACAAAACAGACCTTAGCATGTCAACAGCTATCTAATAATGATACAAGAAAAGGATCCTCTCACTCGGGGCTATATGAAATAAAGGTGCAGGCTGTGTCACGCCCTGAGGCTACAATCCCCTCGCCATTCCCCCAGAACAAAGTGTTGCTCAGCGTAAGGGAAAGCTGTTTGGAGCTACAGCAGTGATTACCAAATCTTCGCTTTTCCTCCTCTCTTAGTTTTAAAACATACACCGGGTGAACAGCAAGCATTTGTAAAAGCTAAGTATGTAATCCAGCTTACAGGCTATATTTCATTTTCTAATGCATAAGTAAGAGAGATTTAAAATTCCAGTAAATAGTTCTAACCAGCTACATCAAACAAGTGAAGCATTAGATGGGGAATGTGCATGCATCTGTCATCTGATCTGCCACATGGTCCTTGAAGAAATATCAATCCTGATAGGTGCTTTACTAGTTTTTGTTCTCCACTACCACTGGATAAGCAGTTTAAAAAGTCATGCTAATTTTTAGCAGAAGAACCATGAGAAGTAATATGAGGAGACAGTTGTACACAGTCACAGGATGAACTCAGAATATTAAAATGTTACTCTCTGCCAACATTAAAGGAAGAATTGACTTTAATTTCATTCCTGAGGGTTGCTCTTGCTTTTTTGTCAATACAAAGCAAAAATAGATCATTTTAGCTGATTAGAAGTTCCCATGCTCTTCTTATTTATCTCATACTTGAAATCATAACACTTGGCTTGTGACAACATAATTGTCTCCATAGAAACTAATTGAGTTCTCACAAAATGGAGCATTTGCACAATATTTGGACCCTGTTTACTGAAAACCTGATAAACACGTGTACTGCACAAACTGTCACCACTGGCTGATTTCATAGAAACCCACAAGCCATTTAGTAGGGATTTATTACTAATACTGTTTTCTACCTCTAATCAGGCAAAAAATAAATCAATCATTACATGAGGACTAAGCAAACTTCTCAGCTGTTCAGCATCAGGATACATGGCTCAGTGTTCTTTTATGCTCAGGTGCAGCTCAGCTCAGCCTAAACTGTGCATTAGGTGTCTGATTACTAGGAATTGTTGACACATGACACTGACTCACAAAGCAAAGCAAACTGTGAATACTCTTTACAGTATAAAAGTGTATATCATGCTATCTGAGGTTAAATTCCTATTACCTTTTTTTATTATCTGCTTCTAATTTTAGAACTTTAATCATTGTGGAGGATCACTTTAGGCTCAGCTTTGACATCAAACTAAACTCCCAAAACCTCCTCAAATACACAATTTCTATAAAAGCCTTTTGGATACAGTGGAAGTCTGAAATTCTCTTTATTTGACTGCAACAAATGTTTAAGTGGGGCTGTCTTCCTTTGCTATATCAACACCTGGAACTGCTTTTGTACATAACAGTAAGTGGGATACATCTTGCCTAATTTCATTCTCTATAATCCCTGTACAGCAATCAGTAGGTACTGGCAGATAACAACTCGATCTGCATGCTCAAAACAAGTACCAAAGAGTAAGGTGGTGTCTGGGAATGAAGTCAGTGACAAAATTTTAATTAGCCTCCAAACTAGAGAGCATCCTCCTGTGCCACTGACCTGTGCAGTCACCATGACCACCCAGCTGTGCACCACATTCCAGGCTGGGAGGGGGAGGGCATTGCTCATCAACATTTCCAGTGATTTAGAAAGGTGAATATGGGACAAATCTAGTGATACTCTTCCCAAAAACCTTATTTAAATTCTTCATTATCTCTAAAGAAAACATTTTGTTAAACCTCTCAATAGAAAATGTGTCTTACAGTTTTTGGTGCAGCAACAGCCTTTTTTTTTTTTGTTGGTCACATTAGGCAAAAAAAACAAATACAGAATTGTTGAACATCTAATGATCAGTACAGCCTGCATACCTCAGGACCAGCCATTTATATGTAGGATACTACCATTTGAGGCTGTCTTGCCAGAAAAGAAACAGATGGTGCCAATAAAAAGCAAAAATGAACTTCATTCTTCCATAACAAGGCAATAAACCCCAGCATAATATTATTATTTTCCATAAGTCAGGTCTTAGCACATCGGGGGCAAAAGATGAAGAAACTGAAAAAAAGAAACCTTGTGCTTTTGTTCCAAGGCTTTGATGTCATCACTGTTGGTTTTTAGAAAAGCTTGCAAAACCCTAAAAATCCTTTTTAGCCTTTAGGTTGCTCTGCTTAGGGATTTAGAAAGGATGTCAGTGTAGGGTTACAGACCAGATGACAATTCTCTTTGCTGCCAGGTGTATGTGGGCTGGAGGGATAAATAAGATGCATGGAGATGAAGTTTGTAGTTATCTTTTCCCATATATTGACAGAATACATTTCACTATGCACTGACTGAGGGTTTTTTAAATTTCTCTCCCATCTCTAGGATCCCTTGGGTATGTGAATGTTTTTCTTCCCCTCTCTCTCTCTTGTTTCCCCGTTCTGGCTTGCAAGTTTATCCCACACACCTGCAAGAGCAGGATCTTTCAGTCACAAAGAGCTGCCAGAGCTCTCATGACAAGGAGGAGACATAATTTGGAGCATCTTTTTCAGCTTCATTAATAACAAAACACCTGTGAGCTAGAGAGTTTAAGAGATTGTGTCTTCATCATTTATGAATCTTCCTCCCTGCTGTGGCACTCAGCTCTTTGCCAGCTCAACCTGGCACAATTCCTCAGCATCCAAAATGAAAAAAAGGAAAAAGTGCATTTTTGTCTCCAGTGAAAGCAGTGTGGATGGTGAAGGCAGGGAGCAAACACCACCAGGAGCTGAACGCCTGCCCTTGCTAGAGCTGGAAAGAGTGACAAGCTTTGACATGACTGCCTATTTATTCTCAGTTTGACACTTTTTTGTTTTTGTAAGAAAAATAATGGACAAGGAAAAATATAATCCTAATGATTCAAGAATTACATGATAGTAGCTCCTCTCCTCCACAGTCTCATTGCAGACTTACCACAGCACACTGAATTTTTAATTGTATGGATGAATAAAATAGCTGTGGCAAAAGCAGAGAACAGCTTCTAAGCCTATCTTTCCATAATAAATTTCTAAAGGGAAGAACTGCCATTAACGCATTCTTGCCACAAAAGGTTAAACCCTTTCACAAAGATTTACTTTTTAAGTCATTGTCTTTACTGGAAAGCTTCAAGGAACACTCTCACAAAATGTTCCATTCTGAGGCACTACCAAAGGAAGGGCATTTGATTTGCAACCAAACTAACAGCAGCTATACAACACGTTGTGGTTAATTTGACCTCTGAGGACACTGGAGCACTTTGCAAACTGTCCCAGACTCCCAGGCACTGAAATCTCCTTTTGATATCATCTGAGTTATTGCCGTCCCCCATGAGCCTTTTGAAATACTCTCAATACAAGTGCTAGGACCCAGGAGTCCTTTGGTAGATAGTATAAATGCAAGCCAAAGATCATTGTATAAATCAATTATTGCATCTCACAGTGTTGTTGAATAGGATTAAATAACCTGAAGATCTGATAGATATCCCTATCTAACTGTAGCAGAAGCAACAGTGACCACCATCAAAGAATTTACCTGATGTTATAGTATTAGCATCAAATCTTGGATGAGAAACATCGTCTTTAAATGCCAGAGAGTCACTAAGGCACAGAAGTGAATGATCAAATCTGTCTTTTGTACATTTTAAAAAACAAACTACAGCTTCTGCAATTGCTTTTGCTTTTACTTTGGAGATGGTGCAGAGGTTCACCTTGTTTGTACTGATGCTCAGTGTGTCCTGCCCTCTTGTCTTTTGTACTGTATGTGAGTAAAAATCTCAGATTCTTCCAATCTGAGAAGTATTTTTTATTTTAGGATATATGGATTTTGCACGCAATTTCTATTTTATGTACTCCTTGCAGAAAATATGTAGTAAAAATAGTGATCTGAAATGCAAAGCCTGGACAAGAGCTGATGGACCACAGGTTCCCCTCAGCTCTACTAACGGACTTCCAAGCAACTTCCAGGGTCTTTCTTTTGTGTTTAGCAAGGCCTTTCTGGCTGCCCTTGAGTTGTGCCACTGTGTGATAATCACACATTCTGCAAGCAGAAAATGTGTGCATCTGTTATTCATATTCTGGTGCTTCATCATATAAACAATGCCTTGAACCTGCCCCATCAGGGCTGCCATCCCAGCTCATTAACAGAGCGAGCAATGGGTGTGACCCCAATGTGAGCAAGTGTCTCTCTGGGATATGCCTGACTTACAAGTTCAAATTCACACACAAAGAAATGCAGCTGAGACCTTTGTTCTTTTCTCATGTGGCAAGTACTGGAAACCCCACTGGAAATTCAGAAGGTTAGGATACATTCTGTGGGTTTCCTCAACTTCCATAAGCCTGCAGTTTGTGCTAGACCAGGTTTCAAGAAACCCCACCAGAGATTAATTGGCAATTTTGGAAATGCATATATTAAAATCTCACAAAAGCAATGATTTTAGAAACATGCTATTTAAAAATTCACTCAGTTCTTATGATTTTGAATATTCCCAAGTTCAGTTTTACCGCATAACTAAGTTATGGACAGAAAAACTGAATTGCTTTAAATGGTACGAAATTCCACTGCTGTACTGGTTGAAAAGCATAATTCAGAGAGTTTTGCTCTGAGTCACTGTTTTAGTCCAGTTTGTAAAGAAAACTGGAAGTTTCTTAAATATTCATTCTTTTGGAAAAAGAAAATTAAAATCCCTGTAGGATGGAAAATACAGCATCCCACCCCAAAGGCTATATCAAAACATAATATTGAAGAAAAAAAACTAAAGAAAAAGGAGGAGATATACACAGTGAAAAGAGCATATAAGAAAACCACTGAGTGAAAAAAAGGGAATGTGAAGGAATTTTCTGCTTATTGTTATGTCTCTATTCTCTCATTCTAATTACCATATACTGTAGAAAATAATAAGACAAAATAAGCAGATGAGATCCACAAGAGCAGTAAGCCTCACTCACAGATTAAAAGCAGGTGGCACAGTGAGAGAATAACATGAATGGGGTAGGACTTCTGGTCTGGAGGAGAAAGACGTGGACACAGCTCTGGCAGCCTGGGCTCCCAGCACCTCTGGGGAGAGGGGAAGCCCCCACAGCCAGGCTCCCACAGAGCCCAGCTCACAGGGCAGCACTGTCCAGGGCATCTTTCTCACTCAAGGAACATGAAACTACAGAAAGCAAGCTAGAACTCTCAGATTCAGTGTAAAGTTACAAAAGCTTTTGTCAGTGCCAAACAAAGAACACAACTGAGCAGTGCCACCAAATTAATAAATAAAAGATTGATTTTCAATGTGTATTTGTAGTCTAAGTATACAGCCTGCAACCTATGTTAAGCATGCCTCTCCCCTTACCTTCTAGTATTTACTTATAACTAATATATTTATTGCATAAGCAAGCCTTATATAGAAAATATAAATTCTATGAGCTCAATATGGATCACCCACTGAGTACAAATAATCACCCTGCTGAGAAGTGTCTTTCCATTACAATTCCTATGCTATCTTTTCTAAACTCCCAGCACATGAAAGTGTCCTAAAGGCAGGATCAGCTCTGCAGCAGGGTGACACCAGGGTCCTGTGCTCAGGCAGCTCAATTGTACTGTTAAAATTTAGAACCGCAGTCAACAACACATAAAAACCCAAGTAATTTGCATGTAATGGTATTGAGTGGCTTCTATATTTAAAAAACTGAGCATATTGCCCACTCAAAGGGGATATTCCTTGTTATTTTGATGTTAGATGTGATTTACAAGGCCAAAAAGTTAACAGCACAACCAATAGCTAACAAATCTGTACCATATGGATGTGGCTTTACCGATGACAAGCATGCTTTGACTCACCTGCAGTTTATTTTCTAGTGTACATGTATGCCAGCTCTCAGGTTCTATTCAGACTGTTTTCCGACACTGTCGACAGTTTAAAAATTGAGAGCAACCACCACTGTACATAGTCTTGGGAAACACGACATTCAACTCTTTAACAAGCATTTGTCATTAACTTATATAAGCATGTGGCTGGAAGGTGGGGGGGGGGAGGGGTGACAGGGAGGAATAAGAGAAAGGAAATCAAAGTGCTACCTTACTAATTAACCAGAACGGTGATTAAAACACAGGAGTACACAACACCCTTACAGCTAGGAATTGGTTGGCCCCTGGTAAGGCAGAAGCTTGACCAAACCATTGTCTTGAATAACTCAGAGGGTTGACACGAATAACTACATACAGGAAAAAAAATCCATCAGATATCTCTTTTCTGTTGTTTATATTATTGACCTGATCGCTTGGCAGGGTAGGTGAACAATGTTAAGTCAAATTCCCAAATGGTTTAATTCAGCCCAGCTTAATTCAGCTTTAATTTAGCACAGTTTCATTGACTGCAGTCCAGCTGGGCTGATTTATTCCAGCTAAAGGGTTGGCCCCACTCTAGTGTAACTGGTGAAAACTATTATCCACTGAAAGCATGATCATAAAGAAAAAGGTATTGAGAGGCCTAGTATGAAATACAGGGTGTTGATATACTGAATGCTAGCAATGTTTATCGCAAAGACAGCTCACTCTTTCACTGCTGTGATTATAGCTGCCTTTTGTTACAACAGAGCAAAAGAAGAACATCTTTATTGCTTGGAAGTCCATATGCTCCTCCTATTTATCTTGCACTTGAAATCTTTACCCTTAGTTTGTGACAACATAATTATCTCCATGGAAACCTGCTAAATTGTCATGAAATAGAACACTTACGTAAGCCTGGACCCTGCTTCTTTCCCAGTGAGCACGAGCACTGAACAGACTGACCTGGGCACATCTACACAGACCCACCCTCCCCCTTGCAGAAATGCCAGAACACACTGCTTTTCCTGTGCAGCCAAATTATACCACTTACTACATTAAGGCTTCATAAATAGCTTTCCTAAAAGGCTTTGTTAATTGTTCAATGCAATGAAGAATTACTCTGATTTGATATTCAGATATCTCTAAGCGTACCTAAGTTAGGCTTTCAGTGATTTACAGAACAGTACAACATATGGAAGGTGTCCTGGAAAACATCAATGCTTTACAAAACTGAATTTCCAGTTTCACAGCCTGAAAACACAAGTCTAGCAAGGCAAATATTTCCTAACATGAGCTAGAATGGTTGTATCATGGAAGCTTAGCAACAATGAGAAGATTAAGTATGGGAGTTCTATTAAAGTATTTTTTCCCTTACTGCTTTTGAAAATCCCACTGCACACTATTAGTTGCAACTATGCTGGGCCAATCCTATTAGCTCTCTCCATTAAGTGTTCACAACTTCCCCTGGAAGATCTATTCTTCCATTTCAGCAGATATTTCATGAATTAATTGCAGGCTTTTCACAGTTAAGTTACATTCATTTTATTTTTAAATTCAGCATGCACTGATTCTTTGGATAATATTACAGAGAGACCCTTGAATACTTCATTATGTTTAATAAATAAATAAACGTGTGTATACACACACAGACTTTTCTGGGGATAGAAGAGAGGAATAGGAATTGTGTGGTAACATACCATGCATTTGTAACATATTGCAGATATCTAAAGGCCGAATTATTTTTAGCCTGCTTTCCTAAAGAAATGAGTCTTTTGTGCTTGTGCCTCTGCCTGTTCCTTTGATTCTGCTGGCCAGTTACCCTCAACAGACAGGCAGTATTATCAGAGAGATTGTTGCTAAAGATTTCACAAAAGCCAGAGCCAAATTCTGTCCCCATTAAGGAGATGCTCAGAGGACTTTGTCCCTGTACATTCTCACAGCATCACTTCTGGCTGCTCATGCTGAGGACAGGCCCTCTAACTACATAAGAGCTTATGAGTTATTGGGGAGAGATTACAAAACAACTTCATCAGAAAACAGGGCTGAAACACAGAAAAGACTCTGAGGTACTGCCACAGAGAGGACATAATGAGGAGAAATGAAGTTGATGACATGACAGAACACGTGAAGGAATTGGACAGAAATCTGCAAGACTTTATTAAGGAAGGCTCATAGGGGAAAAACAAGCGCTCTCTTATTGTAAAGCAATTAACTAGAATTCACTGTCAAAGGTATTGCAATTTTGCAAATTATTTCAAGAGAACAGTCATCTAAATTTACTAATGCTCTCTGTTTCAGGTGAATACATAGGGCTATCCTCCCCCAAGCTACTCATTTCCAAAGCTGTCCTGTGCTCCAACAACAGCAATTTCATCCCACATTGTATTTAGTAAATTGCACTGAAGCGCATGAAGCCTTCCCATAATCTCTGTAAACACGGCTGTATATCTAAAGGCAACTCTTACATATGGGTCATTATCTATTCTACTGCTTGATATCTCCTATTCATGACCACGTCATCTCAGTAAAAACCAAGTTGTTCTGCATTTAGATGCCAAGTAAGATATTCTAAAATATATAAAATACATGCATGTCCATAAACATCATTTTCTATACATATAGTAGATTGAATCATTTATACAATGCCTTTAAACCAAAAAAAAATACACATCTGGAGATTTCAAGAGCTCTACAAGCACTAGATATTTTGCTTGAATGCCTCATTACCTGTATGCCTATTTTATCTTCTCCTGGGCAGTGGTAGCGAGTGAATCTGAAATCTTTAGGGTGTTTTGTCACCCATCTGAAGTTTCATATAAACTGAGTCAGGAAAACAAGAGGCCAGACACAACAAATTTCCTGAAACTGGGGATGGTGAGTAACACAGCTCACACATATGGTGTGGCACCTGGTGCTCATTACATACAAATCAAACAAGCTCATCATTCTTGTAACGCATTTCTCCACTATGAGCCTGTTAAACCCCCTTCCTTTCTATTTCTCTCTAATTTTTAGGCGTCATGGTCAAAAGGTGACAACTACTAACAGGAACACACCAGTTTGCCACCAGGGAATAGGCTGCAGCTGAGTTCCCTATTTCAAAAGACTTTCATTTTGTGGTCCTGTAAGATTAGGGCACAGACCCACCCACAACAGCTGAGAGCACTTAGCAGTACCCCCTCCTTCATTCCATCCTTTGGGATGCATTTCAGAAGCTCTAGACTAGACTGAAAAAAAACCAGAGAACTCAAAAATATCTGACAAGAGTAGCAGAAAACCTGCAAAAAGCATATAAAATACAACTGTTAACAGCTCAAATTTGAACCAACATGGTAGAAGTCTTACTGCAAGAGTGGGGCAGCCTCAGTGGTTACCCCATTTTAACGTAACAAATCAAATGCAGAATATTCCCCAGTGCTGTTTAAGAAAACAGTATTTGCGTAGGAGAGGACATGTACGGTGCAACTACTAAAGGACTTCTGAGATTCTTCAAGTTATCTCCCACAGAGCTTCTCATAGGTTTTCAGGAGGCAGAACACATTTAATGACCCAATAATTAACAAAGAAAGGCTTTAATTATATGGCCATTTAATGCTGGGTTTGAGAGGGCCTGTGTTACAGGAGCACTCTGGTGAAGTGTACATCCAAAACAGCTCCATTTCTATTTGCACGTGCTTTTTGGTCTAGAATACCCATAGAGCCCTGCCAAAACGACCAGCTGATGCTGTGGCAGCCTTGTGATTGTACCAAACAGGAGAAGGAAAAGGGACCATCCTGCTTCTCTGAGCAGCTGTATGAGCCCAGTAGCTCTGCAGTACAGCATATCAATTACCCAGTAATTACCCCCTCCGATTCCTATTACTTAAAAAAAACCCAAACAAACCAACTTTGCAAAGGTGATACTGGAGGAAAAGAGCAGCATATTCACAGGGGTTCTTTTTCCTTCTTTCTTTCTTTCAAAAGGTCAGAGCATATAATTTTTAACTTGTTATATAGGAGTCTATACTCACTAAGGCTTCTGGAACAGGTCAAAATAAAAGTTGTGGAGTCAGGCACAGAATAGTAAAATAACAGTATTCAGAATAAAAACAGACTGAGATGATACAAAAAACTCTCTAAGAAGCCACTATGTAGAATTTTAATAAAAAACTTCATCATAGTGCTATTTTGCAATATTTTTCAAAATTTACTTCTTTTACTCAAAGAAGAAATTTAGCATTTTTTACCATAGAAACATCTCACTACAATTAACTATGATGTGAGGGAAAGCAGTCATACATGAGTAATTCATCATCAAAAACACAAAAATAAAACTATTGGTAGCAATTAGTTTTATGAAAAGATTTTTTGAGTAAGTGAACATATATTTAATCTCTGTAAACATTTTCCCCCTTCAACTTAGAGAAGGAGTTTCTCTGTCATTGCAACACTAAAGCATCATCTATCATAAGAGGAACAAAAGACCAAAGCACTATTCAAAGATGATAACATGAAAGACTTTGAAAGCCTTTCATGCCTTTAGTCACATAGCTCTGAAACCTCTCCTTCTCTATTATTTCTGTATATTAATATATAAAATCATGCATCTATCCAGTGGAAGATCTCATCTGGAGGTCACAATTTGAAATTATGCAAAACTACAAATTGTTAATTTTTTCAAATTCAAGCTTTTTTCCTAGTTTTAATAGCAGTTATATCAAACAGGTGAAGGTATCTGTCATAAACCAATCTGTCCTTAGTGTCAGAGAATTTAGGCCCAGTTGTAAAAACTCTATAAAATAATACTTCTTTTCATGTCTCTAGTACTCTTCTCTGAAGACCTCGAAGTATTTTAGAAATTATAATTAACAACCTCCTAATCAGATTATTATTTTTCTTACTAATAGAGAAGGAGAAACACAGGCATTTTTGCAACATTTTTTTAAGTATTAAAATAAGCCTGTGGCAGAGCTAAGAACAGAACCCATTATCGCAGATGTCCAATTGCTTTGAACACAAAAGCTTTAGTTCAGAATGTGTCTTGTTCTTGTTTAGAACTATTTTCTATGCTACTAATTTTGTAGACAAAATGCAGCAGAGCACTGAAGTCTTTCAGTGGTTTTTGTATAGCCATAGGTACATGAAGTATTTATTCACATGTTGACATGAATTGTTTCAATGTAACCTATGAGAATTCTTTCTTACTCTGTTTTCTTTCTACTAGGTCTTCAATTTTTCCACCACTCATCAATCCTCCAGAAGTACAGCACATGCATTTTAATGGAGAATACATCAAAGGTCGACAATGATGCCTGGCTACTCAACAGAATGCCAAACTGGTGAATCACAGCTCACAGGCTAAACAAAGACCAATCTACATGGGCTGGATTTTTGATCTCTGCAAGCAAGAATATACTTGATGTATTTGCCTTGGTTCAACAACCCTGAGCTCTGCTTCTACCATTCACACACAGTTTTGCAGCCTTCTAGAAATATCAGCAAAATCTGTAACACCTAGATCTGTTAAAAGCTTGCCAACTCTCCTGAAAATATCTTTAAACACATTAAAATTCTACTTGAAAAATTACAGCAAAAATTGAGGTGGAAGGATTTTTGCAGGATAGTGTGTGAGAGAATTAGATTCTGTACTTGAAAAAGAGAATGTAAAGGGAATGCAATTTATTGAGAGGAAATAAGTATATCTTAGATGAGGTCATGCCTTTACAGCAATGTTGGTCTGCTGGAATTAGAAGCAAGGATGAATGAATGAGATGCCATGTAAGACAGGCCCACAATTTCATCCATATCCAATATGTGCCATCCATTCAGTAATAGTGCTGTTGTTACATAGTGCCTCTCCCCTCTGTAGAATCATTTCATTTTTAATGGAATAAATACATAAATTTAAAACCTGAAAGCTTGCCTGCTGCCATTAGCAGGCTATTGACAATGTCCATGCATTTTCCAAAAGGCCCTGCCTCACATCCCTCAACACTGGAAAGTCAGAAGGCAGAATAAAATAAGTAAAATGGAACGAAAAGATGAAATCCAAATTTCTAATCCATGGAAATGTTGTGCTACCCCAATACTATGCTGACTGTTGTCCCTCCTCACATGATAACTACCAGCAGATCTCACAGTACTGAAGACAATAGAAAAAAATAAGACACCTCACATCTTCAGGGCACCTCAAGCACAAAATTCTACATGTTCGGGTGATCCAAAATGGCAGAAATCTACTGAATAGAGCCATTCTGCAGCTATGTTACTTACAACCAGGCATGCTTGACCCAGGATATAAATTTATATAGCAATGCATCAATACCAATCCTGTGCCAACAGTGACCATAATCCCAACACTTCTCTCCTAAGAACTGCTGCAGGTGTGGCAGAGGGACAGGTCTGTGCCCAGGACAGACAGTGGGAACAAGGATTCTGATGGTTGGGTGACAAACTCTTCCTTCCTTTTGTCTCATGAGTGCCACCTCTCACTGCTGACTCGAACATCAGAGACTTCTAAGATGCAGAGACCGAACATTAACTACAAGCCTAGCAGAGTTCTGATGTCATTTGTGCATAACATGCTGCAGAGTCTGTTTGGCATCAAAGGCTAAAAGATATTTCTCTCTAAGGCACATAGCTTGTTAGAAGCTGTTTGGACCTGGAGGCATGAGACATCTGTAGAAAAACTAAAATATTTACATGTTTGCAAGTGTTTAGAGTCCAGGCAGATGCAGATACACTCTCCCTGCTTGCAGGGAGGAAAGTGCAATTTTAGCCTAGTACATACCTAAGCCCTCTGGGAAATGAGAGGTATAACCACAGCTGAGAGGAGGCTATAAACCCAAAGCTTTGGAGGAAAAAAGTTTATGAGAACTTCCAAAGTCCTCCTCTGAAGACACACCATATATGACACTGTCATGAAGACAGCATCCAAGCCAGCCAAAAGTAAATAACACATCAGAAATAAGAAAGCAATGGGGAGGGAAAAAACTGTTGGATTTTTTTTTTTAAATTAAATACTCTTGCCTAGTTTTCCTTAGCTAATTAGCATCCCTTCTTAGCGGTTTAAGTAACTGCTCATTTAGATCAGTGAATGATTGCTCTGAGATTAGGGTGTGGGAAAAAATTTTCTGTTGGGAATAATCTACTTATGCTACTGTTTATTTGAAGCAGTGATAAACATAGAGATTTTCCTTCCATATGTGCCAAGTATAAGAGAAAGCAAAATGATTAATGAACCCCTGCATTTTACTAATAAATTACTAACTTCAGACACAAATTTATAGTTTTCATTAGTACAAGTTTCATTAGTTTCATTTCAAGCTACTCGTTTTTATAAGAATGTTTATATTATTTCCATTTGATCTGCTGGGAATGACATTTTGCGCACCATTATTTATAATCTACAAAAATTAATTATGCTTCTAATTAACAGCATGAAAATAAATTATTGCTCAAGGAGTTATTTATTCAGTTGTAAAGCAGGAACTTTAAGACTGTATGTATATACACACTTAATTTGTGCTTCTAGCATTTTCTCTTTCTTCTTTTCTGTTCTATTTATTCATTTCTTCCCAGATTGCTGAGGTCCGTTAAAGTTTGGCCTTGTGAAAGTTTTCAGAATCTTAAATTTCCTTCTTCAATAAACAAGAACAGGATATATACAATTCTATATGCATATCCCTTCCTATAAAATGGTTAAGACATCTAGATAAATTAATAGTGGGAAAGAAAAAGTGAAACTATTTTGACTTGTTAATGTACTCCCTTCTCATGGCCATTTAAATGAAATTAGAAGTTGAGGAATTTGCTAAAGGTGGTTCAGAGGCTGACACGTCATTATCTAGGGAGAAAAAAATGGGACAACCATGATGCAAACTACTTTTTTCTGCTCTCTCATTTTACTCAGGTGCGATTCGGAGTCACCTTGCAGCAAAGGCAGGACGCCCTGTCCCACTCCATCCTCACCTCCTCAGGTGTCTGTGGACCTTGGGGGCTGGTTCCTGTGAAGTGGGTCTGACTCCAGCTTAGCTCCTCTCAGAGTCTCCCAATAGCTGTTGGGTGACAGAAACTCTCAGTTACAAAAGGGGCTAAGGAAATGTAACCACACAATTACTGTGGTTGTGCCTGTTTTCCATACATTTACAAGTTAACGGTAGACGTAAACAGTCATAAAAAATATTATGAACTGATGCTGCAGAATATTCAGAGAAAATGCTCTTTAAATTATACACATTCATTCACCCAAATATTGAAAGTAAGTATAGGAAAACTGTTGTTGGTGTTATGTCCAGGCAGACCACCTCCAGGTCTCAAACGTAAACAGCCAGAAAGTAATTTCAAACATTCTATGAACTGCAGTATGCTCACACAATTTCTTTCAAACACGTGAACCGAGGCTGTGTAGTCATGAACACAGGACAGAGAAAGAAGGCAACTACCAAATTGATAGCTGTTAAGCCAGAGATAATCTTAAGTTTTGATTTTTTAAATAAAAAAATAACAATCAACTATCAAAACAATTTATCCGATCTTCAATCAATCCTTCATAGCCTTTAAAAAAATAAAGACTAAGACATATAGTACAGTTTTCAGCAATATTTCCTCCTCTTCCTAGCTGTGGAGTTGGAGAAGGTTCCCTAGAAGTGGACTTTATTTCCCATAGAAAGTTTTTATTAGCTGCCACTGGAGTCTTGCTTCAGCCATGGCCACTTGCCAGGGCCCTTAGCAAGAAGGGGAGCACAGGCTGCTGAAGCACCAAAAAGAAAGTGGAGCATGATGACAACATTGTGAGGGGAATCTGTTGGCAGTAGATGGACAGGAGACTCAGGGTCTTCCAAGGGGAAGACTTTGTGAACTTGTTACATGTGAACTCCCAAAGGTCAATATTATTTCAGGCTCCATGCACATGCCACAGGCTGGATTTATGGTGGGGATGCTCCTGCTTCCCCAGAGGCTTCTCTGCACAGAGGAGACCTTGTACAAACCCTCATTTAATGGGGAAGGGAAGGTGCTCCCCCAGCTGTGCCACAGCCACAGGACTGGCAGGATAAGACCCAGCACCACTGTTTCAACAGGGGGGCAGGATGTGCAATTACTGCACATAAAGAACTGCCAAGGACCAAAAGCATACAAGAAGGGACTTGTTGAACCACTGAACACCATGGCACAAAGACAATATTGATCTGACACTTTACAATAATGGTAGAGCAATTTTACTTTAAATATACAGCACATAAAGAAGGGGAAGCCTTCCTTTTCAATCCTGTCCTTAGTCATCTGTTTTTCTTTCTAGCTGCCATGTGGGTCATGTCGAAAATGTAATGAGACTATCAAAAGGTATGTTGGACAGTTTAATAGAGAATTCTCATAAACAGATGTTAGTAATGAACAGCTACCAGATAGATTAACATATCTTCTTTCTAATAAAATGTAATGTAGATGGATTGTGATACTCAACAACCTCAGTAGTGGAGTTAAAATTGAATTATATGGAAGAAAAACCAGCTCTGTTCTGATTTCAAAATTATGATGATCTACTATTATGATCCATCACTAGCAGAGCAGTAGGTGAAACAATAATAAATCACTTCTATTTATAATGCAGCAAATCATAAGACGTATCAAGCAGAGTTATAATTCATTTTCACTTCAGGTCATAATTAGACATCTACTGCATTGTATTTTTCCATAGGTGTATCACTAGCTCAGTAATTCATAATCCATCACACAGAACCAAAACAAATGTAAAGTGAGTAAAAAACTATTTCTCTCCCGAATGTATTTAACATATGTATTAAGTAACTGTAATAAGTACAGCTACACATACACACAAGTGATATGCAGTATATTTTTTCTATTATGCTAATATATTTCAGTAATTCTGCAAAATTCCCTAATGGCTTTTGAATTTGAGGACTTATTAAAAACAACTGCATGCTTCCAAGCATACATTTAGCAGTTATTTGCCAAGCTGTTTGGATCTTACAGGGGGTGATTTGTCAGCCAGATACTGGCTGCTGGTTTCCTCTCAGTTTCTGAGCACACAGCTATTCAAGGGAGATTAGCAGCAAACTGGTATGGATTTGCATTTGAGGGAGGAATTCAGTTATTTCACCTTCTCCCTTTTCTTGTTCTTCTCCCAGTGTGAGAAATTTTTCTCCATGGATCATGCAGGAAGCGCTGTGCTGCTAAAAAGCAGCAACTGTGATATACACCTGCTCAGATCAGTGGAGTTTATTATAACAAGGATTAGAGAGTCTTAGTCATATTTACAAAGAATTTCTCTCCAAAGCAGAGTGAAGCCCATGTAGCTTATTCTTCATAAATAAATACCTCTAAAATAATAAAATAAAAGGCAGCACACGATTAGTTTGGACACAGAGACCTTGTGCTTTACTTTGAGATACTGTGAGGTCAGCCTTGCTGGAAGGAAGGTGCTGTTTCCTAGGTGCCAGATCCAAGCCTCTAAAATCCAGGACCACCATGCTTGGAACTATTCATTAAATATGAAAATAGGACACTACACTGTACATCTCTCAGTGGAGCAATCAAGGCCAGTGGATATCCTGCAAAACCCCAATACGTGCAAGGCACAAGTTCAGAGACATCTGGTGAAAGTTACAGCAAACTGCTTAAACTTCCCCTGGGTAGTGGTGTCACTACTGCCCTGTGTTGCTCAGCTTGTCACATTTCCATCCTCTCCTGCTCTGACCTTTCACTCGAGCTCTGCCCCTTCACTCGGGCTCCTGACACTCTGACCTATTCCCAGCAGTGACAAACAGCACATTGCAGCCCCAATTTACAGCTGGCTGAGGTCAGGCTTTAACACCTCTAGCCATTATTCTACAATCCTGTTGATTACAGAGTCATTTCATGAGAACATCTGTCTTTCACTTAAAACGTATCCTCCCATTATTCTGTCACTCCTAAGACCACAGCTGGAGAAAGCAGGCACCCGATATCCAAACAAGGCAACTTCTGAAGGACACTGTAGGCAACATGAATGTGAGCTGTACATCAGAATAGTTAACTGTGCTTCACAAACCTTTAGCCAAGAAAAAGTGATTAGTGGTGGTCAGGGCATTCTCAGGCACATCTCCTTCAGCCCAGGCAGCTCTCAGAGCCAGCAGGGTTAAACACATCCGCCTGACATAAATAAAGCAGCAGCTCCCTGTGGCAGGGGGGGACCTGCCCCTCCGGATCCGTGTATGCCAGGTTTGGTAGAGACATCTGTCTGATAAATAGCTCATTTTGCAATCACTATCATATAATTTAGTATTTTGACAGGTGCATAAACTTAACATGAGCTTTATATAAATATTAAACAGTCTTTCTAAAAATGAAAGCTCTGAAATGAACACAGCTCCCTAGGCCTGCCTTAATAATTATTCTGAGGAAAGGTTTTGCTGAAGAAAGGAAAAGAGATTTCTCTAGTGAAAGAGCACTGGAGTAATTTGGTGATATTGTATCTCAGCTTCGTGACTGGCCGTTTCAGGTGCTATTGAACCAAGATTTTCTACCCTTCGTTTTGGGATTCTCGTTTCTTGTTTTGGGTATCTTTTGTTTTGTTTTATAGTGGGGTTTGGGTTATTTTCTTTTATTTTTTTTAAATTTCTTTTGCAGTTCAGGCTTATCTCTTTCTCCTTATCCTGAAGGGAGATGTTTACTATAAATTTGCAACAATATCACAGAATGGGATCAAAGCTGAATGAACACAGAAGAAGATTTAAGAAAGCAAATACATGATAGAATTAATGAAGCTGTTCCCTCCTGATGCTCTTCCTGTGGCGATACCCCCTTCACCCCACGATAGCCCTTCTATTGTCCACCTTCTTCCTCCTGGCCACTGTTCCTGCCCTTGCTGGGTACAGCTTTGTTCCTGGAGAAGCACTTAAAGGATAAATCCTGAAGCCTTTGTGCTGCTTTTTTTTGCTTTTTTATTTTTTTCCTCTCTCACAGACATTGATTTTACCAAGAATGTACTCTGCTCTCAGCACTTATTGCAATCAACATGAAAATAGTGTGGTACCACTTCTGAGAGTACCTTTCTTGTTTTGTCTCCTGTTACAAAAGATCATTTAAAGTGAATGATACAGCTGAAACCTGCTGCTTAACTCCTTGTAAAAATGTTCTCTTCTTTTTTGTCCTTAAATACAGTATCTAAAGTAACCTTTTATGAGGCTTTTCTCTTGTCATGATTAAACTAAAAAACAGTGGGTTAAATATACTTCTGCTATGTCCTACTAATGACAATTAAACTAAAAGTTACACGAAATGGTTGCCTTATTTTGAAAATTGTTTTAATAATCATCAGATAAACCAGATGTCCAACACAACTGAGAGAGCCAGTCTTGGGACTGAAAATTATGACCCTCAAGATCTTGATTCCTAATACTCCTCTGTGGTTAATTCTAAAGGTTCTTAGCTTCAAGCAGCGTGCATGCCTCGGAACCCCTACAGAGATACTGCCCATGACTCCAAAACCTCAGGGAGAGCCACAGTGTAAACCACACCTGCCTCCATTACTTTCTTGTACACCATTTTAAAAACACCATCACATTTACCTGTTTATAACTGATTTGTTTATTAACTAGATGAGTAAATTCTGTACATTCCATGCTCCAGTGGACATTTTCCTCATTTCGTACTTTTCTACTATAGGGAAACACTTTTAGAGTAAACTTAGCTCTGTGATGAGGATTTCTTTTTTCCCCTATAACTTCAGCTGTATTTCAGTCTTTTACGCCTTCATTGAAATCCCTTGCTGATATGAAGATACAAAGAGAAAAGAAATATTCATGCATCACTTAGGTAAAGGATTAAATTCTGCTGGATATGACACTGAAGGTGAAGTTTTCAAAAGATAAACTTTCCCATAGGATTGAATGACATAATTCTAAAAATGTTTTCTTAAAATGGCAGTTTATTAATAATGACCTGATTCAAACAATTACTGTGGAGCTTATTTTTGTGACACATCAGAAGTAAAGCAAGCCCATAACTTCCAGAATGTTCTTTGCTATTATTCTTTAGTATTCAGACACTGAATATATTTTATTGTCCTTTTCTTTTGATTTAATTTTAGACCAGTGAGTTTATCAGATAAGTTGATCCATGATACCACACTACAGAGTCATCTTCCTTTAATCTGCAGGACATGGCTTTGAGGATGAACTGCACATGAGACTCTGCAGCTCTGTGCCATCATGCTGCCAACAGAGTAAATGAGGAAAGCCAGCCTGAGCTCTGCTTTCAGAGACCAGTTCCCCTGGTGTTAAAACAATTTAGTTTATTATTTAAAGAGAGGTGTGAGCTGCTTGCCTCAGGTTTGGGTCTTGTTTGTGCTACTTTAATGCATAGCTATGGAAAAGGGTGAATTAACTATCAGTAAGTTTCACTGAAATAAATATGCATCACTGCTCCTTGTGCCACATTCTAACATCAGAAAATACAGACATATGCTCAAAAGCTGGTAATCCTATAAATATAAGATATTTTGAATTCAAAATTTAGTTCACTAAATGCAAATTCCAAGAACATTTACCAGAAGTTTTAAGGTAATTCTTGTGACTACTACAGCAAATCAGTTCTAATTCCTACAAACCTGTATTGGACTATTTTGATACCAAGTTACCTGTCCCTGGCCCTTACACAAAAACCCTAAAGACCCTCATTATTATTTGACCAGAATAATTCCACGTAAATAGAATTTTCATGTGTTGAAGCTACTTTTAAAGACAGATTTTCCCAGTAAAATAATATGGGCCTCAATAAATTAAGAGAGCTCCCAAAATATTTAGGAGTGGTTGTTTTTAAAACCCATCTGAATTTCATGGACAAGTTTTGTCATGTGTGATTTCCATTCCATTTTCTTCAATTCTGTTATAGCATAAAATTTCATCAAGTGTAAATGTCAGATCTTTTCTTTATTATTTGCTAATGTCATAAAAAGCTGAATTGTTTGCTTTGTTAAAGGGCTTACTGAGCATTGACTTTTCTTTATTTGTATTTTACTACCAAAAATGTTTTAAAAAATAAAATAATAATAAAAAATCCCATCTGAAATGGAATTTAAATAACAGAGCAAGGTTTGCCATTATCATAAGTGTATAAAGTGCTTTGTGAGTAATAAAATGGATCATGGATTCTGGATAATTCAAACTGAAATGTTATGTTCAGTATCAAGATTAGATTACATTAATGTGGTTCATTTTAAATGGATTAAAGGCCATCAGATGCATGTGAAAAGAATCTGTATCATAACTTAGAATAAATAGACTGAGACATTTGTTTATAATGTCAGTGCTAAACAAATCTATTACTACATTTCTGCATGTAACATTATGTTTCCACTCTTATTAAACAGGCAGAGCATGAAGATAAATTATAGCTTTAATTATAAACATTACCTTTGCATATTTATTAATTTAAAATGAAACAATGTTCACTAACCTCAGATTATTTATATTTTCTAATATTTTAATTAACTTTGGTTTATTTATATAACTTCTTTGCTGCTTCTGGTCATGCAGAGCCACTTAACTACTGTAATCTAATTTTTCATACTACATATTATCCAGGAAAACATACAACAGTGTTATGGTTAGCTTTGCTATAGGATACATAGAGAAAAAAAGGAGTTAATGACTGATGGGAACCCCCATTTAAGCTCACTCTTGGATATAAACTCCAGACTTGCCCTTTTTCTTTTTTTAAATTGCACCCATCTGAACAAGATGGAAAGAAAACTCTGCTTATCCTGAAACTATTCCATTTGACACTATGCCCTTGATTCAACGCTGCTAGCATTCATTCTTAAAGAGATTTGGGGAGGAAAAAAAGTCCTTGAAGGAGTCCATGTTTATTATAGCTCAATAATGAGCAGATAATGGGCAAAAAGGAGGAATTAAGGTCATAATGCAGCCTGAAAATTCTCTTTGCCTAGCTGAAGTATTTCAGAGGAAGAGAAACTGCTGAAGTTTCAAATCCCTGGATGAGTTTCAAATCCTTCCAACTTCCAGCAAGAAAATAGGAAAACAAGCTTAACAGTGAAATTCTTACTGCTGCTTTACAATGCATGTCTTTAAAACCTCCAGTCAGCCAAACTTAGCTAAAGTCAAAATAGGACTCAGATGACTTCACCAGCAACTCTGTCAGGCCCACCTGCAAAAATCCCATGGCAGGAGGGATGGTTAGGGTGGGGTTTTCCTGGCTCTGATGCCAGTGACCTGATTAAAGCTGTTCTATAGCTTTTCTCTTAGGACAGAAGTTTACGTATGGCTGGGGAAGTGGCCAAGAGATGAAGATATTGCCACAGAAATTCTTTGAAATTCATGTTAAATACTATTAAATATTGGCTTATTCTTACATAGTTTCTCTTTGTCCTACATAACTGGGAGAAAATTTGTTTAATACTGACTCTAGTTTAAATATTTTTCTTAAATCTTCAGAATTTATCATATTTGTTACAATTAGAGTGTCCTAAAATAAATTTTATCAACACATTAGCTATCTTTAATATCAAAACTTCCCTGATTCAGAAATGTCTTGAAGTAAATAACAAATATTTTTATTGTATTCCAGTCTCCAAAGATTGAGTTGCCTTAGTAACCATGAGCCAGAGACACTAAAGGGAGCCACCTAAAGAGGCCTTTCAGTGGAATGAAATACTAACACATTTTTAATAATAAATAGAAAGCTTAATATAAGTTTTATAAAAGCTTTAAACACTGTGATCCTTATCTTTAACATGCTACAGCATCACAATCTGAAAAAAATGGGAAGCTTAATATCCCCCATTTTCTACATGTTATCCCGTTTGTACCCAATTCCGCAAAATTTTACCTGCAAAAGGCCAACTGTGACTGAAATCAGCACCACTGGTGTTGGAATGCAGCAAGAGAAGCTGTGGGTCTCCTCCTCCTCCTCCTCACAACCAGGTGCTCCTCATTAGCAGAACATTGGGGTTTAGGACTCTGGGCAAGGCCTATCACATCTGAAAGGAAACAAAGAGAAGAAAGTCCAGATCACACAATCCCTTTTCATAGTGGAGTAGAAGAACAAAATTCAGTGGGGTGAAGGGAGTCTAGGCTTGAATTATTTCTAAGGGGCAGAAAAGAGTTGGATTTTGTGGACACTTCCCCAGAATCTCAGTTGTCCAGTCATAACCTAACTGACTGACCATGAGGCTAAGATTCTCCTGCTTTTTTTTACTGTGACCCCCAAAAAAGGGGATTATGCCTTTTAAATTATTGTCTTAATTACAAATAAATGAGACCAAATGTTGTTGTGTTTCTACTGTCTGCTCTCAAAGCCAAAATTAGACCTCAGTCTTTATCTGGGACCATCTAAACTTTGGTTTCCTTAAAAAATTTATTGAGTTAAAGTCCTAGCAATGACAAAAAATAACCTTATTAATTATAAACCGCCCCTTTTCCAAAAGCTTATCACTAATCCAATCTAAGACCAGTTGAAAATTTTTAGTGAGATCACATGTTAATTTCAGATAATCATCACTAAAACTGTCTAATTATTCCAATTCATTATGATGACTGAAACCTCCTTTGTCAGCTCTTTTGACCTCTATAGTTTTATTATTCTTTAAATCATTTATAGCATGTCTCTTGCCATAGCCGAAATTGTAATTAACCTTAGCAATATCATCAAACATTTTATCAAGTTCTTCATCCAAAACTTGGGGAAAGGTTAAGAGTAGTAGGCAGAACTAAAAATAAAATGTCCTCAATGGTGGACCTTGTTCATCCAAATTTGTTCTGAAATAATGACGTAAAAATCAAGGTTATACATGAACGATGAAGTAAGACTCATCATTCTTCCTTTAGGAGAATATTGTCTTGGTTCCAGCACAAGACGACAGTATTTTTAATGATACCCAATTAAACTCAATAAACCAATTAGCATTAACTCTCAGGGTAATTACATCTCTGGGCTTGACAAAGATCATACTTCAACCAACATGCTAGCAGAGCTTAGAGACTGAATAAATGTGTGGTTTACCTCACAAGGTCATCTCCCTGATGTTATTATCCCTGACAAAGGAGTCAGCACCGCAAGAGCAGAGCAAGATGGCAAATGTGCACACTTGTCTGATCGGGCTCTTGCCCAATTTTCTTGATAGGCAAGAAACATCTCCTGGCAAAGCTTAGCAAAACTCTGCACCATTCTAGCCCTTCTTAACAAAAATGGAGGAGAAAAGAAATCTAGCCATGCAGAAATTAAAATAGGAAGTGCCAAGATAATGCAATTTTACTTTGTATATGCTGGAAAGGCTGGCAGAGCAGAAACAAAAGCTATCCATGCGTGGTGTACCTGGGGAGAGGCTGCAACTGTGAGACTCTTGTATCTGCCTTAGAAATGGGGAGTTATGCAAGTCTCAGGTTGTATTTACCAGCAATTCTATTCCTGTGCAAATAACTTACAGGAGGGGGAAAGACCAAAATCTTTTGTGTTAATTCAAAAACAAATTCTGCCAAGTTTATGACACCATCTTAAAATACCTCAGAAAATAGTTGAAGATTGAACATCTATCAACTTCACTGAGTCTAGTTCCAATTTCAAACATGCATGTTTTCTTTAGATTTTATTTAGTATAGATTTTGCAGATTCAGTCTCCTACTAATCAAACATGCAAAATGTTAGGAAAAGACAAGGAAATAGAATGCTCTTCTTTTGGTCCATTTTTTTCTGAGATGGATGAAAACTCTGCGAGAATGATTTATTACACAGCATTGTAATAGTACCTGCTGGTGTTCACAGATGTCTTAAAATACAATATTGAAAAAGGTGATAGACACTTATTACTGCAATGTACACAATAAATTTATTTCTGATTTGAAACTAAATTGATCTCAAATTTAGTTGTATTTTCTTAACTACTTCACCTTTCTCTGATACCTTCACTTGTTCACATCAGGAAACCTTAGGAAAAGCATTTGAGAAAAGATAATACTAAATCTCCTATGACATATTTAAAATGTCAGATTTGACAGCTGGAAAAGAATCCTATTTCCGGCATGAATTTTTCCGTTGAATCTTAACCACAGGATTTGATTTTAAAAGATGTTTAAAATGATATTTGAACTCCTATGAACTTCTGTGGTGTGTGCTTTATATTTGTGAAAACAGAGAAGAAATGAAGCAGTGCTTGTGCTTCTGAACCCCCAAACATCCAGGGCAAGGTCCTGCTCTGAAATGCATCAAGCACCAATTCCAAAGCTGTTGGCTTTTCCCTGACTCCAGTGAGAGCCTCCCCAGGGGCACAACCTTCTGAAGAGGAAAGGGGAGAATCAGTGCACCCAAGTGCCTTCCACCCAGGTCTCCTGCTGTTTCCTGTGCCAGCAGCTGACATAAATGAATACAAGATTCACAGGGGGTGAATGCAGGACTTGTTCAAACCAGACTGTCTGGAGGTCTGTGGTTTGTATCCAACATGGGGGAGCAACATTTGCGTGGCTGAGACTCTAACAAACCTCCTTTTCAATTTCACAGCACAGATCAGAGGTGTTGTTCCATGGATGTTGTGTATATAAACTTACTTACACACCAATTTAATCAGTCCTGCCACAGTACCTTAGCTATCGTTTAATTGAATGTGATTTATATCTTGCAGGTTTAATAGCTATGTGATTTACCCACTTAACCAAAAAAAAGACAAATATTAACAAATGTTATAATGAACTCAAATTAATTATGATGGGTTTATTTCTCTGGACTTTTTATTGTACTAAATGAAGCTCACAAACTGAATCTGTAGAGGAAAAAAAATGCTCCTAATTATACCTTTCTAGTTTCTAACAAGAAAAATCAAAACATCACTGCTGATACAGCTAAAAAGATCTCATTAAGTCCTACTCATCCTTAGCACAAGATCTTTTTCCAGTAGCAGGTGATCCTTTATCTCCCCCCTTTTCCTTCAGGTTAACTGTGTTCAACATTTGTCCAAAAGACTGCAACACATCTCATGACACTTCATAATCTTTATAAATTCCATTTTTCCGTTTTACTTGTTTCCTCTGGTAGTTTTAAATCAGTTTATCTCTCCCACAGAGCAGAGGTCCTGACCTGACACGGACCTTTGACCGTGGCAGTGCTAACACAAGAGCTCACTTATCAGATCCAAGTGCCTTGGAAACCCAAAGACAGCTGGCACTTACTGAGAATGGGAGCTTAGTAAAATTAATGATGTTGCACTGAAATGCACAAGGTAAATATTTTGATATGTTAGAAGAGCATATATTCCCATAAACCTCATCCATATGGACACTGCACATGAGTGGGGGCTGAGCCGGAAAGGGAGAAGCAATATTCAGTGTCAAAAAGTGCCTGCTTCCTCTCCAAAATGAGTTTCTTTTTTTTTTTCCTCCCATAATTCTATTTTCTGTAATTGGGCTTTAAAGTAAAAGGGAGGTCAGTCTACTTATCCTTGGCCTCCTTGGAAAATTATTGAAATAAGGCATGCTCTAACTTGCTCTATGAAGTTCATATTCTTTTACAAATAAATACTTCTTTGGCACGATCCTGTAGAAATGGACTAATCGCAATTTAGAACATAAATTATGGGAGCATAAGAAAGGATCTCTTTTTTCCCTCCCTTCCTCTTGTTTAATCTTCAAGCATGACTTTGACTGGAGTGGGATTGCCAGTAGAGTTGGGCAGTTTACAAGCTGTCCCCAAAATCCTGACTGATGTGTCTCTTGCTGAGCCCATGCCCCACAGGATCCGCCAAGCAGACATCACACTAATCCAGTATTGAACTATTCAAGCATGTGGGAGTTCAGGCTGTCAAGAACTGTAAGAATCATGTGCAAGAAACTCTCTTTTTCTTGCCCATTTCATATATGTAACTACATTTATCAATATGTTATGTGTTCATCTCACCACTCACCTATTTTGATTTCTTGCTTTGAAAAAGCCATCACAATCAATCTAAACCAATCTAAACAATCCAATGAGTCTCATATGTTCACTTCAGAAAGAGCCTCTACAAAGAAAAGGCTTTTACAATTCACACACAGAGGGCAAAGGCAGCTGAAATGGGACAACTCTCAAAGTGGTCACAGGCTTCCTCTGAGCCCTGAACAACAACTAAACCTCTTTTTCCCCTGTATCTGCAGACATTTTCAGCATGACCTCAGAAAACAGTGGATAGTTTGGCAATCAAGAATTTATGTAAACCATTAACACCCCTATTTCCCACCCTGCTCAAGTGTAAAGGCAGGGGAGGAAAGGCATCCATCTCATGCAGTGGGGCCACCAGGCTGTCAGCTCCTGCTCAGGCTCCCTCTGGGCTCAGATGTTTGCAGAAGAACCAGCAGCATTTGGTTCAAATACAGGCCTGGGCATGGCTTTAAGGATACTGTACAAAATTCTGAGAGACTCCTCAGAAATGCCTTGACATAGATTTACTCCTGGGCTACAAAGTGTAATCGACCCAGCACTTCTGAGAAAGGTCTTCAAGAAGGAAGAAAAAAGCCTTAAGCTTTTCACCATGCTCGATGTGGAGATGCACTGTTGTGTACCACCCAAAAAAGGTTAAGAAAAGTAGATCAAGAAGGCAGACATTCCCTAGAGTTATGGGACTCCATGAATGGAAAAATCCCAGCTTGAGCTCTCTGTAGCAAAATGGGCAATATCTATTTCAGGAAAATGTTTTTATCATTTATTATGTCATAAGCAAAAGAGTAAAATAAACTGTTTATTATCATGTATAAAATGCTTTTGACCAGCCAACTGAAAAACTAATTTCATTTTCTCATTACGCTGCCTCAGGCATCCTTTAACGTCAATTTTTATTACAGACAAAAAGGAAAATTAAAATGATCAGTTACACTGGAAGAATAAACAATTGTTTCAGATTTTTTAAAAAGAAAGACTAATAAGCACTGAACCTGCTAATTATTCTTGGTAATTACCATTATTTTTGCAAGAAATGGAAGGGAAGTCCTAGGGATCTGTATTTTAATGCCCCAGAAGGGACTCTCCTGTGTGGAAGCATTAAGGTTTCCAAGAAAATTTGAAACAGTAAAATCAGCAGTCTCTGCAGAGACTGCTAGGTCTCATTGCACTGGAATAGGAAAGTTAGTTAGAGAGATTCTCCCTAAAGGAGAATTAGAGGAATTTTTCTGGCCTCTAGGTAGAATTTACTGTTCTCCCTTGGGTACTATTAAGGCAGTTCCACCAGCACAGTCACATGTCTTCACATCTTTCCTGCTTCCAAACTGCACCAGACTGTGACACTTGTATGGACGTGCCAGACACAACAACCACACACCACAAGGGAGGTCACTCAAAGCCCCTCTTCTGCCCCCATCCTAGCTGGGCCATCTCAGCCCTTTTTGTCCACAAAGGGATCAGAGCAATCCCAGACTCAAAGTGTGACTCACAAGGATCCCTGAAAGAGATGAATAAATAAATAAACAAATCTGCAGGTGCCAGTGTCCCAGTAACTCATTTTGTGCTGTGGCTTTTTACCAGGTGTGAAGGCATTTTAGAGAGATACATCTAGGAAACTGAGAAGCAGCAAGGCTGAAACAGTTGACATGTGCTTACCATTTTGTGATTTTTTTCCTTCTTTTAATAAGTTTTTTTTTCTTAAAAGATTTAAAGAGTGCCACTAAGGTCATCAGCACACAGAGCCTGTAGCAAAAGATTTAATCACCTGGTGCCTGCAAGACCTTCCCTGTGCAGCAGGGAGGATCCTCATGGGTACAGCATCAAGTGTGCAATGACACCCAAAGTGATGTGCTTCTTACAAGGCACTTCTGCCATAAACTCCACCAAAGCAGCCTGTTCCAACAAGACAATAACACAGCAGGACATTTCATAAGCAAAGACAACGTCACATCTTTTTGTGTAACAATTTCATAGGCATTTCCAAGCCAATCCCCAAGATACTGGCAGATGTAGGAATTTAGGCTATTCATTTTCCTGAATCAGTTTTAGGAGCCATCCTGTGTCCTTTCCTTCCTTTTCCTTTTCTGTAATTTTCTTTCTTTTTTCCCAAATCCTGTGTTCTATGAATGTGGTCAGCTCAATCACTTCTGGAGCCAAACTGGAATGGATCTTTACCCATCTGCAAAAACCAAGTTAGCAACCTTTTAAACCATGCTAAAATAGTAATTGTTAGGGGTCATCTACCTTCATTGCATCCTCCAGGACAGTCCTTCCTGGGACCCAGGTGAGAAGAATGGTTCTGGGCAGCTCAGGCCTTACCTTCTGCTCTTGGATCTTGATGGAATGACTCTGACTTAGTCAGTGATTAGGCCAGTAACCACCAGTTCATAATATAGTTTGCACATGCCTATTTGCAGTGATATATGCAGTGCCACTCATGGGACAAAAATGTCCTCATGCAGGTCTGAAGCACAGACATCTCTTTTGTTTCCTGAAGATTGTTTAAATATTTCATGTCAGTGCTTGAATGAAAGCTAACTTACCATCTCTATCCTTTCCAAATGACATGTTGGTTTAGGACTGCATGGCACATCAGTTATAAAATGACTAAGCCCACCTAAATTGCTCTTTTACTTAACTCTGCATGTTATCTGTAGGTGTTTCTCTGCCGGGCTAACACTGAGACTATGGCAATCACCCTTCACTTTAAAGCTCTTCTGGCTTTTACCAGGCAAAATTAATGTTATTATTAAGCTGTTGAATCCTAATGTAATTCATCTTAAAATCAGGCAGCTGCTAACAGTGCATAAGGATGAGGAGCAAAGCTTGCTCTTACTGCACTCGTAGGAACCTATCACTTGCTAACAGCCCTGCTTGGTTTGCTTGGGTCTATAAAACAATCTAGTCTTTCAGGACATAAAAGTAATATAAAATTGAATTAAGGGTGAAAGAAGTGCTAAAATAACATTCCCAGAAAGCAAGAAAGATAGTAAAAACACAATGCACTAACTATACAGAGGTAAATACAGAATTTTGAGAATATCTTCTATTATCCCTGTGAATATTCTCAGGAGGATAAGGAGGCTTTATATCACAGATAATTAAATGCAGGCTCTTTACTATTATATCTGTTGTATTCAAGAGAGCAGTAGGTTATAGGGCAATAGACTGAAATTAGATTTTAGCAGAACATGTGTCCTGACCTTTCTTTAAAGCAGATCTATTTACTTTATAATGCAGTTCATCTTGTAGGAACTGATGTACTCATAGCCAGTGTAAAGGTTAAGACATATGCGACTCTTAAACCTTCTTGCTTCTAACTCTGACATGATTCTCTTTGTTTATATTGGGCAAAGAGATATTTTAAACAGCCAGTGTTGAAAATAATCTTTCTTTCTGGCTATGTTAATTTTGGCTATCGCAACATTTACACATCCAGTGAAGCAAATGCATTTCTAAATTGTAAATCTAATGGGCCTGATCTTCTCAGTGTAAATCAGAGCAGCTCTGCTGAAACAAATACTGAAGCAAATGAAATTTCACTGATTTATATCTAGGTACCTAACTTGGAGCTTAAATGGATTAAAGCCAGATTTACATGATTTTAAGTGATAAGATCTTGGCCTTGTGTGTTTTGATACATTATGAGCCAGATTGTGCAGCCCACAGCCACATTGGTGAGCACTTTCTCATGCAAGTTGTGCCACTGACATAAGGGTTTCACAATCTGGCCCTGTATTACACAGATGTAAACAAGGAACCAAGAGAAAGTTATTAAGTGGCTTTGATGATCTCATAAATAAACATGTCATGACACTTAAGTAGCTTTAATAGTATCAGAACCACAAGAAATATGAACAGTCCTATATTACAGATGTCCTGTGTTGTAGTCCTTAAACAAAATTGATGAGAGTTGATTCAACTATATCACGCCATGATTCTGGATACCATTTGATTTGCAGAGAAAAACCAGCATAAAATAGGACAATGTCACACTATACAATGCAAATAGAAGGTTTTGCACATTCCTCTTACTCCTCTTACTGTTGTTGTCTAGTGATCTCCCAAAACCTTTTTCCCTTCGCTTGTGATTTTATTTTTCCTCTTGGTCTTATCTGCCTTAATGTAATTTATCTTCCTAGCAAGATCTTCATATTTAGAGTACAACTTTTTTTTTTTTGCATTGGGTAAAATTATATATTAATTCTGCTATTAATTTAACACTAAGGCATTTATCAGGCATTATAAGTGTGTGTGTGCATGCATATTTCACTGACATTAATATACACACATTAACAAATCCCGATTCTACGTGTATCATGTTAGCAAAATCTCAAGAAACACAGTCATAAATTTAAGCAGTGGCAGCATCCAAAGTCATCAGAGGGACACTGTATAGTAAATACCCCAAAAAATGCATGCTCACCCATGGTGCCACTACTGTGTTCTAGCAGAAAAAGGCTTTGGGATGGGATGTCCTGCAGCCACTCAGGCTCTGTGCAATCACATTGTCACAGCACATCACTTACTCAGCAGAAGGTGACAGGCTATTGAATCAGCTCATTCACTACATCTGTAGCTCCTAACCACTAAACATAACACTCCTACCCAAATGTGCGGGTCTCTGTAGTAACAGCACCATGAACAATTAATACAAAAGAAATAGAACAAAATAGCATTTTTCTTTCAGGCAAGTAGTGTTCATTTTAGGGATGTTTCCATTGAACCGACTCTGTTTGACCATTTGGATAATGATCAAAATTTGAAACATGCAGGGATAATATTTGAACCTTCAATTGGTTGGGAGGGGAAAGTAAAGCACCTCAGCAACTTCTCAAACACTGCTGGAATCAAAGCGAAAGAAGACTTGTACAAAATAAACATTGAGAAACAAAAGAGCAACTACAAGATCGGCTTACAGAGCCTCCTGGAGATGTTGTGCACTTCAAATTCATCCCACCCTAGAGCTGTTTGTCATGGACCAGGAATCAGTCACTTCCCAAGTATTCAGCTAAGAGCACAGTCACCAGCACTGGCACCTCACAGGGCTGGAAATACAGTTCCCAAGGAGCATTCTGTCTGTCTCAACAATTACTCTGAAAAATCTGTTTCCATTTAAGTCTAAGAACATTCCAAACAAAGCTAAAGTAACTGGAACAAACAAAATAGAAAGGTAGAAGTGTAATGTGTTGTGCATCTACACAGCAATACAAAATTCTACCTTAATCTTTTTGAGAAATATAAGAAATTATGTCCTAGAGAAATTATTATCTTTTTTAAAACAATATTTTCCTCATCTTTGGTTTTTTTTACTTAATATTGTCATTCCCTTCATTCATAGTATGGAATGCATATGAATTACAGATTCTAGCCTTTTAAACCCTAGTAAAAAGCAATAAGCAGTAAAACTTGGAGGTTTCAAGGGGAGAGTGTGGACCAATAGCTCTGTTCTGACATGATATGATAAATATCGATTCACTGGGCTGTTAGCCCTCTCTACTGGATTACCCCAAGTCAGTTTTTATTACTGTGTGCAGAGACTCACAGAGCTGCAAACAGTTAGCAAACAGCAGCAGTGTGGAGTCCCAGGCTGTGAATGCTGCACTGGCAGCAAGAGCCCTGGGAGCCCCCTGCACAATGTGCCTCCTCCCAGCAAGGCTGGGATTGCTACTAAAGGCTTAAGACAAGACCAGAAAATTCTCCTCCTAGAAGATGCAAGCCCATATAGCACCTGAGATGATTTAATTGGTTGGTACTGAGCCATACATATAGGCACACAGAGAAAGGAAGGTCCAGGGAAAGGTGCTTGGCAGGAATATTTGCTCACTGCACATTTTTTTTAACCAGAGGAAGCAAAAGATGATTTGAAGGATGACTCAGGGTGGGAGCTGCGTTAGTGCCTGCTCAGCTCTGTGGGCAGCTGGGCTCCCAGCAGTAGCTTTGCTTTCTCTAGTAGTCCCATCTTTGTCACACTTCCCTCTGTTTTATGGCTACTCAAGTGAAGAAGTGTGCTTTGATAATGGCCTTCAGGAAAGAGGATAGAAATTCCAGGTGTCTGTGCAAGAACCAGACTTCAGAGAAAGCCCTTAAATATTTGGATGGAGCAGTGCCTTTTACCAGCAACACCAGCAGGATAAAAGCTTCTGATGCTTAATAAATACAGCTGCAGCCTTACCACACCTGCTGTAGAATTAGAAACTTGGAGGTTTGCAACCCTTAATGTTTCTCCTGGTATCATGAAGCACTGCAGAGAGGAGCCCTCACAGCAACACCTTCTCTGGGCACCTAGAGACACCAAGGCTCCTGCATGACCTGAAACTCTGCCCTTGCCACAGGCTACAGGAGGCAAAACAGCAGAGAAACTCCCTCTCTTTTCCCTCAGAACAAAGCTTTACTGCAAAAGGGATGATCTGTCCTGGAGTGAAAACAGCTCTGAGAGGAGGCAGCCTGTGCAATGGTTGCTATACGAGTCCACTTGCAGGAGTGAGAAGTAGCTGTAACAGCACATATGGCACACTGTGCTCTATGCTTCCCCACTCTGATTCAGAGGCAGCCAGGAGATTTTCCTTGGGAGCACTAACGAGCAGAGACTGGCTGGGGGAAAGTTCTTGCAGCCCCTGGCGTGGGTGCCTCTCCCCTCCTCTCTCCCTTTCTCTCCTTTTTTGACATTTCCCTGAAGTTTCTAAGCTCACCCATTCTCCTTCCTCAGAGCAACACACACAAGGGCTGCATTATGCACTGAGAGATAAGGAAAATGGTGAATCATGAAAAACAGTAATTAATGCGGGAATGCCATATGTGGTGTCGATTTTGAATACATTACATAAGATTAGTGTTTTCTATAGATATTTTTTCCAATAAAAGGCTAGGCTTTCTATTAAGGCTAAAATAAATAGCAAACTCTGAAACAGCACCAAAGAAACCACAAGCTTGGTAATCGTCTTCAGTAATGCAATTTTGAGTTCCACAAAAATTTACTTATTCTGGCAAGCTCCAAATCTGTGGAGTAATTACCACTGGCATAAGGGATAGCTGTATTGATTTTAATGTGAGCAAAATGGCTTCTGCAGTGTTCTAAGAGGGAAAGTAGATATATTATGGAAGAGGCTTTACATAATAACCTTTTTGTAAAGCTTGGATGGCAAGATGATTCTGTAAGACACTGAAGTCACATGTCATTAATCAGAAATGACAGTCTTTATTCATGTATATTTGACTGAAACTGCATAATTTTAGCCTCCAATAGCCCTGAATAAATGACCTTAAGTATAGCACTTTTTCAAATTGACAGTGATTGATGATGGACCAAAAAATTATGAACACTGAAGAAGTAAACATGAAAAATAGACAAACCCTTTAGTATCACACAGATTTCTTGTTTGCACTTTTCCAATTCTTTCACTCGTTTTTATCTCTATAACCTTGCTCATCATGCTTTAATCATTTTTATACTGCTGCATTTGTTACATTTTGCCTGCAGTGCCCTCACACTAAACCCTGAGCTTGCTGAAAGATTCATTCAGATAAATGGAATTGATTTCATATTTTCCCATTCATGAAAAGAGTCTTTAAAGTTAGAAACTCTTTATGCAGAATGAAACTAAAGAAACTGATTACTTCTAGACAGCATTTATCTACATCTCTTGACAAAACTACAGAGCACTTACTCACGTGAGCAGCATTCCTTACACAATGAGTGGTTAACCAGCCTCAGCAGAGCCACTGCTGCAACAGCCCTTTAGCTTCCAGCTCCCTTTTACAAACACAAACCACCTGACTGACCATGGGATAAATAATGTAAACAATGTTCTTTAAGTAATTAAAACCCCACCCTATTGATCCTTTTACAAACCGCTATGTGCTCACACTAATTGATGAAACAGTAAAGAGAAACCAGAACCTAATTAAATTCGTTGTGCATAAACTAGTATCCACTGCTGGAATTAATTACTGACCCCACCTCGGACCCAGCACCTGCCTCAGCACCAGCTGATGTTCCCTACATGGAGAGGACACAGGGCTGAGCATGGAATTAAGCACAGTTTTTACACCTTCCCCAGAGGGTCTGCTTGTATTGGAGGCTGAGTTTATGGCCTGACATCTGCACTGGGGACAGCATGAATAAGGACACTGTGGCAGAGGGGGTTCATTCTGATCAATCTGATAGGACTGGTCTGTCTCTCTTTGACCCACCAGGGTGGGACCAGCTGGGAGATGGGAGAAGGGCAAGTGCTGCCCTGCACCTAGTCCCTCTGCCTCTGCAATCAGTCACTCAGCAAGACATGGTTTCTGATCTCAGATTGCCTTTAGATGATTTAGTCAACAAAACAGATTTCATAGTGTGAGCAGAGTGGCTGAGCAAGAGAAAAGCCAGTGGCCTGCAAAATGTAAAAACATTTGGATGCATCTTGTAAATCATCTCCTTACAAAAAGCTTTAACATGTAAAGATTGAATTAGAAATAGACGTAGCCCTTTATATTTCCTTCAGATCAAGTCCTGGCCAAGTAGGAGCATCACCCAGAAATCACCACAGCCCTGCTGTCGGTCACTGGGGCTGCTGGTTGAGCTGATCCATCATATACAATTTGATTTCCCTCCCAGTCCACAGAGCTGAGTGTGTGGCAGTGGTTTGTTGTCCTGGCAACTGAAACACAGTTCTAGATGCTGCTTTTATCTGGTGCTGTACAAAAAAAACAAATCCCTTCTGTCTGTCAGGCTTAAATGAAAAGTTTTGGGGTATTTTTTTGTTTGCTGGGGGGTTTTTATGTCGAAAAATTCTTGGTTTTACTAAGAGCTGGCAGTTGTTGTGAAGGTAAAGATGAACTTTAAAACTTTCAATTGGTATTAATTCACGGTATTCCAAAGCTTTGAACTGATTCCAGGAGATTAAAATTCTGCAACATTTCATTAAGACCACACTGATGCACGTGTTGCTAGACTGTAAAAAATGAAAGGCTTTTATTAGCACTTTTCCCTATCATGAGAGTGACTTTCATATTGGATTAATAAGGCTAATATTGCCACTGCATTATCACTTTATGAAAATTTGCTAATGAGATTTGAAACTGCTTAATGAAAATATCCCAGTTCTTCCAAACACCTACCCTGCTGACCACCTGCTGGAAGCTGGACTGCAGGGCCACCGCAGAAATGGGGAGCAAGCACCTGATGCCAGGAGAGGCAAACTTCGGTTTTCTCCCACACTGCAGTATGTAATAATATTCAACATCAAGATCCCCTGGGTTCCAGCATGTCTGCCTTGCTCAGGGCTTCACGCAGTGTGACGGAAGGTGACACGGTGTAATCCAAAGCAAAAAGCTCTGAGGAGCTTGTTGCCTCATTAAAGCACTCGTGCAACAAGGCTGGGTGTGCAGTGATCAACATTCCCAGCCTGCTGAGCCCTCCCCTTGCTTGAGCCCCACACCTCTCTCCAAACTGGAGTGACCAGACCATGCTGCCTCCACGTGCCCCCAGCAGCTGTGGGAGCCACTGGAGTACGTGGGGACATACCCTGATGACAGGCACCGTACTTCAAAATAAAATTTAAAGCAAAAAATCCCCAGCCCAGAACCAACAGCAGCAAAATTTATTCCCTGCTGTTTTCTTTGAACAACTTCCACTTTGGGGTCTGTTTTCAGTTTTAAGCTTAGCTTGTCCCACTTTGCTATTCCTTGCCCAGAGAGGGCATAACAATGGCTTGGGCACTTGCAGAAGTAGCTGCACTTCTCCATTTACTAGAGGGACGATCTTGGAGACATTTACCAGTGCTTAGGAACACATTGGGACTAAAAAAATTATCCCAATAGATATACAGCCTAGGTCCACAGATTTTCAACAGATCCATTAAAAAGGAGCACTTCTCACTTCTTACAATAATTGTTGGAGGCCAACTGACTCCTCTGGAAAGCAATAAAGCTCCATTTTCCCCCTCACTTCCTGCTGTCACAGTTTTCTACCGGGCCATGAAGACAATGAGAAGGAAAGCTGGAAAAGTCTTGGTCATAATTCTGCATTCCCTGGCACATTTCTGAGCCGTGGAATTATGCAACAGAAGAATCTGTCCTCGGGTGTCTGCTTTTCTCCTGCCATGTGTCATGGCTTGTATCGCTGCATCCATTGCCCAGTGAAACAAAAAGAGCCCTCACTGTAGGAGGCATTTGGGCTGCTGTTGATAGAGAGAAGAGCTCTGTGCAGGGAGCAGTGCTGTGCTCCAGGAAGCACTGAATGCCAGTGTTCATCCAGCAGGAATCTGGAGCATCTGAATTTCTCTTTTGGTTTTTGAGTCTTTTATTTATTTATTTATTTATTACTATCTTTTCATCCAAGTGAAAAGCTTACAGGAAAGAGCCACTATGCAGTCTAAAAACAGATTAGTGAGCAGATGTTCATCTAATCCAAGAACCCACCAGGAATTTTTCTTTATTATTGGATTACATTTAGGCCACAAGAAAGACAAAGCTGCTACTAGAATTTATAATGCATATCAGGGCCATCCTACTGCAGGCTTTAATGCAGAAACCCCAGTTTTGGATGCATAACCACAATAACACTAATAGGCAACTCTAGGTCAAATACTTCTACTTTCAAACTCAGTTCCTGGTGCCACTCAGATTCTCACCAGCAGTCACCACACCTCAAAAACATCTGATGTCCAGCTGAGAGCCATTAGGACTTATTTCCAAGACTATAGCCCAGACCATTTTGGATTTACTCCTTGGTTTTTTTCACCTCTCCACAAGTTTGTATGATGCTATAGCACATGTTGGAAAAATATGCACCTTGATTTGAGCACTGTGCCAAAGGCAGGTGGTTGTTTATGTCACTAACTAGTCAATCCCCAGCACAAAAGGCATAAACAAAGTTACATGAATCAATGTCAATAAAATGCTAAAAGAAGGACTTCCAAGCAGTCTACATGTATTGATCAGACATGGAAAACCACAGAATCAAGCAAACTGAGCCAGCTTCCAGCATGGCAACTGAGGGTCTCAGAGTTCCTCATTCTCAATCATATAAAGGTTACTGCGGCATGACTCTGGCAACATAAAAATATCCCAAAGGGGATATAAATATTAAATCCTCAAGGTTTACATTGCTAGAGGGGTGTAAAATTGCCTTAGGGTAAATGAGAGTTAAGATAATAGATTTTAGGGACAGAAGAGATCCCTGTAATTACTTAGTCTGACCATAGAGTTTTCTTCAATAATTCATTTGTTGAGTTGATGTCTTCTGGTAGTGGGAGTGCATCTCAGTACCACAGGTACTTTCTGCCCAGTGAGCTATAAGGACATTTTGCAATGAATATGCCAAGGCTACACAGTGCAGTGAAGGGCTCTCGTGCCATCCAGACATCCCATTTGTAAGAGCTGAGTCCCTTCTGTTTGGGCTAGAGCCCACCAGGCTGGGAGTGTCCAGGCTAATAGTACCACTTGAGCATTTTGTCTGGGCTTCAGCATCAGAAGGAGCATCAGGAAAGTTTATAAAAGGAATTCTTTCCTCAACAGTTACAGCAAGTGACTTCACATGAATGCAGAAGTTCACAGCCTGAAACCAGACCCTGTAGTTATATAAACCCCACTGTTGGTTGTGGTCATTGGTGCGGAGAAATACAGTGCTTAGACCCAGCTCCAGCGAAAAGGGAGAGACAACCACCACCCCTCTGGTGCAATCACTCTGAAATGCAAGAGCATGCAGTACCTGACACTGGGGCTCATCCTTTTGGGTAGAGACATTCACATGCACAGTGCTGGATCAAGCTCTTTGTGCTCTAGATGACCTAATTTTTTTTAAAAAATTGGGTTCAACATGTAGGCCCTTGCAAGAAAACAGATGCTGCAAGTGAGCTGAACAATCTTGGGTAATTAAATTGTAATAAAATATTTGCTTCATTCATTAACTATGGTAATTGACCAAAAAGCAATAGGACACCTGCTATTTTCATTATAACTGCCCTGATATAATTCAGGGTGCAATCTCCATGTGAAACAGGTCATTTAAGTTTAACATGGCTTCAGAATATTGTATTAAACAACTCATAAATATGCTCACTTTTTATTTCCAATCACTGCTTTCAACAGTTTGACCGAAGCTGCATCCTTAGCCCAGGATTTATAACAAACAGCATTTCACCAGATTTCTAAGAGTATTATCATCTCCTTTAGCCCATTCCTCTAGGACCTATCTAGCATGAAATGCAGTCTCTGTAGATCTTTCAAAGGTCAGTGGGTGTTACCTCCTATTTTGCTTATTTGTTATTTAAAGGTGATAATGTACTGCCTTATTGTTTTTATTTATTATTTACAATGTGTCAATAGATGGACGTGTCTCCCCTGCAGAGTACTGTCTGACAAACAGATGTACTGGAGATGCAAAAGAGAACTTCTGTTTTGCCAGTAAAGGGCTTTTTATTTTTTTTACATCCTGCAAAAGAAGGATTTATTGTCTAACTGTATGGATGTCAATGCTGAGCCAATTCTGCAGCCCAGTCAGACAGGGTTCTTACTGCAGTAATACATATGCCCAAATAAGCATTGTGGCAACTGGTTGCAAGGATCCAAACAAACACAGTTCTCACAGTTTAAATTTAAGTAGTAATGGAGTATTAATAAGTAACAAGAGCAAAGAATAAGATGGATTAATATAAAGTAATCATTTCAGTGAGTTTTTTGCTGTAAAAACTACCTCAGTGCTCCTAAGTCGTGTCTTGAGAATTTTAGCTAATCTGCTTCTTGGCCGAGTTTTGTAAGGGCTCTGCTTATTTTCAATTTCAGCTGTACAACTTGTACAGCACATTGAATGATTTAACCAAGCAGATTTAAAGTTCAGTAGACAGTGTTCTTTGTTAGATTTTAGTCACATACCAAATTCAATAGACTCTGCTGCAGGCGTACGTCAAAATGCCAGGAAGGCATGAGACATTGTTGAATATGTTGGAGTTTATTGTTTAGAAAAAATTAAACTTGGTCTCTCATTCAATCTTTTTAATTAAATAGTCATACTCTAAAGCTCAAGGGACAAAGGAAAAAAGAGAATAAAGGCAGTTGTTCTGTAAAACACAACAGATATTTCTTTATGTCTGTATTGAACAAGTCAGTATATGTCATCTTCCCCAACAATAAATTCAAGTATTTGGGGTAAATGTGTTCCAAGCAATGAATTACCATCACTACTACTAGCTATTACCTACATAAGATCATTAACAATCAAACAGCTTTCCTGCATAAATAGAGCCTTGTTTGTTTCTGCCTAAGAACTGCCATCATATTCTCTGCTGGTGCATTTTGGAAAACAAGTCTTAGATCTCTCTGTAAAGATCTCACACAAGAACTGAACAGCCATATGTGATAGCTAGCTAGAAATCAAGTCATTTTTCTGCTCCCTGTCTGCAAATTTGTCCTTAAATATGAGCATTGAGCAGACTGTATGCTAAATCCCAGGCATCAGACATCAGCATTAAATTGCTTAAGCCCAGAGAAGTGCCAGGATTCTGCCATTTCAAGGAAACCCGCTCAAAGGCCACTATTAATAGTCTGACCACAAACCCGACCACTGGATTCAGAGTGGGAACACTTGAAAAGTGCTCCAAGTGTGGGCAACCACAGCACAGAGAAGCAGCAGACTTTAACTGTGTCACCCCTGAAATGCTGGAAGGATGTTCACCCTGCAGGGGCCATGGTGGGAAGCAGGCTGCTCACCAGCCCAGTCATGGCTCTGGTTTGCTAAACCATCAAAGCAAGATTTTAATTTCAGACCATCCGTGGGGCATGGTCCTTTCCACTCCCTGCCATGTTTGACCAGACTGTAATGCATGTCTCCAGCCAGCATTAAAAATTATGGTTTTGGCTCCTCTCTGCCTTTGACTGTATGGTCATCAAAATAACAACAGAAATGAGAAATCTCTTTTATCCTAGTTAATGCTAAATTGTGTGACAGAAGTGCTTAATTCCTGCAAATGTAATGAGAATGGGAAGTGGTACAAATTCTAAGCCATTGAATTACGATCTTTAAATTGTAATCCTGTTTTCTTCCTTGCAGACTAATTCACAATAACTTGCAGCAAATTAATCAGTAACTCTTTAGATTGAGCTTCTTAATATTCATATTCTCAATTACCTATTTAATGTGGGTAGAGATAGTTCATTATTTCTCTTCACTCCAAATATTGTTAAATGCAAAGTGAAGTTTTTCAAGGTTATGACTAAAATATGCACTATTTTCTTACACCAAAATGCCCAGTCAGTAAAGTCACCCAATCAGGGGTGATCACACAGCAGCCTTACAGGCAGGAGCCTCCATCTGTTCCCTCTGAAACTGAGAGTTCCTTGGCCACATTGACAGGGCAGGGTTAGGTCAATGTTGAGTGTGTTCCTCTTCAGTAGTATTTGAACAATAAAATAAGGAGATACTTCTAATGTACCTACAATTTGAGAAAGAAAGAAAATTAGTAGTTATTGCTAAGTGTGTGGCAGTTAGGTTAAAGGATTGGAAAAGAATAATGTAACCTGATATAGTAAATTTTCCCACTTATTTGCCTTCTCACTCTCATGGATTTTGCCTATGGAGTTTTTTCATGAAACTAAGCTTTGCCTTCCCCATTCTGAAGCTTTTCAAAGCCAGAGTAACCTTTCAGTGGTTTTTACATTAGTCCATTTAACATAAGGCTGAAAAATAGGGGTTGCAAAGTTTTACCCAGCCTGGTCTTCAATGTCCAAGATGAGCTGCTCTGGGACAAGGGCAAGCACAAGACACACACAGCTTGCTGTTTTCCCAGACTGCTTTCAAGTTTGCAACCAGTTTTATCAGGGGTCTTCCCAAACCATAAATGATGCCTTTGTTTTGAAGAAACCTGAATGGATTTTCCTTGATGATTTTGACAAGTTCACACCTTGAACCCTCATAAACTTTTAGCATCCTGACAGGAGGAGTCTGACAGATTAAATATTCTGCAAGAAGGATGGGATAGCTGGTACAGGTGCTGTACAGAGGAGTGCAGGATTTAACCTTTTGCATGAATATATCAAAACAGGTATTTAGCTGAGAGTACCTAGCTACCTATGTGGTAGTTTTATTCTTATTTTTAAGCAGAAGTTAACTTTTTTATTTAGTTGCAAAGCCTTGAAGTAAATTCTACCAACTTTCATTTTCAAACGACAATAGCCAATAATCACTTACAATCCAGGTGCTGGGGAGGTGTGCAAGAACCTTTTAAAATGTAAAATAACATGATTCTCTGACAAATAGAAAGGAAATCATTTTCAATCTAAAAGCAGTTGGAAAATTCATTATGTGTACTCATTAAAAGTGCCTTCAAGATATCAAGACAGGCTTTCTCTGCAAACGCCAGATGAATAAGAATGGTGAGTAGGAGCTATGATGTACAAAACGCTTCAATGAACACAGTTGGTTTTGGTTTATGCTGCTGGGTTGGCTTTTTTTAATCAATTCTGTATTGCTTAAAAGAGTTGTATATGTACCAAAAGTATGAAGGGAGTAGGGTAGAAAATCTAATCCTTCCTCTATGTAAAGACAGAAAAACCAGCAAAATTGATGTTGCTTTGTGACCAAACATTGGGACAGCAGAGGCAGCACCTTTTGTTTTTAATTACTAGCTGCTTAAATGCCTGAATGTGGAAAACAAGACATTGCACTCTCTCTATAAGGAAAATCAGTATCAACTCTTTCAACACCAACTGAACCCCCAAATTTTGCCCAACTTCAGCACTGCTTACAGTCTTTCATATAGGGCTGCAAAGGTGAGCAGGACTGTGCTGAGCTCTGAGTCAACCTTCATCTTGCTGCCAGTAGGAATATAAGCACATCTCTGAGTTATAGTAATTCTTTTGCATTATAAAAATTTTGAAGTTGTTCTGTCAAGATTTGGCCCTGTAGCTTCAAAGCCACTGTGAGTTTTACAATGGATTTCAAGAGGTGATGGCTAAAATCCCAGAGGTTCTAAACAAAACGTATGGGATAGAAATTCTGTATGTGATACAGTAAGGGGTTAATTACTCTTTATTCAAGTGCTGTTAAATTCACAGAAGGATCATCTGTCTACTTTGTTCCAAGGACTCAGTTTCTTAGAGCACCTGACCAGCAAGTCTCAGTCAAAGCAATATTTGACTTGAGCTGCAGATGATGAGCCTCTCACCCTCTGCTTTTCCAACAGGAAATCCAGGAGGATGTTTTAAAGAAACAGGTGCAGTTATCAACATTGAAATATCACTGATGTTAATTAATCACCAAGAATAATAGTGACCTGCTTCAGCTTTTAATGAAGCAACATCTTTATTTTGCTGCTTCAGTTTTAAAAAACACCTGTGTAACAAACTTTTCTTCTCACTCTATTTTTATAGAGTGAAATCCTTAACAGAACCGAAACACAAAATAAAATTAAAACATCAATCCTTTGGGAATTCTCGTTATTTCTATTTTCAAGGTCTGGAGAAAGAAGAGATGGATTATGAGCAGTTACAGGCTCTTCTACTGTTCTTAAATCTTAATTATGTTTCAGACCCTGCAACAAACCTCATAAGGAGCTTAACTTTAAGCATGAGATTAAGAGCCATTGAATCCAAGGAGAAGAACGCAAAGTGTAAGAATGATGGAAACCAAAAATGATCTCTTAGCAAGCCTGGTATCATTTCCTTATCTCCAGGCTGACAGAGGCCATTGACTCGTGTGGGAGATTTAGAATGGTTTGATTTACCTGGGCTTTTATCGGTGTTTATTTTTCTGTTGTTTAATTTTTCTGTAATGAAAATTTATGAAATTTAAGCAGATTTTTACATCTAACATGTGCTGGATCAGTACGGTTTGGCTGTCAGTAGGCCTGAAGATGTGGTTTTGCAGGGCACAGCCCACAGGGACTTGGCCCACACCTAATCCCAATCCCAACTTCATCACAAAATCAGGCAGCTGAACATCTGTGAGGTAATGCTGCACTTCTCACCCACCACACTACACCAACAGGGAGGGTGCCAGGGAACCCCTGGACCTTCCAACCCCTTACATGAGTCCCACCTTTCTCCTCAGAGCTTTGTTTCCAATCATTTTTCAGTGGTGAGAGGTCAGACAGATCAGTGCCATATTACAGATCTGCCATCCCAAGAACAGTAGGGATTTTCTGGCTCTACTCTTCACCCCAAGATGCTGCAATTTAAACAGCTTCATGTCAGAAACAGAAAAACATTAAACAAACACGCATGCAGAAATACAGGCTGGAAATCATCTCTCCTGCCCTTTCCTTCTCCCCAGGATTTTAATCTTGAGTGGGATTTTTTGCATGTGCATTAAAATAATTCTTTCCCTAAATTAGTATTGGCTGTAGCTCTGGATCATCCAGTAAAGGTGTTTGAAGGTACAAGAATCAGAGCAGCATAGAATCACAGAATGGTATGGGTTGGAAGGGACTTTAAATATAATCTCATCTAGTTCCACTCTTCCTGTCATGAGCAGGGACACTTTCCACAAAGACCACACTGGTCAAAGCCCCATCCAACCTGGCTTTGAAACACTACCAGGCATGGGGGATCCATAATTGTCATTTCCTCATGCCTGGTGCAACCAGCAGTCAAAATGCCCATTTGCAGGGCCTGCACGAACCCATAGAGCCCCATATCACAGGGAAGGCTCCCTCCTGTCTCAGGGATTTTCTGTGACAATCCTGAAGTCACTTTGCTATTGCCTGGCTGGGACTGGTTGGCTGTTGGGAACAAGCAGCACAGACTAATGACATGGCCTCGAGTCTGCATGAAAATGAGAGTCCTGAACCAGTGGCAACAAGCAGAAAGCAACATTTGCCCTCAAGAACAAGGCTTGGACAGTGCCTGTATGTGCACCGCGCCCTCCAGGGACTCTGCAAACCTGTCATGTTATTCCCAGTTGCCTGTTATGAGCAGCAAATACAGTTCTGGAGGAACTTTTGCTACACATGAAAGCTCATACAGTTTGTGATTTTGAGAGTGTTGTCTTTAGGGTTTTTGGGGGCTTTTGTGTTTTATTTTTGGGGTTTTTGTTTGTTTGTTTTGTTTTGTTCTGGTTATTTTTTCTGATACTCTCAACCCAAAAGCGATTTCATTTCTTTATTGTAAGGTATTATGACTTATTCAACTTCTTTAATCCTGTGCTCTCTGTGAAATGCTTCTTGTTTGCTGAAGCAGATGATGCTGATTCAGAGTGCTCACGTACCCTTGCATTTCCTTGGCTCCCAGATGCTGACTGGAGATCTGTGTAATTAAAACCATGTTTCCTCACATGAATGCCTGTTTGGAGACTCTGTTCTGAGCAGGCCAGCAACTGCTCCTTGTTGGGGTTTCCTAAGGGTATAAATTATCCCAGAATACACAGTATATGTAGTTTGTCTCGGTTTATGTAGATGACCAATTATCTTGTCATCTCCTTTCCTTTTGTTCTGTTTCATGTCTTTAGCAGCAGAGGGCAGGGCTTGTGCAGTGCCCACCCCAGCTGGCAACACCTGCAATCACCCTGCTCGGAAGCCAGGCTCCTGCAAGGATTGTGTAACTTTCCCAAGAGGTGACCTTCCTCCACTGCTCAGGTTTCTGGTATCTCAGTCCATCTGTTTGTTTGGTCCTCTTGTGCTTCTGGCTCCCTTGGAATGGCCCTGCAGAACTGAGTTACAATCCAAGATAAAAAAGATAAGGCCAACAGTCTTGCCAGTGTGGATGGAAGGATTTGAAATCACCTTTACCACTCCTGTATGTTAACCAAAACTCCTGCCCAGTTAGGAACCCTACAAGCACTTTGCATGTTTTACAAATAAGGTACCTCCTACTGGCAATAGCTTTTACAAGTATAATTGTACTGTAGATCTATAAAATAAAATGTAATACAAAACTTACACTTTCCATTTACACAATAGTAATTGTGAAGAATAACACAAAATCTCCGGCCTTTTTTATGGCTATTTCTAACTCTGAGCTCGTGCACACTCTATAAACACCATCTGTGGAGAATGTAACACAACTTCTGTTGGCGCACAGATGTATAAAACTGTATCATCAGCTTTTCAGTGAACATCCAGTTAAACAGCTATTGCCTGTACCTTCTAAATGACATTGATTCAACAACTTACCTTTTGGATTCGCACTCCTGCTTTATTTCATCCAAGCTCACAGACCTCCTGTACTTTGTTTATTGCCAGAACATTTGTGCACATGCCCCAAATCAATCCCATCCTCCCTGGGCTCCACTGGGCACGTGTACCCTCACACCCTGCCCCAGCCCCTCTGTGTGCAGCCCCTCTGTGATTATGCACCAGCAGTTGACACAGAGCAGTGGTTTCCAAATTCTTGCTGTGAAAAGCTTTTGAGGTGTTTCAGTAGAAGGCTGCTAGTTGTGAATACGAAAGCAGGGGCTTTCCCCTGTGCAGAGGCCCCTTCTTAAGTATAAAGTACAAACAATGAAAATGAAAAGCAATAAAAAAAGAAAGATCTGGGCTTTGAATGCTTCTGAGGGTCAAGCACTAAACCCTCTTTTGACAGCTACACAACCCACACTTGTTCTCCTCAAGAGAATTTGACCTCAAGTAAGGAATTGAACAAAGTGCATATTTTGTCTACAGTGAACAAATACGTTGTTCCAAAGCAACAAACTGCTGATAAAATATGCAGATAACGATAGGGGGAAAAACCCAGCACTCCCTAAAATGAAACCCCACTATAATTTATGCACATTTTTAAAAAGAACAAAGTATTTTTAAATTTCATTGACTTTGTATTGTATGGCAGAAGCTTAATAAAGCATTATATTTCTCCTCTGTTATTGATTAACCAAAGTCAAATAACATTATCATTTCCCTTAATGCATTTAAAGCACAAATATTTTCCCAGATGCTCTGCACAGGCACTTTGCAGATTTCAGTGGAAGTTGTTTACATGCTGAAACATTGAGCCTGGATAGAAACACTTTGATGTGATAGCAACACACACCCAACAGTTTTCATTTTCTCAATTCAGAAGGAAAATTGCTGTTCCTCCCTCTCCTTCAAATTCTATTTCTCCAAGAAATATTCCTACGTCACTGGAAAAAATTACAAGTGCTCATAATGGCTGCATTTCTCTGTCCGTTTTCAGCTAAGCCCTGGTCCAAAGTATCCTGAAATCATTGTGATTATTTCTACTGGATTCATGGGCTCTCATTGAGCCCTGAGCACACTGCAAAGCTGGTTTTAATTTCCTGCAGTTGCGGTGCTCAGTGCTGCTGCGAATGGGGCCAGGGCACAGGGCACATCTCCTGCCCCACCACAGGCTGCAGCTCCACATCTGATGGCCACAGGGAAAAGGAGAGGCAGTGGCCCACGATGGGCTGCTCTGTTCCCTCTGAAATTATCAGATATACCTTGCTTTGATTTTTAACAGCCGAGCGACATGAAATGAGATAAACACGGAGCCTGTGCTGCACCCACATCCCGCTGTGCCTGGCCGTGCTGGGACCAGCACAATTCCCAGAGGGAGCTGCCCGTTCTGCAGCTGAACAGGCAGGGATGCAGAATTTTGTGCATCAGTTCTTTTTTTTTTTTTTTTTATTTTTTTTCTCATCAGCAGCTTTGAAAATAGAAAGAAATAATCAGGACAAACTCCCCCTTCAGTGTAAAGCCAAGCACAGCTATAGGAAACATCAACAGAAATTAACGTGAAAGTATTACCATTTTTGTTCAAGGATGTTTAATTTGCCCAAGCCTGCTAGCAAGTTCTGGTCATTTTCTGAAGTGAAGGATAACTTTATTTGACCTGGGTTAAAGGGAAAAAGGAAGGAAAAAAAGAGAGATTTCCCAGCCTTTACAGAAACACAAGAATCTGAACTGACACCCAGAATTACATGTATTTCACCATGGGCTCAAGATTTACTGTAATACACTTTGCTGTAATTGACCAAAACATTTATAGATTTATCTGCCACCATTCTATAAGGGAGGAAGTCTGTTTCCACAGGGATGATAATTATCACTAGCTTCATCTATATTCTGTCAGTGCCAAGGAGTAACCAAATCCTTTTGCTGCAAAGCACCTAACATGTTAACCCCAAAATCCCCAAATTCATGCCTAGAATGATGTCTATTTTAAACATTTGCCACATACAATTAAGTGCACCCATCTGGACATCTCTTTATTAAAACAAATATGTATCATGTATGTGCACAATCTATTAATTTTCTTGTGACCCACAGGAATAGGAGGAAAATGAATGGGGGGCTGAAAGAGAAGTTCTTCAGGACAAGCTTTCCATAGGTGGTGAGCAGATAGGAGCACAGTACAAGATTGTATTTATTTTATATCTATATGTATACACACACATCAGGGCAGCAGTGATAATCCCCTGATCAACAGTCCATACAGCAGAATTTTCTAAAGTGAACTCTGATTTCCAGACACTGAATATTCTTCACTTCCAAAATTAGGAAAGATAAGAAATAGTACAGATGCTTACTATTTTTTAAATATAATGCTCAATTATTATGATTCCTGGAACACCAAGACCAATTCCAAAATTAAGCACATTTAACTACCAGCAAGAACCTTGTAACACAAGGTATTTATTATTTATGTACTTTGTGCTACTGCAATATATAGTTTGTTATCATTACAGCATGGAATATAGCACTAAAAGGTTTTAGGTTTCCCAAATATTGCCAGCAGGTACCCTGGCACTTTGTTTGCCTGCATTTACTTCTCTCTTTTGTAAATACAAATATTTGGTTAAGGCATCTGCTCAGTCAAGAGCTGTGACTGCTGATCCAGGAAGAAGTTTTCAGACCTGTGCACAGTAGAATCCTTTCTAAATGACTGTGGATACAATTCTCCATCAGGTGGGTAATTCTTTACACTTTTATGATGATTCACAGTCATTGAACCAGCACTAAGGTTAGATACCTGTACCTGAAAATGAGACCCATGACTTACTTAGAATAGAGTTTAATAAAAGAAAATACAGGAAATGTAAGATTACTTTTAGGTTCTGATTATTAATGTGAATACTTGGATCTGTTTGGAAAACAAAACAATGTTTTGCAATTAGGTCCCTGATCTATGAAAGCACTTGAGCAACTGTATAACAGAGCATAGGAGTAGTCACTTCAATGAAATTACTACTTTTATGCATGAATTATCAACTCATTTTAAATTATTCTGGATCAAAGTCTCTCTTTTACCATTAGAGAGCAGTTACAATGATGTAGCAACACCAGTTTGGAGAAAATAACAGACCAAAGGTAACTGCATCATAAAGATGTTCCTGGAGAGGAAAGAGAATAAATAATACCTGGAAAAAGTGTCCATGTAACTGCAGAACAAGTATAATTATCTGTTCAATTTTATTACCTAGAAGATCGAAATAAGTTTAATTTCAAACCTTGTAGGAAAACTCTCCACTATTTTGTTTGTTCAGGGGCTGAAGATGTTAATGCTCCAAGAACTTGGACAAAACCCGCTATTTAAAATACCACTTCTGGTTTTTGACTGAGGTAAACAGAATGCATTCTAAATCTCCAATGTAGCCTATTGAAGTGTCAGAGCAGCTCGTTCAAAGCAATACATTCACTTCTCAAAGATTTTAGTATTATAATCGAAAATTCTCTCTCTCCAATGCACCTGAGAAGCATTAACTTCTTGGTGACTTTAAGAACCAAATCCTTTAATACAAACCTAGCTTTTCCCACAGGCACTTGAAAATATTTAGCATTTTTTCAGTTGGATGCAATTTTCATAATAAAGTAGCTCACTTGGCTACCTGACACCACAGACAAAGACGCCGAGTGAGCAGCTCCTGCCAACTTAGAGCATGATCGCAACCCTCAGCTACATATTAAGTAGGCTTTGAAACATCCAATTGCTGTAACAAGGCAAGTAATTTATGTATTTTATATTATTGTTGTATATTTTTTCATTGTTCATATGTATTTTCTTTTGTAAAGTCCAGGCACAAGTCTTTCATACCCCATGTCTTTCAGTCAGCCTTAACAGAGCATAGAACAGTTCTTACATTTATGTAAAATTTAAATTCCACCTCCCTGACAAGTTTTACATGACCAAAGCAGCGCTTTGGTACTCCGCTGAATGACTTTGGCCCATTGCTATATATACTGCTCCCTACATTTGTTTAAATTTCACTGGAAAACTCACAGAAATGTATGGGAATGACACGTATTTTTTTTTTCTGTGACAAAATACTCAATCCCAGGCAATCAGATCAGAAACGTTCATAGTTAACTGCATTTCTGGCAGTTTCAAGGGCACAATTGTAAAACTACAGTATATTTTGTTAAATCAAACCCTACAACGATCCTGCGTTACTTCCATCCACTTAGCCTATTAATGCAGGCTAATACTGCATGTTCTTGTGGCAGCAAAGCCTAAAGTGTACCAGGAGACTCTGGTGATAGATTACATGTACATGCTGTGTCATATCCAATTAACTCAAATTGACTGTGTACTGCATTATGCTGTTAGTGCATGGAAGATCAATAAATATGGAGAAAATCCAACGAGGCGCTCTCCATTCCCATCCAATTCTAGTAGGTCTGAGACAGATCATGCTCCTATGATGTGTGTGCTGCTGCTGAAGAGGGCAGGTGGTGCATAGACACCATTCAAACTTGGCCTATTCAATCTAAACTCCTCTAACTCGCCATTCATGCATAGCAAAACACCATCTGGTCCTATTTTGCCTCCAGCAATCACAGCTGACCAAAAACGATAATAACAGCTGTTGCAAAACAAAAGCCAAACAAAGGGGGGAGGGAAAGGTTAGAATGCAGTCCAGTGCTGCAAAATACTCCATGAAGTGAAAAATGGAAAAGGAGCCATTCAAATAGGAATCCCCGTTGAAAAGAGTTAGTGCAAGACTTGTGGTTAAACTTGAGAAATTTAATCCATCTGTCCTGCAAACCACAATGGTCAGGTGATAATATAAAATTGAGATTATGTTGCACAGAGGTATTTAAAGGTTTTGTTCTCCAAGTTAGAAACTAATGACCCTGTGTCAGCTAAAAATTAAACCTCCTTATGTTCTTTCATCATGTGTCAACCTGGGTTAATGTGAAAGTAGAATGTGGTTAACCGGGGTGATAAAGCATCTGAAACCTTGGGAAAAGAAGGGAGCACTTAAGTGCTTGTAAATGCTATGAAGAAAAACATTCTTAAAAACCATGCATGACACTGAAACCATACAGATTATTGCATTTTTCCTGTATAAATTGCATATCGAGCAATTTAAACTAACAGTTTTATTTATGACCTATGATAGCACAGTTATTCACTTAGACTTAGGGAACATGAACACAAACTTGCACAGTTTGAAACACAAGATGTTCTGCAATATGCTATTGTGGGTAATGCAAAATATAATTTTGTGGCAAACAGGGGGACGCTTCAGTTTTTGAAGATGCAAATTTTGATATTTAAAATGTACAGTCCTGCTTGATGATTAATTTTCTTTTTCTTTTTTTTTTTTTTTTAGCTGCAGTAATTAAAACTATTTTTCCTGGAATTGAACATCAGTAGTTCAGCAGCTCTTAATCAAATGTGATAAAACCCAGGATTTATGAAACCATTTAATGAGTGTAATAACACCTGCTTCTCGCTGCAAATAGTTGAAAACAGACTTCAGTTGTAATTAACTCTTATCACTAGTGACATTTTTCCAACGATACTTCATAGGTCTTCAAAATGACAATTATAGAACTAATACACAATTACTGTCACATGCAGTTTAGCAATTATTTCTGAAGACATTTGTCTAAAGGTTTCAAAAACGACTATAAAATGGTTCCCTTTGTTATGTAACATTGGTTAAAACTGACACACACAAAATCTCTCCCAACCAGCCCCTGTCGTGCCATTTCTAATGCAGACAGGCTTCCTTGCACTTGGAATAAACACCCTCCATCCCAGGCATTATTAGATATCATGCTAAGGCTATTAGGAGCATGGGTAGCTGTCAACTAACACCTATTATGAAAAGCTTCAATTTATACATGATTTTTTCTGCTCCAAGAAATCTATAAATTTATAATTAGAATCTCTTGCTGTTCAATATTTGTACATAATAAACAGAGTACCTGAAGATGATGAAATATTGAAAGCTGAATGCATTATGAATAAACTCACATGGTATAGTACCTCTTCCCTCAAGTCTGGCTGCAACTTTTTGGGGATCTCTATTCCATTATTTTTAGGTTGTGGTCTGAGCATGGTAGCCATGCCTCAAACAGGATTAGGATTCTGCTCAGGCTTGACACTTGCTGTTTTTAATTTTCATTTTATCATAAGCAGTTTAAGATTGTTGCCAGTGGTAATTTGCAATTTTTATCAAGACCTCTTCATTATAGCTTCTGACAGGACAGATGCTGTAATTAATCATGCCAGACAACTGGGGATAGTGGTCAGACTGCACTCACAGCACAGTTATTGCAGGCAAAGAAGGGAAACAAGAAAATAAAGGCTCTCTCCTTTCTGTTCAGAACAAAAATATATGAACAGCACTAATAACCTGACCACACACTGGATGTGACTGTTTCCAGACCCTTCATACGAAAGACCTGTCCTTTCCATCCCCCCGACTCCATCACATTCTGCTTTTATGAGAAAATAAAACTCTGACAACTCAGGATCAGCCCAAGGCAGGAGCTGGAGCCTTACAGAGGGAAGCCCTCAGCAGTAGCTGCCTTGACATCTGAAACTCTCGGAAACAAAGAAACCACAATTTGTGCTGATTTGCATTTCTGAACATCTCTGCTGAGAGACAGATTCACTTCCCTGCTCCTGCAGGTATCAGCACAGGGCACCATGCCTGTCCTGGCTCCACCACTTGCTTTCTCTCCCTGAAGCCACAGACACCTGGAGAAGTTGCCCACGACTCTCCAACAGAGTATCTTGGAGAGTACAAGAGTGGAGAGTACAAGAGCCAAGTGCTTGCTCTGTTCCCACTGGTACCTGTTCGCCCTGAATGCTTGATAAAAATCCAAAGGAGTTAAGAAAACATCCAAGAAAGCATTTGAAGAAGGAATTGTTTCAGGTTTCTCTATCAAAGACTTACAGCTCATCAGTTTTACTGAAATGTGTTTATTCTATAGCAAGATAAAAGCATTTATTTTAGATAAGCAAAATACAAACAACTTAATTGCTGCTATCATAACTCATAAAAAAGTATAAAACAGCATAAAAACACAATAAGCAATGTAGCAATTAATAATTCATGTTACCAGTGTTTACATTAAAGCCTCATTTATGAAAACTTTACAACACATGATATGAAAACTTACAACTTTTAAAGAAAATATTTACATTGATTATTCAGTTGTGGAGTTTCATTTAAATATTCTACAGGTTTTACAGCGTATTAATAACTTGCATTTCTCATCTTATCTTTCTGTAATAACAGTTTTATTTAAGTGCATTTCCCTTTTAAAAATACAGTGTATTAAATCTGAAACTCATCACTTTGACACAGAATATAATATTCACATTTGTTCTGTAATTGGAATTAACGTAAGAGGGTAAATGTCAATATATATTTTCTTACGAACTATGGCAGGTTTATTTGGAGAAATGAAGTGAACAGTTGGGTCAAACATTTAAGTCCAGTTACTTGCATTTGTTTTTCTGAAGACATTTAGGAGAGAAAAAAAAAAATAAGAGCTTTGGCAAAAATCTGTGATTTACTCTATTTTTTCATGACAAAAATGCCATCAACTAACTCATGTCATACAAGTATGATTGTATGAAATCCAATCATAATTTTACAGGTAGTTACAACTGTGCTTTAAGGGCCTCATGAGTTCATACTGCCTTGAAGTGCATTATTCACTTGTAGAGAAAGAAGGGTTATAGCATATAACTCTGAAAGGCCATTTTGCAGTCATAAGGTCCAGGTATTTATTAGGCCAGTTGATTCACATATTGTAGGTAAAGCTTAAATAAATTAAAAAGGCATCACATGAAAAAGAGAACAGCATTTTTCTTTTAAACAAAATGATTTATAGTCAGCTAAAAGATGATACACAGCTACATTGTAGTTCTTTATTGCCTATCTAATAGACACTTTAGAGGATCATTAGATCTGTTATGCATCCCTGCATAACTACCATCAACAATTTACAGTTTTCAGCCAAATATGGTTTACCCCTACCCCCCTCCATCAACACAAAGCCATGTTGTGAGATCGTTTATCTTCAGAAAATACTGACCTGCGATAGTACTTGAGTCTGTGTCTGAGATTGTATTTGTGACTGGTGCTGCTGAGGTGCTGGCTGAGGGCTCCCAATGGCAGGGATGGGAGAAGTGATCTGCGGGGCTCCCGGAGAGTGCTGCTGGGGAGAAGGCTGGGACTGGTGTTGCATATGCTGCATTTGCTGCTGCTGCATTTGCTGAAGCTGTATGTGCTGCAGTTGCTGTTGCATTTGCTGTTGATTAATCTGCTGCTGAAGATGCTGCTGCTGCTGCAAATGTTGCTGCATGTGGTGCTGAAAATGCTGCTGCTGCATTTGCTGTTGTATTTGCTGATGCATTTGATGCTGATGTAGCTGCTGCTGTTGCATCTGCTGCATCTGTTGCTGCTGGAGCTGCTGCATCTGGTGCTGCTGGCTTTGCATGGAGGGGCTGACTTGAGAGGAGGAGGGCGTTGGCACCATGTTTGTGCCCATCGAACTTATCAATGGAGCTGCAATGTTTGTCGGCATGTTAGGGGCAATGGTGACAGAAGTTACAATCTGATTCATGGGCAGTCTCATGGTCAAGGGCTTTGGAGCAATTGCTCTGGAAAGGGGCTGTTGAAGAGTTTGGGGAGACGCCGACACCGTCGCGTGTTGAGAAAGAGAACTATTCAGAATGAGGGAGGAAGACAAATTTGTGGATGCCAACGTTTGCTGAACAGAACGAATGGTCTGGGCCTCGGCAGATTCTGCAGCAGCCTGTGTTTGGAAGAGAAATTAATTGTCTTTTCAACAGAAAAACACATTGTTACTGTTCACATGGTAATAAAAGTAACAGCTACTCAGAGACCTTTGCCATCTTTGTTTTCTATCAGAAAAGATCAATCTGCAGTCTGAAAACAATCACTGATCCACCAAAACATTGTATCACCTCTTTATCTGCCCCCCTACATGGTCCCTCCAGGTCTTACTTGGACAAAAACTAACTACGCCCTTGATCAACACCAGAAAGTCACAGATGCCACATACATTTTGTTGCTGAAAGAGCCAGAACAGGCCTAACACATTTAGATGTTTTTAAAAAAGCCCTGTTCTTTGGGAGTCAGCAGCACACACACTCCCCTCCCCATGAGTTATCAACCAAGGAGCAATTAACTGACCCCCTTTAGACATTTACCTTAGAATGTAACAAATTGTGCTGCTCAAGTGTCTATCCCATCCCTCCCTCAGCAACCATCTAACATGAAAAGGCTACAGCAAGATGTCTTAATTTTGAGCGTCATTTCACCTACAATCTACCTGGCAGTACAGATCCCATGGATTTGAGGAGAAAAATATGATTTCTGATGGTTTTCAAAAGGGAAGTTAAGATTCACAAAAATATCCCTCAAAGATATTTAGAATTCCTGATGCTCTTGAACTTAGCATTGTGATACTAAAGGCCTTTAGATTATTATCCAAGTCCCAGAGGCAACAGAAAAACACAGCTTCTCAACACAAGGAGAAGAAATCTTCAGCTTTCAAAAAACACAAGTGTAATTTCTGATGTTGCACTTTTAGTCATTTATTAAAATACACAGCAACTTTCTGTATGATTTACGAATGCTCTGCAGTTGTACATTCAAATAAATATTCTCAGGAGTTAGGGCATCATCACACTCTGTTGCTTTCTTGTGATTTTTATAACTGATCTTTATATAATATTATTAGATAAATAGCCACCTTCGTAATGTTTCATCCATATTTTAGATGTCTATAAGCACGTTTCCATGTACAATATTCAGATGCAACAAAACCACAACCTGCATAGTGCTGCTGTCTAGAAAGGTAAATTCTCAAGTAAGACAGCAGAGCTTTGTTTTCTTCACAAGTTTTATTTTAACTCAGTATCCTCTAAAATACTCAGCGTGGCTCACTGCCAGCTAGTCCATTTGTTAGTACTCTCCAAATTCAGAGTCACCACGCATTTCCTTCCTGTCACCTGCATGAAATACTTAAGCTTTGTCACACAACAACTTCTCTCCAACTCCACGCAAAGCAAGCCTGTCCTTTGAGAAGCAGCACTTGAGGAAAAACAAACCTCTGCAAATAGCTTTCAAATATTAATGTCAAAAGGTCAGCATGTTTTTCATGACTGAATTTTATTTTTGTAGTGAAGTGCATTACTCTGCAGCTCAAGGAAGATGTACAATTACAAAGATGTTTTCTGGTAATCATTAGTATGCCAGTAGAGAGATGAATTTATTTTTGCAGAGACTAAGCAGGGTTCAAGAAGCAGCACAACATCTTGTAGAGCTGTATTACAGAAATCCTAGGATTCTAGTTCTGTTTTGCATAACATCCCCCCCTTGCCCCAAATATTTCAATATCATTGGTAAAAGCTCACTTGCATTACATCCAAGGCTATTAGGCTTACCTTAGAAACAAGGCTTGCTCTGTAGGCAGCAAGTGCCTTTAGGTACTCTTTTTTGGCAGCTTCAGTTTTTCTTTTATATACCTATGAAAAGAGACCACAGTTTCACCAACTTCACCTATTATGATGTTTTTGCCAGAATGCTCTCAAAGTCACTTCCAAAGAAACAAAAGACATAGCCCAAGCCCCTGAAAACACTCTAATGTTGGATGTGTTTTTTTCTTCCTTGGAAGTTCTAAATATTCTTCCAGGTGATTACAGGCTTTCAGGTCTGCTTCCTGGACTTGCACTAAAATTTATGTTGGTTATCAGGAATAACAAAAGGCTGCTGTTTGACATCAGTTTGAGCAGCCAACTGTTTTTGACAAGACTACCAATGCATTCTACCTTCACTAGAAACAGTATTTTATTGACTCCATGTAGCATTGATACTACTGAGTATTTTAGATGCCAAAATGTATCAGCAGTAGTCCAGAATAGCAAAATACAGCTTTTTTTTTTTTTTTCAAAACAAATATTTTAACTATATATAAAAAAATCTGTACACCTTTAGAAAAGGTGGATCAAAGAGCTTGGACTTGCCAACATGAGAGAATCCCACTGAGTTAAACAAGGACAGCTTGGCAAAAATGACTAAATCTACATTTTTAATCATCAGTAAATTTAAAATTCACCTTTAAATCATGTTCATTATCATGTGTTAGATCAGACTAAACGTTTCCAAATGTATTTCAGAAAAAAGTACCATTCATCTCTTGCCAAAAGGTGTCCTATCTGGGAACCTGCTCTATGATAAAAGCTTCTATTAACTGTTACTGGGAACTGAATGGAAAATCAACAGGCAAACAAAGGGCATTTTTTTAACCCCCCTCAATCCATATGCAGCAGTTCCACATGTACAGGAAAAAGAATAACCCTCAAGGAAGTACAAAACTCATCACTCTGTACCAAGTTGGAGTTGGAGATAGCATTTCACACACAACATTGTAATGAGACTCAGAGGATTGGCTTCAAAGGTTAGAAATCAACACGCTTTGTAACAAATTCATAAGGCAGATCAAAGGAAATGGTAAATATGCTGTACCTTCCTCTTTTCTAACTTATTAATAGGAAACAAGGGCTTTGAAATAGGAATCATCAAAAGATGGTTTTAAGAGGACTCTAGGACACTATAACCTGAGCTCTTTTACAAACTGCCCTTTAAAATTTAAAGACAAATACAGTCATTTAACACTACCTGTTGGCTCTTACACAAAATAGTTTTAGATGCCATGTCTTCAGCAAGTTCAAAACTCAGTATAGCCCTACAGAGGTAGAGTTCTACGCTAGCAAGTACCATGGTCTACTCAGAGAAGAAGCAGGATTTTTTACAAGGATTACTGTATTACTTCTTGTGAGACAACCCTGCACCAATTTACCTGTTTTTGTTCTTCTCCTAAACTGTCCCACATAGATGCCACTATTTTTGAGACATCTCCAAATGTAGCATTTGGGTTCTGTCCTTTAATTGCAGCTTGTGTGTCCCTGAAGAAAAGGGCATATGCTGACACTGGCTTTTGTGGCTCATTGGGATCTTTCTTTTTCTTCTTCTTTGGAGTCTTGGGCTTCTTGCCAGAATCTGGGGCAGCTCTTTTTTCTCCAGTAGCCTAAGAAACAGTAAGAACAAGAGCAATCAATAAATGATGAAATAAGTCAGACAAATTGCAAAAAACTATTGACAGACAGTCTTAATATTATATTAAGCTACTATGCAAGCAACACTTGTGAGAGTCCTGTTGTGCAGGCCCTTCTCTCTACCAAAGAGTACCTAAGTCTCATTGGATCTACTGGAACTAAATGCATGAGTAGTTACTATTCATTTTAAGCTTGACTCTGAGAGTCACATCCTATGAGCTTGACATGAAAAAGGACACCCCAGTGATAGTTTGTATTAAAAAAAATAACATTTAATTCATAGCATATTTTGAAGAGGCCACCTATGGTTTTCCAATAAAATATAATTTTTGCAGTTCAGACTCAAAATGCGAAAACTTGGAGGCATTTCCCAATTCCCAGGCTTAGATTGGCAACTTAGACATGGGCCAGGGGTTAAAAATCCCACCCTTCAGGTAAAAAGCAGCAGCAACTCAGCAGTTTGTGCCCACCTGCAGGAGCACTGGCTGTGTCCCCCCAGGCAGGGCAGGTGCCTGTGGGGCAGCACTGGGGGTTCTGTGCTCTGGCCAGGCACCCACAGCCCCTCTCTTCCCTCTGGGATGAGGATCCCAGCAGAACACTTGGGGTTACAGCAGCTCTAGTCCCTGTGTGTGCCTCATGCCCTGGACCCTCTTTTGTTGAGCTATGCACAGATTATTGCAACAAGGGGATCAAGTGGCTCTAAATATACCTTTGTGATAGTAATTTACTTTGATATTTTGAGGATCCTGTACAATGAGCTTTCCACACGCATAACTTCCATCAACTTAATGAGAAAACCTTTCATGGAACAGTCTTAAATTAGGCCTTTTACATATACTGCTTTAACAACATTTGTACTTCATTAGGTCAATAATTTTTCTTTTTATAAGAGATTTATTTAAAGGAAAATCTAAGTTAACTAAACTTTCAGTTAGAATAAAGCTTATTTTACTTCTGTCTAAACACATCTATGTTTTACATGACTCCAGAGAACACCACAGTGACAAAACTGTCCAAAGCTGATGCCTGAAGAGATTCAACAGAACTGAAAACCTAAGCCAAATTAGACCAAAAGAAAAAGGAAATATATATATATATATATATATATATATAATATGTATATATATGTTTCTATTCTTATGTTTATTATTATGGAAACTTCTTAAGTAAAGAAGGTAACCAGCACATTAATCGTATTCCACTTTACCGTAACATTTGTATTTTAAATGACCAAATTGCAGCTGAGCTGATGCTGCCGCATCTATGAAAAGACAGTGTGGATATGTGAAGCCTGCTCACTGCAGCACTGGGAATAACTTACCCTGTTTGATTCATCTGCATCTTCTTCATTGATAGAGCTGGATGGGGAAGGAGTGGCTGATTTACTTGCAGGAGGGGAGGGAGAAGTGTGTGGCAAATTAGTGCCTCCTAAATTTAGCCCCAGCTGTGCACTGAGCTGAGACTGGTTAATGGTGGTGAGCTGAGACGGAGCCATAATTCCCGAATGAGCAGCATCAGTCATATGGACAATAGATCTCATAATCAGAGAGTGGTCCTGGCGGTACTGGGAAACCTGTGTGTGACTCTGCTCCTAAAAGAGAGGGAAATATTGTTTAGATATTTGCAGTTTAATGACAGCAGTATCAGGTGAAGTGATTTTCATGGGCTTACAGAAAACTGTCAACATACAGTTTGCTTCCTTTCTTTTTAATGAATTAAATATATTTTTAATAAATTAAGTGCAGCAACAGTTACTATAATTGCCCCAGACTCCACTTTCCCCCCAGCTGTGGCTGTTTTTTGGGGTTTTTTAATAAGAATTGTATTTCTCTATTTTTAAACATTCTCCTCTTGATGTAGTGAGAAATACCCACAAAAAACAAAAGGGAAACAGGATGACTGGATAGTCAGGAAAACATTGCAAGTGAAGAAACACAAACAGTTGCCAGAAAGCAAACAAAATCAGGGTGGGGTGAGGGGATATATCTATTGAGAGAAAAGCATTTTCCTTCACTGACTTTCAATTATTCTTGGCCATTACAAAGAACAGTAGTAGGTATAAACCAGTTCTGTCTGAGGGGGATTTTAGAGCTGTTCTAAACACAGAACACTGCCCTGTTAAGTCTGGAGTGCATTCACTGCAGCAGGCTGGAGAACAAGTCCAGTAATCCTAAACACTCCTAAAGATCCCTGTTGGCAAGTACCACACAAAACTGCACATTTTTATCTTTAATCCAACAATCAAACGTGTGGAAGTAGCAATCGATGTACAAATCACTGACTTTATTTTTCTTGTACTCCACATCTCAGAAACACAAGTACTTGCATGGGTTGGTTTCCACTGTTCCTCGAGGGCACAAACTGTGTCTTCTACATCTGCACAACATTTACCACATTTGTAAATAAAAAGAAGCAAGACCCTGAAGGTAAAGTCAGCAGCAATTTGCCTATGAAAACTCTTTTTTTTTTTTGACCACACACAGATCAATACATAATGAAGGAACATTTAAACAGAAAAGAAGGTTTTTTTAAAAGTTAATAAGAGAATAAATAGCTCACAAATTGATTCAGCAACCTGATTAATCTACAGTCATTGTTTGAACAGCCAGAAACATGAGAAATAAATTAGATTTTGAAAACTCTTTCATTATTAATAAGACACATTGTAATTAGCAGCAGGTGCAATGATCCTTAATGAAATGACACAGAACAAAACAGCAATTGTGGGAGCCCACTGGACTTCAACAACAGAGTCTGACCTGCCTGGTGCTCTCTTATTATGGATAAGTCCAAACCAGTTTTCAAAAATCTGTGTCAGCATGGAGGTAGAAGTCTAGTCCAAACTGACTTTGCCATACTTTTTGCAACTCTGCCCTCAACAGAAGCAGTGGTTCTATGCTCCTGGAAGCCTTTCCTTGGCTGGGACAAGGGAGGCAATACAAAGAAGCAACACACATGTTAGAGAAGATGCACACCCTGCCTCATCTATCTTTATATACAAATACAGTTCACAGCTCCCTACAGCAGAAAATAATATTAATTCTGAATTTGGCATTCGGTCTCTTTTTGCTGAAGCCTACAGAGTAAAACCAAATCCTTCTTTAGCATAAAAGAGTGGTGGTGCAGCTGGATCCAGCACAGAGCAAGTTAACCTCACAAGCTCACAATGCAGATCCTGTGCACCAGGGCTCACTCTCATTTTCCCCATGCTTCCCCAGCCATTGCCAGCTTGGCTCATCATCCATATTGTACTACACTGCTTTTCCTACTTCTTAAATACTTTTAATGTTTTCAGTAAAGGACTGTAGTTCCTTAGAGATGAGTGTGTGTGCCAAAAGTGGAGCACTTGATACAGAGAGATCAAAACATCAGACTTATTGGCTGAAATACCCATTTGCTTCAGGGCACCTTTCTGTGGAAATTTGCTGCCGTTAACTACGGGGTCATTTTGATTGTGACTTGTATTGGCAGTGGCATCTGGAAGTCATTCAAAGTCTTTTGTGAAACGATATCACTCTCTGCCTATTACTCCAATCATTTTAGCTTACAGACCTTGCTTTATTGCATGAAGAAAAACTCTGCTGGGTTTTTTTTAGCAAAGCTGAAGATCATCAGAATAACCTTCTCTCATGAAAACTAACTTTCTTTATTATTCTGCAGAGAGTACTTTCTTGGAGGTGTTCTACCCCTAAAAGCTTTGCTTTTGTTCTCCCTTTATTGCTGCACAATACAGGCCTTTCTGGCCTCTACACGGAGGCAACAAAATGTGATGACATGGGTTACAAACCATTTACTCCAAGTCTTGTCATTTCAGTTGCATCTAAGATTTTATTGAGACTAAATTCTCTTGACTTGCACTGACCCAGGATCTAATTTTATACACAAGCCCATGAATTCTTAACTGTCCCTTTTTCTGATACTATTTGATGCTTGTGTAGGTTTTCTGTATCTACTTATTTAATTTCAGTTTTTCTTTTCTGTATCTTTTCCTGATTTCTTTAGCCTTTTTTCTTTTCAACCTTAAGAGCTTCAGTAAAATCTAGGAGTGGCAACAACAATATTTTGAAAGCGACCAGTTAGATCCAAACTGACAAGACGTATTACATAAAAGAAATTTTTTCATATAATATCCAATCCCTTAGTATTCATGTTGTATGTGCATATGAAAACAACAAACATGTTTTCTAAAATTTCAGTTATATGGCTGATCAATATAAAAAAATTAAGAAATAGGATTTTCATATTTTTTTTGCGGTACAGTGCTGAGGGCCTGCACAACCTGTGGTACCTATAGAAGAGCTTTCAGACAAAGAAATATAAGCCATTTTTTATGTGTGCACAGTGGTCTGGAAAGAAGGCAGGGCAGTTAGTTCATAGCAATATTAAAATCTATGGCATTTTTCCACAGCTCCTGAGCAAACAGAAATCTTCTAAGAAGGGAGATATAATCAAGTAAAGAAAATTTCCATCAATTATCTTAACTCTTATTTTTTTCCCTGATACTACGAAAGACCAATACCAAGCTGAAAGGATCAGCAGCATTTCATTATGCTTGAGATATGTATCAAAGAAATGTTTAACAATGAAAATCATCCTATATCAGAAGCACCCACATGACATCCTAATTACATTACTATATGGAAACTGAAAAGCTCACATGTCCAAAAATAATCCACTGAGAATTTGGGGAGAATTTTAGAGAATATCACAAGCTCTTTTACATAAACTTAACCAGAAGTAAATGTGATACACGAGTATTAAAAGCAATCAGGATTTTTGTAACATTAAGCAAAAACAAGAGATTAGTTCTGACAAAAATTCATGAACTTCTGAAGCACATAGCATCAAGTTTTGATTGAGCCTGATATGCTTTACAGCCTTAGTAAAAGTTAGGCAGAACCTGGTGATCTTAACACAAGCCAGGCAAATCTCAGCCACTGATTTATAAGCAGGACAATCAAACAAGAACATAATGTGTGAAATCAAAACCAAAAGAGAAATAACTTGTATAGTTCCTCTGTAGACTGACTTGGCTTTGACTCAGATCTCTCTGTTGTCAACAGAGTGCTTAAAACCCCTCAGGTACAGAGACATTTATTGAGAGGAACAGAGCCACCTCTCTGGGCTCTTCAGGGACAGGGCAAGGAGGAATGGCTCAAAACTGAAAGCAAGGGGGTTTGGATTAGGTATTAGGGAGGAATTCTTTATTGCTTGGGCAGAGAAGCTCAAGGCCAGGCAGGAGGGGTCCTGAGCAGCCTGGTCTGGTGGAAGATTTCCTGCCCATGGCTGGGGGGTTGGAACAAGATGATTTTTAAGGTCCCTTCCAACCCAAATAATTTTATCCTTCTATGGTTCTAGTTATATACCCAGATTTTAAAAAAGCAAAATATAGTCCAAAATGTTTTCCCCTTCTCAAAACAACTTTATGGTGGCTGTGTCTAGGCACACTCTCTTACCCAGCTGTCACCACTCTGTTGTACACATTTTAAAGACATTCAGCATTTGGTTCATAGAAGGCCTCATCCAAGGAACCATAAGGATACCTGTCCTTCAAACTATCCTACTCTCAACTATTCTCATCACTTTAGACGGTCATGACATAGAAGTCATATTTATTCCTATTGCTAAAGGACACGTCTCACAGCCTATGACAAATATGTAGCACATTTTCCATTGATTTGTAAAAGAACAAGTTCTCAAAAATGTATAAAATATCAATGCATCAGCAGACACTGGAAAGCAAATAATGGATACTTTAAAAAAAGAAAGGAAAAGGAAAGGAATGTGTAAACCACCATGCTTTAATTTATAAAGTTTTATCAAAGGTGTTTTTCAACATACCATTGAGTATAAAGAGAAAAATTTATGTTTGTTTATAATTTGTTCTTCTGTTAGCAACTCATTAAGCATCCAGTACTTAGTATAGCTTGTAATAGAGCTAGTATTTATTTTGATAGATAAATGCATCCAGCCATTACATTGAGAGATGTCCTAATTTCCACTTACCTGCCCTGCTTTTTAAGAATCATTTCCATACAGTAATTCTATCCTGAAATCCTACCCTGATATAATTTTAATCTCTGGGAACATTCAACCAGACATTTAAAAATATAACTAGGAAATTACTTTCCAGAACATTTTTGAGCAATAACGAAGTCTTGATTAAAATCAATGTCTACAGCTTTTCATCATTTAAATATGCAATACCTCCAGTGAGACTCTGGTCATGAGAGGAATGATGGAAGTGCCCCATGGAAGTGCCCACAGGAGGATGTAGGGCTGGGATCTGACCCTGCACTGCACAAGAATTAAGAGAATGGAGAAATCCGCCAACCAATATAACTAAGCAAAACTCAACATTTATGGTTATGTTCACTGTGCCCTGGTTTCAGAAGTTGACTTAAACTATTATATATTCTATTGCCTGAGGAATTCATCACTGTCAATGTAACATAAGCTGATGCAATATTTTAAAGGATGTATTTAAGTTGAAGCAAATGCACTGCGATGTAAAGAGTGAAATCCTCAGTTGTCCCTTACTGTAAATTACTCCCTTTACTTTTAGTCAAGTCAGCATATCTTTTGAAGAAATCCTCAATATTCTTTTTCTCCACAAGTAAAGTACAGATAAAAGAATCCATTAATCTAAATTTTTTACAGGACTGGACTTCACTGCCAATCAAAACAAATCAAACTAACAGGATGCTTTTCTCTGTCAGAGATTAAATCCTTACTTAATAGAATACAAAACAGTTGCACTTGGTACTGCCACCATTGAAGAAGTGTCCTTCCTCTCCCCTCCACAGACACCATCATCACTAATAGAGCTGTCAAACTGCAGTTATCAGGAGATCCTACAAGCAGCAGCTTCTTTTCTCTGCCAGTGAAAAACTCCCATGTTCCACTTCACGTCTCTGTAGAAAATTAAACCTTACCTAATTTGATTCCCAAAAAATGTGTACGAGAAACAGTACATGTCGATTCGTTTAAAAAAATGTCTTCAGCTGGATCTGAGAGGGGTTGGTGACAAGAGGTTCACACACATTCTATTGCCTGAAGAGCATGTTGGTTTTTTTTGACTGTGTGCCCATCCAGTCCCTCTACTTTCTTCTGTTCACATACAAACCACAGAAGTGACATGAAAAGAAAAAATAACAAATCCAAAACCCAAAACGAACATGAGGACCCACTGATTTTTTCCTTAAAATTGAGCAACTTATTTCAGGGGTCATCGGGAGCTACTGTGGGGGTCGTACAAGACAGGTATTCTCAAAATCAGGTCTCTCATTGGTGGCACCACTTCATTTGCTTGCACAGACTTGTCATATAATGTACTGCATAAAATATTGCATATGTATGCAGCATATATAATGGAACCTGGAACCAAAGGATCTTTTGTTCCTGCCTACCCCAGGCCTGAAGCTTTGCCCCTCTGTGCTTTGTGCACAGGCACAAACCCAAGATGTTTTCTGCAATGGTTCTCACCACCGAGCACTTGTTTAAGGCACATATTGCAAATGTCATTAATGCTTTCCTTGCACCACTGACGGGGGTGGGAGGTGCGATGTGAGACCAGCAAGCCACAAGTGAAAATCTCTTCTGTGGAATCACACTCAGGGATTAGGCAGCAGGAGCACAGCAATACCAGGCAGTGCAGCACCACAGCAGAGATGCAATTCCAAACAGGAAGGTGCCAGGGACAGGGCCAACCACCCAGGTATCTGCTAGACCAACACAACTCCATGTCCCAGGACTCACTACCTCTGCAACATGGTACTGTGGCCTCTGCTGGAACCAGTCACTGACAGCATGCTCAGCTGTGAATCTCTAACATAACACTGCATTAAAGAAATACACAAAGCTCACAGCAAGGTCAAAATCACGCAACTACCAAACTAAGGGACAAAGACTTTTCTCTGAAATGCTTACAATTCTTTATTCAAATTCAGAATCTTACTGGAGATACCCCATCACCCTACCATGGAGTGTTTTTGGGAGCTCTGTTCTTACCCATTTACTTTCCTGTGAGCTTGCAGATTCCTCATACGACCCCAGTGAAGGCTGAAGGGGGTCACACTTCTTGGATGCCTCATTTGCTATCGAGTCCTTCTTGCAGACAAGGACAGGCTGGCCACAGCCCTCCACCCACCCACAGTGGCTGCTGATGCTGTTTTGGCATCACCTAATTGACAATTTCTTTATAATTTAATTTTTACACCATTTTGTAGAGGCATTTAAAAACAGACTCTCCACTCTCTTCCTCCCAAGCATCTACCATACTTTAAAGCATATTGAATCACACTCCTCTTGGACAAGGCACCCAACAGCATGATCACAATACATGTGTGACTCAGATCACAGATCTGGGCTCCGATCTGATGAGTCTCTTGGCATGAGGAGCTTCTCTCCAAATTAGCAGTACAAGCTTAGGTCTGCTGTATGCAAACAGCAATGACACACTGCAAACAAATCCTGGATAGTTGAAATTAAGTCCCAGAATGTCAGATAAACGCTGTTAGCAGTTTTGTTACAACCTCCACAACTCAGGTGCTTCAGTTACCAAATCAAAGTCAGACTTCAAAGGTCCTTATTATGCAGTAAGGAATGTGGGAAAAGAGTGTGAGGGAGCATGACAACTAACAAACATTATCAAAGGTAACAAGAATTGTGCAAGGAATTGCAGAGGGACAGACTCAGGGGTTACATGGCTTTTTTATGTTTAAAAATTGCTACAAGTGTTGGTAGCTATGTTCAGGGATGTGTTTTCTTTAGGTTTTGGGGGATTTTTCTTTCTATGAGGTTCTTTTGTTTACCTGTTGCTGGTTTCTAAAGTAAATCCAAAAAGTAGGTCTCATTATATTTTGTATTAGCAGACCCAGGTATATTTTTCTTCCAGCTACCTGACAACACAGAGTAATTAAAAACTCTAAACAGACTCCACATTCTTTCAACGCTTGCAAACCCAAAGTGGAGGCTGAGCATTGGATAAGTCCAACAGGACAAGGAAACATGAGTGATCAGCAGAGAATAGCAGGAATTTCAAAGGAAGTTTTCAAATTACACAAGAGCGAGGGTGGCTGGACCCAACTAAGCCTTTGGCCAGGTACAGCACATCCAGACCAGCTGCAGCATCTGCCTCATTTGACTGGCTTATGAAAACAGCACCTGATTCTAGATTTTAAACTCAGGAGGCAGAATAGCTTAAAGCCATGGCCTGGTCTTAATGCACAGTTGGTGTCCATGGCCAACTATGTCTGAGTTCCTTCTGAGCACAGTTCTTCAGAATATTGGACACTCAGCTTCCGCTCCAATTCCTGACAGCTTTCTCAGTGAGCTATATCATTTTACCCATATTTTCTAGAGCTGATGGATCTTGATTTAGGTACTATTATTATAAAATAGTCACAGTCCCTTTTCCAGGCTGTTCTGCCAATGTTACTGTGCTTCTCTTCTTTCATGCGGAGTCCCTCATGATCTCAAAAGACAATAACCCACCTGTTTCAATTTTTATTTTTTAGTTTAGTTTAGTGCCTGATATTCAGACAGTTGTCTTTGGCAACTGCCTGCCAATTTGTTTCCTATGGACAGGTCCTTTCTAGCAGTTACTTGCCTATTTTCAAGAACAGCATAAGACATTTCCCTCTCTCATTAACAGAAGGCCCATTCTTTGGTCTGTACCGATGAGCAAGGAGAAGAGAGTACATATCAGAAAAATGACTGGATCATCCACACTGAGAATGACAATGTCACTGATGATATGAAAATCTTCACACTACTGTTTAGCAGGCCAGCACCATCCTCCTATAGGCCAAAGCCACAGCATGCAGCCCCTGTGCCAGAGCCACTGATGCCCCAGGGTTCTCAGCCCACCACCCACCTGGGCATCCATGTGCCCTGAAAGGTAACTACAAAATGCCCAACTACCTCATCAGGTATACCTCATCAGAATAAAACATTTAATTCCATGCCAAACAGAAAGAAATTATTCTGTAAAGACTTGGAAGTTCATCCACAAAGCACCCAGCCCCAAGCTGTGTCAGAGCCCAGCTGGGAATGGCCACCAGAGCTGCCAACTGAGTCCTAAAGGTCTCATTTTCCAAAGTGTCCCTCTCATTCTGTACATGGCCAAATGTCACTGCTCGGAGCTGTCCGAGCATCCTTTAATTCAGGGTTGCTTGAGATTAATTCTTCCTTGTACCACAAATTATTAAAACCAGTGGCAATAACAGCTGCCATTTCTGCTGGGAAAGGCCAATACAAACCAGACTAACCCTGTTGATTTAAAGCCCAAGCTCAGCAATTCAGTACAGAAATCCAAGAAAAAACAGAAGAGAATGTCTTTTTCTAGTAAGAGAATTGCTACTTCTATGAACAAATACCTAGAACCTTGTGAAATTTGTTGTACATTTTGTATCAAAGATGACAATAAACGCATTCATAACAATAACAAGGGCTTGTTTTAATAAACCATTCCAGGCGTTAAACACATTAATGACCCATGAAATAACTGTTTCATCTGCAACACATTAAATAATGTTGTTATAACATTTTATTAATTGAAAGCCTACTCCATTCTCTCCAGATAGGAGATTACTGACTGGGTATTAAAAGAGAGATGTAGAAATAAGTTTCTTTGTAAAGGAAAATGAAACACATAAATGAGAGGCACCCAGTCAGGTGAAATAACTATATTTTGCCAATTTTAAAGCAATGTTTTTGGCTCTTCCAATCTTATGTTAATATATTCACCTAAATTTCATTAGTAATAAGGGAATTTAAACTACTAAAAAAGATTTAGAGCTGTAAGTAAAAGGTACCTCTGTTCTGAAACATTAATAATATTTCTATTGTACGCAGCCTTTAATAAGCTCAAATTTGCACCTCATCTCTTTAAAGCCACATTCTTGAGATGTTTATTTAAAAAGTCTCTTCTTGAAATAAAAGCAATAGTCACCATCGTGTCTTTGATTTGAGCACAGTGCCACTCCTGAGGAGTAATATAATTAAAGATGAGAATATTCCACTATGAATTAGCTTTACCTGTGCAGAATCCTGACTGCACTGGCAGCACTGCAACAATTATAAAATATAAACAGGCTCAAATCTTCATCAAATAGGAAACATATTTTCTCTAGCAGCATAAATAATGTGTGGAGCAATATATATAAAACTATCAGTCTGTTTTTCTAACAATTGCTCGTTTTTGAATAAAAGAAAAAAATCAGACTGAAAAAAGACAATTATTTTACTATCTGTTTCTTAGATATCAGAAAGAGAATTTTGAAATTCATCAAAGCTAACCTTCTGTTATGTACAACAGGCTAAGCTGAAAAGAATGTTAACAAGTTCAATTTTCATTCAATCAGCACTACTGCTCTCTGAAATGTTTCATTGCAGGAAAGAAATAAAAATAATCTATATGGTAATTATGAGGATGAATCCCCCAGTAACTTTCAGCTACATGAAAGGTCAGTTCTATTCAAGATATTTTATCAGTCCCCTGCACATACTCCTGTCCTGTCATTTTAAATCTGAACAGCATTTTATTTTCCCATTTACAGCTACCTGCAGAATTAAGTACTTAAGCCAAATAAGAAAAAAAAAAAAAAAAAAAGAAATGTTGAATGCTGGCAAAGGCTATAATAGCATGGAGATAAATCGTTCAGCTGCTCTCTCTCAAGCCTCTGGGGCTGCAGATTTTTCTTCTCCTGGTGCACTGTGGGTATTCAAAACTTGTTCAACATGATTTCATTTCATTTCAGGCACTGCCTGAGAAAACTAAATTACAGAATCAATCATACAGAAGGTCAGAGTGAGACTTCATTACAAGTATTGCATGCTTGCATGAATATCTTTCATTTATGACTGACCCAATATGTCACAATAGCTGTCTAGTAAAAATAATCCACTTTCTGAAATTGATGTACTACTGATGTCAATGCTACTCAGCAGGCTGGGCAGATTAGAGAGAGGTGTTAAAAAAAAGGAACCCTCAGGAGCAAAACTTGTAGTTTTATAGAATTGCCACAGTTTGCAGATTAAAATAATTTTTTATGGGCAGCTCAACAGAAAACAGAGCATTAATATAAAGTATTGGGGGTTGATTTTTAATGAGGATATTGCTGTTGATTTCTTCTTATTTATATTCAAGTATTTATAGGGATAATATTTGCATCATGTAAATCCACGCATTCTTTGAAGTCTAATGTACATCAACACTCCGTTTTTCAGTGACTCCTTTTTGAACATCAGAATTGTATTTGCATGTTATTAAAATATTAAAATTATTCAAACTGCCAGTGTTTATCTCCTCTTTTTGTTGCTGTTGCCTGTTTTTAAATGTTAAAAAATGCTGCTAAGATAAATGTGTTGTGTTTGTTGCCAATAATAATGAAGTTAATCAGCATTGTGACAAATTGTCACTCTTTCCATAGCAGGCTTATCATAATAGCATAAACAATGGTTAACTCACCAATACAATCTGTCGTAATTGCTAGGTCACATTTATGCTCAGAATAAATATACAGATATCTTTCTTGCACCATGAATGCCATTTTCAATATAATAGTACATAAAGAATATGTTAAATCTTTTTTCTTTCTCTTTTTTCTTTTTTCATCTCTGTGTGTGTCTTCCTGTGAGTAATAGGTGAGATACTTGCCAAAGCATTATGTGGTACCTAACCAACTCCATACCCTAAGGGAGACATATGAAAACCTTGACATAAACTATTTTTAACCATGCCTCTGGCGATTCTGCATTCAAGTTTATAGGTGAACATGTCAGGTAGTACATAGAAAAAAGCCAAAGACACACAGTATTAATCATAATTCTGTCCAAGCCCATTTTATTTCTTCAAATTTGTGATTTAAAATCTCATGACATTTCTTCAAGGTGAAACTCTTCTACCAGGCTTTGCAACAGGGCAGGACTACATTTACCTAAATTAAATATTGCTTACAGTAAAGCTCTCTAATGCTTCACAAGATAAGCAATAAACTCAGTGCAGTTAATATTAGAATAATTTAAGTTTGCATTCAGCTCAAGAAGCTTTAGTGATTAGCAGTACAGCATTAATACAGCGTTTAAATAAAACTATCCCAGTATCGCTGGATAAGAACATTGTTCTGTAAGTGTATACGAACATCATAATTATTTTACAACCCCATCTTTAGTTCTTTCAGATATAGTAAATTCAATTGACCATGAAATGAAATTTCATAGTCAAAATGCCTCCTTTACATTTTTTTATTGCTGCAATAAAGTTTTTATAGCTCCAAGGCAGGGTAATTCATGAAATGTCTAATTTAAAGATGAATTCTAATATTATTAATAAATATTTACCAGTTTAATAAAGTGCACATTTTCTACATAAAATATTATATCATGTTTTCATTTTTTATTTTTGAAATACAGATTAACTGCTGGAAAATTTGACTACTAAAGAGAGCTACGTGAGTTCAGGGGAAAGCCATGCAAGGACCCTCTCTTAATGTTCTTTAACTTCCCAAAGCTACCTAGCATTTATGAGCAGAAGAGAAAAAGACTGCTGACTAGAATACAATGGCAGGGGCCACTCCATCTCACAGCATAAAATAAATCAAGCAGTTGTGGGGGATGTCTGACACACAAACCTCCCAATGTGGCTCCTCCATATCAAATCACACAGCTCCTCACCAATTCTCTGCAGCAGAACCGCAGCACACAAGTTCCCAATCCATAGCTTTGAACTGGCAATCACCCTAAAAAATGCCACAGGACTACTGGGGTAAGAAGGAAGGAGCTTCTCTACATCTTCTCACTGACCTATATGGGAACAAACCTTACCAATGGAGTCAGTGTAAACTGTGCCAGTGATTTCTACATTGCACAATCGAGGGAAAGGCAAAGATGTGAAGGCCCCCATTCAGCACCAGCAGAGGTGAGCAAAGAGATGCACAGTCTAGAGGCCTCTTCTGGTTGGAACAGCATTTACTCATGGAAGTATCACACTCAGTAAAAAGTTGCAAAATTAAAGGGCAAAACTGGGTCAGGTTACAAAGCCCTCGATAACAGTGAGGGGATACTCGGACACATAACCCTGATCCAGCCCACAATATTTTCTGACCAAGTTTCATTGTATTCAGTGCACACACACTCCACTACTTTTGTTTTCAGGCACAGCATTCCTCACTCTCAGGTTTTATTAATCTGGTCTTCCTTCAGAAGTTATGCAACACATACAGTGCAAAATGAGATCTAAACAAAATACCATCTCCTTCAAGGCCTGTTTTAGGCGGTGCCTGTTTTGGATCCACAGAATGACTGAATTCGGTACCTCCTAAGTAGTGAGCTGCTCATTGTTCACTCCATATTAGTGCTAGCTACTTGTTGTGACCTCCAAAGAAATATTAAAATTTGCAATGAAGTCAGCAGCCTGTAGAATTACAGAGAAATATTTGCTGCCTGTTGGTTTGTAAATCTTTAATTAATTTTCAATTGCCAGAATAATAAAAAAGAAATCACAACATAACAACACAACCTTTATTACAGTCCAGCAGTAAATATGTATTTTCACTATGCCAAGTTCCGCAAAAGGTCCTATATAAAATGGCTAATCAGAAAAAAATATAGTTGATGTAAAAGATCTGTTCAAGCTAAACATTCACTCGCTCTTCAATATGCAACACAGAAACTAATTCTAATTGCAAGCACCGAGTTTAAAATGCTGAGTAGGATAAACTGGCTCACAGCTGTGTCTCATTGCTGGCAGTATGGATGTTACTGTACAAAGCTCTCAGAAACCCACACTGGGAGATCCCCCAGAACAGAAAGGGAAACACTGCAACAGGGGAACTGCCCCGTGCACCCTCCATAGGAGAGCATGGCCCTATAGTGTGTGTAGGTTCTGGAGGAAACGCCATACATTCTTGTTTTTGATTGTTCTAATTAACACTGGGATTGGCCTCACAGACCCCATCACCCAGCCCTTCCACACCCAGATTATGCCTCCCTATTCTTGAGGGCTCAGACACAGCCCAGGAAGAGAAGACCACCCTGTCCCAGCCTCTATGGCCACCAATAGCCCTGGACACAGCAAAGTCCTTTAATGGCCATATATTTCTGAGTACTGTCAAGGTAATGCATCCCTTTCACTTCTATTGTGAGTTTAAAAAAGTGAATGCATTCTTTTTATAAAGATTTAGCCCATGGAATATACAGGATATAGGGGAATACACTGCATTTTCCCTGCTGCCGTACTGTGTCTGGGTCTCCTTCTGAATTACTCTCAATACTGCACTCTCAAAATATTCTGATGGATGTCAGATGTGGGTCCTACACTTCAAATACAGACAAGGAATTCATTCTAAATGCTGTAGTTCACCCTGGCCAACATTAATTCTTGATGCCAGTGCCAACTGTATAACACATTTTTGAACTTTTGAAGCACATGGGATGCACATGGTGCCAATGGATATGGGCTTCCAAGTCCATTCCCAACATGGAAATTCTGTGTTTGTAAAGCCTGACTGCTTCTTCACAAGAGATTCGTTCACAAACAGTATAGCATTGCACTGTACATTAACAAACATTTTTATCTTGCTAAATCCACTGGTATTTAACCCTTAACCATTTGGCAACTGCCTTAGGGAACTGAGTAATAGCAAATCATTGTTTTCTGTGTAACAACACGTGTCATTGCTCACAGAGAACATGCCTGTAACATGACACAGAACACTGGAAATGCTTGGTCAGACTCCCAAGAAATCACAGATCTTCTGAAGGGTCAGTGAAAGGGTCAGAGAGATGGCACAGATCTACATTTGACAGGCACTATTAGGCAGTGAGAACACACAAAGAACCAGACCTACCATATGCAATCCATTGCTGTGGATGACACCGTCTTGCTCCACGAGATTCCGGGATATTGTAATAGAGGGAAGATCCAAGCTCTGCGGGGGAAACTGAGGCGTAAATTCATTTCCTTGTGCAGGCAGCTGGTCACCAAGGCCCTGAAAAGGGAGCAGTATATCTGCCATGCCCAGTGCAGGGTGTGACTCGGGTGGGGGGGTATTGGGTGGGATTTCAAACTCCTCATCCCCCAGGCTCGGCGTATGGAATGTCTGCTGGAAAAGGACAGGACAAGGCAAATGGTGTTAGGGCACACAGGGCTCAGCAATCCCCTCCACACCTGCAGTGCACATCTTGGTTTGTTTTCAAATGCAAACTCTATAATCAACAAAATTTTAAAGTTTCATATGCTGAATGGGTCTGTAGATCCTTCTGATTAAAGATTTAAGTCTCATTATCATATGGCTTAAATGAAGTATCAGTATTAACAGTTTTTTAATGTGTACTTAATTAGCAACATCTGTCTGTTGTTAGTCCGAATATCAGCTACATTGAATTTGGCTGGATAACAAACTGCCACTTTATTGATATGTTAGTAAAATAGCTCAAACAGCTTACATTACTCTCACGCTTCATAAAACACTGACAATTTTGTAGCACTCACACAACAGGAATTCAGCACTGACCATTTCACATCTTTTGTTTGCTTTTATCCACTAACAAACATGAAATATCATCATTCTTTATTTCTTTTCCATCCCCAAAATACAGTGAAGCCTTTTAAACACAGGTTGTAATTTGGAGGAGAGATGTAAGAAAGCGTGAGGGTGATTACAGCAGCTTCCAGCGCTTTCTGAAGCAAGCCAGCTTTGTTTGAACAGTAGGTTTATTATGAACTAAACACCTGTTAAGATGCCTTGAGCAAAACATTTACTGCCAGCTATCTTCAGGGTTTTGCATGTTTGTACGTGTGCATGTGCCTGTCAAAGATAATCTTTATTCAAGTAGAGTCTGAATCTGGCTTCAACATTGCTGACTTTTATTTGGGAAACAAATGAGCTGTGCTTATTCAAATTTTTTGAGTTAAATGAACTTTCATGTATTATTTCAGGTCCACTGCTACTTAATAATAGAAATACAGTGCTTGAAATTAGGCCATTTTAAATGTACCCGAATCACGACTGCCTTGATCAAATTGGGCAGTTGGCAATCCTAAAATAGGCACTCTTGTCTTATTCTGGACATGCAAGGCTGCTCTGGGATTTGTTTGTTTGCATTAGTTCAGGATTCAGGTTGGGGCGGGAGGGAGAATTGTTTTATGTATTAATTACATTGTTTGAAAGAGTGACTTAATGCCAGTTAATTTAAAAATGATAAGTTCAGTGAAAGATCTCATTAACTGCTGCAAATTGTCATCCTTCAAACTGTTAATGATGATATAAATTAATAACCGCTTGAGAGAAGATGGAAACTGAAACACAAGAAAAACCTTTGCTTGCATATAGAACCTGTCAGCTGTCATTATTGGTCTCACACCAGAAATGATGGGGTCCCAGATTGCTGCAGTCTGCAGCACCGTCAGAGTCTGCTGAGACTGTGCCCATCTCGCTCCAACTGCAAGGCTGTAACTTAATTCTGGATGTGAAGGCTGGGCCTGGATTAGGGAGATGTTTCACTTCCCCACTGCTATATTACAAAAGGTGTGAATTTTTCTTCTCATGGACCCCGTAGTTCACAAACACAAAGGATGGATTGGCCACGAGAAGTGGTTGGCTAATGAACATAACCCTATGGCTGCATTTGCAGTTATTTTGGCACTAATGTGGTTTAGTAACAGATGCAACTGTAATTTGTGACTCATTTGCTACCCCATTACTGCTTAATGAAATCTAACATATCACATTAACAATACGGATAAACACTCATTCTTGATATGTGGCATTTGGCTGTTTTCATTACCACTGTAATTAACACTTGAAATATTATTTCAATAAATATTTAAGGTGCTTTAAAATGAGTCGTAGTAATCATGACATAGAGACAGAAAACATAAAGCAAATGTGTGGCTTCTAAGCCTAAATGTACTCTAGGATTACACTCTTAAGGCATTGTTTACAGAAATAAAATGGGATTCTAGCTCAGCAGTGCTTGGGCCCAAAATAATACCAAGAAAGCTACATTGATGTTAATGCAAAACCACTATAATTAAATACATTGTAATGCAGTAATTGCAAAGTAAGGTTCATGCTTTAATACTAATAGTAACACTTAATCATATTTTTATTCCTTGTTCAAGCAAAAGCGTTCAGCGAAATCAGTATTATTATAGTACATTTGAACCTCTCTTTACTTGACATATTTATGAGATATTAGTAATTATAAGAACTGGATCTTTTTTCTCCATCTAACAGAATAATTCTAGGACAGCTGCAGAAATATATAGTGCAGCTAGATAATAATACAATCTTTTACTTAGAAAAGTAGCATTCATCTTAATACTTATAGCTTACTATAAATGGGAGAGTAAATTGATGAATACCTTAATATTTTTAAATCTGAATTTAATTCTTACGGTATAACTTATCCAAATATGTATATCTCTTTAAAAAAAAACAAAACAACAAAAACTAAACATAAAACAGACCTAAGATTCAGGATAAAATAGATGTAATCTAAGAGGAAAGCAAGCCCCTTAGTGAAGTAGCCTTAAATCCAAATCACTGGGCTATTCAGTCTATAAAAAGAACCTGAATAGTATGCAATTTGGGACTGCAGAAAGGTGGTGTTATGACCAAAAGATGGTATAACATTTGCGAGATTTATCTTACCATTCACGTTTTTAAAGTTATTAACTTTTCAAATATTTATATCTTACACATATATTAAAAAAACAAAACCTGTGTGCATGGTTAAATGCCATCTGTACTGAAATGTTCAAAACATTTGTTCCTTTTGATAAAAATGCAAATCTGGAGAACTGTTGTATCAACATATAACAGCCAATGTCTGACACGGTGAATTATCACAGCTGGAATTAAATTGTCTCTGAACAGCTGCTGGCAGCAGAGCTTTCATCAATGTTTGATTCAAATGTAGGAAAGAAATTCTACAGAAAGAAACATCATGTTGTCATTACAGATGGGGTTTGTGTTCATTATCACAAATAACACTGCAGCAAGTGCCAAACAATATTCCCTTATCTAAGCAGTCTTGCTGGGTAAAAAGAGATGGTGACCATTGTATAAATGAGTCATAAAATCCTACCCTTAATTCTAACCTTCATGTTTATTGTTACACCTTTCTGCTTATTTTCTCTGAGATCACTGCTTTAGAAGTGCACAGGAATATCTGTGCCCGAGCCCCCACTTACAACACGAAAATCAGGGCTGCCTGATTTTCTACCCTTTCCCCATGTTGGGAAGAGCATTTATGACATGCACCCTCTAAACAGTTCTTGTTCTCCATTTGCTGTGCACATAGTGAATCTTGCTCTTTCCCTTCTTTCCTTTGGACTGAGAGCTTGGGTTTCAAGGATGCGCAAAGGCAGTTTCTGTCTGGGCTTGGAGTCAGGCTTAGTGTGTTGACGCCCTATAAGGTGGCTCTGCCTAGCAAATATGTGGAGCCTGGAGCTGCCACACTTTCTCCAGTTCCCATTCTCAAAGGCAGTGATCAAATACATCACCTCCACAGCCCAGCCAGGCCCTACCAGCCCAGCCTCTGGGTTTGTTCTGGACCCTGGATTCAAAACATTCCTTGATGTAGCGCATACATTTCAGGCAACAGAGCTGGCTTTGGTTTTCTATCTCATATGAGTATTAAGAACCCAAGTTAAACCATTTGTATCTATAACAAAAATTAGAACATTAGCTAGTAATGACTATTACTAAGCTTGCTTTCAAAGTGTACACCTACTGTGCTTTTTATTTGTTTCCTTCTGTTCATAATTTTTTTTCCTTACATAAAGCAGATTTGTTTCTATTGACATGCTATGTAAGTAACAGCCTTATGGACAGCTAAATTGACTAGTAATGGAGAGCTGTCAGGTTATTTTCTTTCTCATTAAAGTCTTTATTTTGTGCTCCATAAAACACATAGAAATTCGGCACTTCACTCTTCATCCATTCAAAGTCTGTTAAATTATCACAGCAAACAGCAGAATATGAGCATAGATAAAAAATAAAAACATCTACCTCATTTGCAGCAAGAAATGCATTATTTGCCTCTGCCATGTTCATGTAGTTGTTATTGTTTCCAAACTGAAAGAAAAATAAATATTTGGATTTAATGTATGCCATGATAAACTTTTCTTTACCCCATCATTGGCATAGAAATGGCTGGGGGAAGAAGAAAAACAAACAAACAAAACCAAAACAACAAACAAATAAGATGCAATTTTGCAGATGTTCTTTGAAGTCAAAAGTCGATTGGATTCAACAACACCATTATTGTTATCATTATTATTATCATTATCATTATTGTTATTACATACTCTGCATCCCCCAGTCTGTACAAGGAAGATATTCATGTGTATCTCTCCAGCTTTTTCTGTCCATGCGGCAAAGCCACCTCAGAGACCTAAAGGTGACTTTGGATATTAAGAATCCATTAGGAAGAGACTCCCAGAAAACACATTCTACTTACTACCTTTTCTGATGCACATGATAACATTTCTGGCAGTGATCCTGATCCAGAGGATTGCTGCAGCCAGAAGGAGCTGCTGTATTACTCCAAGTATAATTGGCTTCAAAGAGCTGAAGGCCAGTAAGGGGAAGAATGACAATCTTCAGTGATGTTCTGAAAGTCCCATTCTTGCCACAAAATTGTAAAGCCAAACAATCCCTCTTTGTTTATCTTTCACTCCAGTGCAGCTCCCACTCTCCCAGTGAACATTAACAGAATATTTTGCAAATCAGAGAAACTGTCTGGCGCTGAGACTCTGAGATGTGCTCAGTGCCCCTTTGCTCTCCGAGCAACTCTCATGCCAATGCCAGTGATCACAAGGGATTTCCTTTGATGCCAGTCATTTACTCCAAATTCTCAAGTATGAGCATTTATTGAGGAAGATAAGTACATTTTTACTTCTACAGATGAACAAGAGACTTGCCCTTGAATGGCCCTTCCAAAGGCACATAGGCTGGTAACCAGTCCTGCACATGTTCCCTGAGGAGGGAGGCATCCACATCTTTGCTTTGCGGAGCAGGCACCAGGTATGTCATGCACCTACAGCAGCACAGGCTTTCACATGTGCACATTGCTGCCACCAGGGACAGGACACAGCGCAAGGCTAAAGAAGGGAAGAGCCCCCGTGCCCACATCACTGCTGCTAAAGCCTCCCTGAGCATTCCTCCCTTAACTCCCATTTTCGAGTTTTGTGAAACAATTTTTTTAGGAAGGCTTTGTTTTATCTTGCCAGATCTTGGTGGACTTGCACTCCCTCCTCAGCCCCACAACAGCAAACACTCCAACATCAGGATAAGCTCTGCACCCAGTGCATGAGGATGGGTGACCATGCACTTGCACAGATTGTTCTTTCCAAGCAAGAAACTCTGTTGTGCTTTCAGAACAGTTGAACCTGTCCTGAAAGGAAAATCACTTTGCTTCAGCTCAATTTGCTACAGCTGCACTTGGTTTTAGCACTGAAATATTTCAGACTCTCCAGTTTCTCACTGGAGGGACCAGTGATCCTTTCAATAAAGGTTCTTTCCCTGAAAACTCAAACATCCACTTCTGGCAATAAGACAAAGTTAAAAGGAGATTAAAAAAAAAAAAAAAAGAAAAAGAAAAAGAAAAAATAAAAAAAAAAAAAGAAAAAAGAATTGGAGCCTTGTGTACCTGATGAATTGTCAGATTGACTAAACAGGACATCAGCAAAATTAGAAGACAATCATAGGGGAGGGAAGGAATACAAGATGAGATCCCTCATTCTGAAGTAACAAATTCCATTTGTGTACTTATCATTCTGAATCTTTCAACCTACAACACATGTTAAGCAACAGAGGCCTTAGCACAATATGTAGGCTGCCTCATAGCTATTAAAACTCTGTTATCCCCAGCTATGCAGATACTCAAGTAATGTCATCCATTTTTTAAAAGCCCAGATGTCACCCATGTTAAGAGATTAAAAAATTCAAGTAAAATGGCACATTCAAATGACTGTTTTGGCACATACGGATGTGTGTGTGGATTTGTTGCACAAAGACACTACTTCAGCTCAACTGTGCGATCGACAGGATAGAATTTTTCATGTCACTTAGTGGCAAACTAAGAATGATTTACATGAAAAACGCAAATGGCTCGAATAGAACTGTTCTTTCTACAGTAACAAAGAAAAAAAAAAGAAAGAAAGAAAAGAAAAAGAAATCAAGTTTTCAAAGGATACCCAAGGGCAAAGGTACACTAGGCAAGCATTACTCTATCACTGGATAAATAAGTGGCAACCTACGGGCTCCAGTGCCACAAAACAGAAATGTAGCTGATTTTTATCTTGAAGAGTAAAATTCTACATTGTTTTGATGTACATGTATTGCTCACAGCACAGTTAGCTTTCTGATTGCCAGGTGGTTTTCTTCCTTTATGTTTTATTAGAGTAAAACAAAGGGGAGAGTGACAATTTAATTTTCCATTTTATTACGACTATGGAAGCAAATGATATAACAAGGAATGTCAAAGTTAAAAGTTACAGGTGCATATCCTTCAAGTCATTCTGTTCTTAGGCTATAATATTTAAGACCCTATTGTGTATGACTCAGGCAATGATGTCAGAAACTGGAATATTTCAGCTTTTGTTAGAATGGATCACAACTGACATTCTTTACATTTATTTTTTGTTTCTGAACTAGAAATCCATTGAAGGCACATAACAATTATCAGTGAGTATTTCTAAGATTAAACTTCCATATTATCTAAGGGTACCTATAATAACAAAAGAAAATAAAATGGTTATTATCTTAAGGACCTAAACAATTCAAAAAAACAAATTAAGCTTAGAGTGAAATAAGAACTGGGTTAGAAATCCTCTTCTGAACAGTTAGTCTGCGAATGTAATTACTGAAGAAACTACAGCTAATCAGCTGTGAATTGTATCCATTAATTAGTATTTGCCCTGGAGAAATGAGAAAAATCAGTAACAATGTTAACACTGCAATGCACTGATGAGTACTGAAACACAGGGCCCTCAGCATTTAGTCAAGCAGGTGGCTCCAATGGTCCAAGTAATTTAAAAAGCTCTCACCTGAAGTGCAGAGCTGGAATTACAAAGCACTTCTTGCATATCTTTGTATCTATATAAGGCTATAATTAATGGCTTTTAATTTAGAAACACTTTGTGATCAGCTGGGAACAGTTATAAATCATTCTAAATAGAACATCACGTTCTTGCCTATTTTAGTAAAATATTTTTTTGTGAAAAGACTGTTGTTGCAGACAATATTTTTCTCCATTTATTTTCTTCAGGATCCCTTGCTCTGACCCTTCATAAACAGCTGAGAACATCGGTAAAGTTGACATCAGGGATTCAAATTAAAGGGGAGACCCCGCAATTTGCCTGCCCAGGTAGACTCCCAGAGGCTCCCACCTGAAGGGTTTCCCTGGGGCACAAGAAGAGTAGAATGCAGCACCTAGTCCAGATATCTCTTTATTTTGGGATGTGTTGGGATGCTTTGCAAAGAACTTTGTCAGAACAATTAGCAAGGTTTTGCATAAAGTTTATCATCTAAAGATCTCAGAGCACCCTTGCTCTGTAACTAGAAAAGAATAAAATGTCTCCAGCTTCCTTTGGCAATAAACACAATTGCATTACAAGTACATTTTTTTTCCTTTGGTTTCAATTCAAATCTTCAGTTTTGATGAACACATTAAGTGGGAGTACCCAGCTGAATGCCACCACCAACCCAGGGAAATCACAGGCATCTGCCCATTTCAGGAAATGAACTGCACACAAACAAAGCCTCTTCTGAACTTGCTGTGAATTTCTTCATGCAAATCATTGCATTAAAACTATGACAGCTCAGTACCCTACTCTTGTATGTTGGAAGAGCACCTGAAAGTGGGCCCTTTTGAAATCCCTCTGGACAGCCATGAAGGCTGGAATGAGACTGGCTGCTTGCTGTAGTGACACCTTGTATAAAGCATGTCAAGAAAGTCATTCATACTGAAATAGCTGGTTGAAGCTCTTCTCTTCTCTTTGACTATCAAACCTGAAGCCAAACACCTGGTCCTGCTCAGTTTCTCTAGCAAGGGTGTACATTTGCAATGCAAAAGGGAAAATTCACTCCCTCTCCTTCCTCAATACAAGCCCCAATGAAAACCAAACCCACTCCTGCCCAGCCTTGGGGGATATAATTACTGTAACATAAAGTGTGTGTTTTCTTAGACCAACCTCTGGGCCCAAATGTTGGGCTGTACCATTGTAAATCAAGGGATAAGCCACTTGGAACTGGCACAGCCCAATGCTACTTGGGTTTTCAGACTACCCTTTGTACTCACCAGAGCTTAAAAATTGGTTGGTTATGAAAGCTGTGACTAATGAGCAGTTGTTTTAAGGCAGAATTCTGATATGATGAATGCCACAGAAAACCCTTGGCAGCTTGGGATAAAAATCAGTGATTAAATGCCCACTGAGTCCGAATTCCTACTAAAAAATCTTCAGAAAATCTCAAACGTTGAATTGTGTCCACTCTCTGGGCTCTTTGGCAACTGTGATTGACTCATTGTAGCAAGAGATAAAACAAGCAAAAGAGAACTTTACAGCACAAAAATATATTAGTTAAAAAAAAAAAAAGCTTCAAAACTAAAGCAAATAACATTTGAAGGTGTTACTATTAGGGACACTCAGAATAACATTTTCAACCTATAAAAGTTAATCAGAATTTTGCTAGTGATTTTAATGGAGAAATCATTTTACTTAAAATGTTCAGTCATTAGTATTTTTTGCAACCTGTCTTTAAATTGACAGACTTGTGGTGCAATTCTAATCTCAAAAGCATTAGAACTCGCATCCAACTCTTCATTTCCTCGAGAGGTCAAATACAGAAATACATAAGCTACTTAAAACCAGACATAAAGGAGCACAGGCTTTTATCTGAGCATCTAACTAAACAAAAATGAATGTTTAAAATACAAGTATTTTTACACTAAAAAAGAAAATTTAATTCAGCAGGCAAATTTGTTAAATATGCCAAATAATTAGTTTTACATTAGTACTGTTTAATAGTGCAACCTCAAGGAAGAACCACCATTGGAAAGGTTATTGTTATTGATAAAGGCAAAACCATGAAATGTGAGTAAGTAAATGTCTCAAATGAAAAACTTAAACAAAATCTATCTGGAACAGGAATGAAACACATTTTATCTCTACTCATAGCTAATCCATCAACTTAAATTTTCTTTAAAAGTAATGACTGCAATTCTATACTCAAAGACTACATATCATATAGCTGAGAATAAATTTAAAAATTAATAGTTATGACAGAATCCACTCCCTGCCGGGTTTTTTTGTTTGTTTGTTTGTTTTTTGTCTGTTTTTTTTTTTAATTAAAGAAAATCTTATCACAACACTTACTTGAAAACAGATTTTGGACTCAATTATCATGACACTAGCATTCCTTCCATAGTTTCATAATTATTAGTTAATGTTTAGTCAAATTACGTATTTAAATTTTGTCAGGATAGTATTTCTAGTCAAATTTTTCACTGCCTGTAGAACAAGCTCTAAACCAGTTCTGTAACAGCACTACATGTCCACTTATGCATGTATGTGAGGCAGTTACACATCCAAATTCTATTATTTCTGATGCCAATTTACTGCTTATGGAAAATGGCACCCTCAACTGATCACACTTCCAGTATTTCTGCAGTAAAATTAGAACCCATATTTTTTTAAAATATAGCAATTAATAAAATCATTCTTTTATGGTGGAAGCATCCTTGTGGTTTTCATACAGAGAAATATCTACTTGCACAAATATATATTATGGCAAGAATCTCATTTTAATCTTCATATTTGGCAAATTAATTCCTCTGAGGTTACACTACCCTTATGAGTAAAATGAAAGATAACAATCCCAAAAGATGTAATTACAGACCAAAACTAAATTACTTTGCAGGTCTAAGTACTGTATCTTAATAATTTCACCGGAGAACATCTTCACTGCATTTGGGCAGATTTGATTTTGCTGCCTGACCAATAATTACAGCTCTGGCAAATACAATGTCTGATAAGGACATCAATTAAGAATGAGCATTGTGTTATTTAAAAAAAAAAAAATTCATCATGTTCACAGCCTGTCTGATTGAATGAAATGCCAAATTAAATTAATGGAGATTGCTAAGTCTAGCTGGCTGGTGGGGAACCATGCAGAAAGTGGGACAGCATAGACAATAAACTGTCTGTAATTAAAAGATGAGAAGCTGGACTAATGCTACTTCAGCCTGATTATTCCAAACAAAACAATATACACTAAAATTATTCTGGCAACAGAAGTAGGAGGAGTGGGAGGAGGGCTGGGACATGGGACTTTTCATTTTTCTTTTTTTTTTTTTTTAATAGTATTTATTATCACCATCTATGAACAGACATGTCCTCACCAGATGTATTGAATTAAATACTGGAGGGATTCTCATCAGGAAACACAATTTAATTTCTCAATGAACTTAAATGAACATACAAGAATTCTCCAATCCTTTCTGTTCTAGATGGATATCCAGCTAATCTCTGTAGGGGCTTTACTCTTAAGTTATGATGTGTTCATAGCAGGAACAGAGCTCTTTCCTGGAAGAGAAAGTCATTCATGGAAGTTTCAATACTTCAGAAGCAGTAGCTGGTATAAAATACAAGAATTCTATTTTGATTTTGCTACTAGAAACAATGAGGCAAATTGTTGTTTGACAGATGCCACACCAGCAATGTTGTTAGGGATTCATGTAAGTGAATGAAGCATTTTTTTAAACTTTGCAAATGACAAAGAAATTTTATCTCAGGATGAATGCAAAATGGTAGCCTTGATTTTGACCCTACATCATCACTCACAGAAATGTGATCACTCTGGCAGGATGGCAACGTTGTGAAGGTAGGTGCTGCCCAGCACCACAAGTATTACTCACCATAGACAACAGGCAGCTCTAGCAGGTTATGGGTTGCGTCACTGAGCATGAAGGAGATGCAGAGTTTGACCAGATGCAGGCAGCAGACATTTGGGGCAGCCTCTGACCACATGTCAGTGAGCCCATAAGGCATCCCTAGCAAACAGAACTTTTTGGAAGACTTTCATACAGAAATACTGGACCACCAGGTAACGTGTACTATATATACCAAGTCTATACGTGGGACTTTCTGTCCATATTTTTAGAACAAATTTAAGATTAGAGATTATTATAGAATAGTACCACAGCAATCCACTTTCTGAGACAGATTACAATGTTTTCTTATTTTCAGGAGTTCTTATCTTCTGGAAGAGGGTTCATTTCCTGCCAGGTTCTGCCTACAAATCTGCTAGGACAAGTCTTCTTGTGAAAAGCCACCCAGAAAGTGTCATCCGTGGTGACTTCTGCCACCAGAACCTGCTACACAACAGTTATTTCTCTCCGTTTCTTCCCCACCAGGATTCTCTGTCACACCATATCAGGATCCTGCAATAACCTGGAAGAAATGCAGGCCCTGTAGAAAACAAAAGGAGTTCCTATAGGGGGTTACAGGCCAGAAAGCTGAATTTGCTTACAACCACATCACTGATGAGCAACAGACACAAAACTTTAAAGTATAAAGTACCCATCTTTACTGTCCCATTCTCAATCCTGAATTTTAGGCAAATGAATAATCTCATTAGTGGTTCATTAATTATTGAATCTGTTCATAAATATGTGTACAATCATACATGTGACAGTCTTTTGATATTTAAAATCTTCAAGCTTTTAATTCAGGGAACCATTTAGATTCCAATTTTTGAGTCTCAAACATCTGCCACACTAATTGTTATATATATCCTTATATAAGTGAGGCTATGCCTGTATATATATGTACACATACACATTCTCTAATTCTGCTTAGAGCCAAAGAAAATCTCAGTGGAATAAAATACTTGAGTAAGATATGAAAGAAAAATAGACATTTATATTTTATTCATATAGCCTCAATATCCATCAGACACACTGTTTGCAGATAGTAGAGATTTAAAAGTTTTGGGAAAGCAATTAGAATGGAAACATTTGAAGTTACTTTAAAAGCTTCCAGCCAGCAAATAAAAACTTTGACAATAACAATAAAAAGCACTGACTTAATCTCTGTGATTCCAGCCAAACTCTTTAATATCAACTCCTTCAGTGAATTCCACAGCCAAAAGCTGTAACTGAATGATATTTTGCAAAGCATGATACTGAACGAGTCTTAGGAACAGTAGTGAAAGGAATATTTAATGGGCTCATGTTAGACATTTCCAGATCTCTTAAGAAGGACACATTCTATAAATGTTTTCATATGCAAGAAGTAACTTTGTATGAATCCGCACAGTATTTTTCTGCTGACTGACAGTCAAGGCAATTCAATATATGCCAGACTTTTAATGCTACTTATTCCATATTTAAATACATACATATTAAAAGATGGTTCAAAGAGCAGTCCTGGTCCAAATATTTATACAAGATTAAGGTGTTATAAAATTAATCTGAATTTTGAAAGTGTTGTCCACGACAAATATACCAACAATTTTGCTGTGACATGCTCAAGAGTTCCAATTTACTATTTTGACTCTTTGTAGACAAGAATGTCTGTCCACAGTCTGTGGAGCTGCGCCTTCAAAGGAAATAAAATGGACACTTAAACATAGATTATGGGTTTATCTGTGTCTTCCTACATATGCTAAGACTAATTCTCCCCTGTACAAGGTTAATACAAATGTGAAACTTATACCAAGCCACTGAGTTTCACATTTAAAAGTCCCTACAAGATCTACAGATGTTACTTCACATAGTTCTGAAGTACATTCCCTATCATCACACCTGTTGTTGCCTGAAGCATGAAACAAACAAAGATACCAGATGTTAAGATATTCCGTTTCAAAGCCAAGGAGAGGCCACTGTAATTTAAGTCTTTGTTTAAAAATATATTAATATTTAAAGAACATTTTTTCATCCTTTGCTTTCTAACCTAGATATGCTTGCAGTGATGAACTATGAAATTATCTTCACAACCACTCTCATGAGTACATACTTGTTGCTGCAATAAACCAGATTAGACATAAATGTAATGGAAGAAAATATTGCTAAAATGCAAAAATAACTTACTTATATTGCTCCTGTCTGTATGTATTTTTCTACAACTTTGTGCAATTTTGATTCCACGTGAGCAAAGGACCTCTCATAGATGCAGATTTTACGTCACTCGTTTGATGTACGTATTTACATTACTCTAAACAGCTGAAACTCTACATAAGATTTCAGTTCTGATTACATCTGAGGACATATGGCAGTTAAAATATGCTCTTTTTGCTCAACTGCTCTACAGAATGATGCAAGGCTAAAGCACAACCAAGCCTTTTCCATGGTCCTGTGAGAAGATGGAAATGTCTTTCTTCTCCATGACATTTACCAAACAGAAGATCAAGAGCTTCTCAGAACGGTCCCAACACACTCACAAAATAATTTGAAAAAAAGACCCAAGCCACATCAGGAACCTGTCCAGACCGGTTCCTCAATCCCACACAGGTTGTGGCAGGAGCACTGGTGCGATGGCTGGAGTACACATGACACAGTGTACTGATGGCCTGGAGCACTGATGGCATGGAGCACTGGTGCCATGGCTGGAGCACTGATGACACAGGGCACTGATGGCCTGGAGCACTGATGGCATGGAGCATTGGTGCCATGGCTGCAGGCCCTGCCTCATGTCCAGGTCAGGGACAGGAGTCCTCCAGCACCCCTGGGACCTGAGAGCCAGCGATGTCCTGAGAGGGAGCAGCCCTAAGGCACCATGGACAGCATCAAGGGCCCTTCTTCAACTCCCCTCCCACACCTCTGAGAACCCCTTTTCACCCCCAGCAGTTAACTGCTGCAAGGGATATTCTTATGCATAAACACAGAACTGGTTTTGCCATACAAAAATTTCTGCTTCACTCTCTCTTTGAGGCATTAAATTCATACAATCAAGCTGTTAATCATGTCTAACCCCCCCCCATTTATTTTATATAAACTGTCTAAGCATTGAACCTAAGAATTTCTTAGCATAATGACAGCATTTTATACTTAGGATCCCAAGAAATACTTTTACATCACTATATTCAAGATTACTGTAACATTTTCGCACACAAATTTAAAGTGATGTGATTATACTGCAATTGGGCTGTAAGTAGCTTTTCTTACAATCTTATATCAAATTTCACTCACTTCAGTGAAAATTGTAAATTCTATTCTAGACTGTGAATCAGCTCTACTACACTAGCAAATTATATCAAGTTTTACATGTAAAATTGATAGAGAAAGGGTGAAGCAGATGTAGACATTTTATAATAATCATAATGGAGGATCAGTCAGGATATTTTCAGTCTAAAATCAGTACATGCATAAAATCTTAAGTATCTCAACTCTCAGCCATGATGATACCATGAGTTCCTGCATTTTTAATGAAATTAAATACTTTCCACTTTAGAGGCACTAACCATAACCAAATAGATAAATAGCATTTTTTAAAGTCTCCATTAACCCTACTTCACCATGTGCAAGGCTGTACAAAGCAAGTGTATTGCAAAGACAGACTGTGGGATGTAACTGCTCATTTTACACACATAGACCAAGGAGAAACTGAGGAAAGCCATCCAGAAATGCCCCAACCCCAGCGCCAGAGCTGGTGTCAGTCACACTCAAATGTTCCTCCAGTAATGACATTTTTCAGTTTGGAAAACCTATGTGTGTTAATATAACATAGATCACAGATGTATTTTGTAAACAGGCACATAACACATCACTTCCTCCTGTTTCTTTATTTCACATCAACCTGAAACCTGGGGGATTTCTCCACTATTTTTAGTTGGGGCATGATTACAAGTCCCACAGCAGGGAGGCCTCTGGAGAGTCTTCAGCAACACCTGACTTTATTTAAACATGCAAGATGGAATTGAATGCAATGCTCTGAAATAACAGTACATGAGAATTAAATTTAAGAGTAGAACAATCCCTCATGGTGGTTTGTATTCCTAATTTATGCCACAGAGACCAATCAAGCTTAATTTATCTATCTTTAGCTTCCCACTGTTTCATTCCAACCTAAAGGCAACGTTTTGGGCAGCAGAAACTTTATTTTGTAGGTGAGTAACCTACTTTAATTGCATTTTCATCCATTACTACAGTCTAGCATTTCCTTCACTTAATTGGGTCACTCTATTTCTTCTTGAAAGTGGGCACAGAAATTACTTCGGATATTGATTGCAGCCCCTGAGGTTCAGCTGAGAGCTGAGGACACACAAAGGGTACACAGCAAATTCCATTTATGACAAATAAAATTAATAAAGATTCACTCAAACCTTCATATTAGGAAATTCCTGATGTTCAAATATGGAGATTCTCTTATTAAACATCTCACACATGCAGGGCTAGGAGTGCCTGGCACCACTGTAAAACCAGTCCTCTCAGTCTTCAGGTGGTCTTCAACATTGATGAGTCAAAATACTAATGAGTAATTAGCATTAGAATTTAGTGCATATCAAAAAGCACACCAGTAATTCCTTCTCATAATTTTCAGATGCCATAGAAAAAAAATGTTTTTTAATATAAAACTAAAAATGGTAATAAAAACTCACTTGAGCAGTCAAGTACTACCCTTCATGTCTTGATGTAAGCAAGCACAAGCTTTGATACATGCAAATTCTTGCCTTTCTTTTCTTGAAGTATGAGAGACATCAGATCCTCGTGGCATTTCTGCTGCCAAGCTGTTCCACAGCTCACAACTCACACTCTGAATATATTCTCCTACTTTAACGGACTGAGATAATTCAGTCTCATGCTATTCATATCAAAGATGTGCAAGAAGTTGAATACTTCTTAGTTGAATTTAAAATGATCAGATGTAGCTTTAGCATGAATTCAAAGTAGATGCATGAATTGTAATCATAATCACTAGATATATAAACACTCTAATCTCTTCATGAACCTTCTTTGTCCAAATGGAAGATATCCCATGGCATACCTGTTAATTCCAAGCCAGGTTCATAAATTGGAGGTCAAATGGGGAGAATCACAAGCTTATATCCATGTAGCACTCCCTCCTTGTCAGCTGATGGTGTGACCTGTGCTCTACCAAAAACATGTCTTTGGGTGTCTCTGACACAGTGCTTTTGATACAGAAACCACTCTGAGAGAACCAAATAACACTTTGCACCATAACCACATGCTTCTGGCAGGCAGATGCCTTCTACCACTAGCTGCAAACTCCTGGGAATTCTCTCAATTTTCTTTTGAACCTTACCATTCCATCCTACTTTTAGAATGGAAATTCCAGAGATCAGAAATCTTTGGGCAGTCAAAGTGAGTCCTGGAATCAGAGCACTATAAAAAAATCCTGTATACTTAGGGTTTTGTTTCCCAAATACCCAGAGCTACAGCTGTTTTATTACTGTGTTATATTTTGGATCACAAAATAACTTTAGCCAAGTTTTACAACACAGACATGTTATGCTTCTGTGATACCAAAGCTGTGTGAGGGTTCAGAACTACAAAATCCCACGTCCAGTTCTAGTGAGCCAGTGAAATGATGCAAAACCATGCAAGGGAGCACAGAACATCCAAATTGCTCTGCCTGTTCACAGCAAGAACAAATCACAGGAAATCCATTCAGTTGGCCACTTCATCACCTGCCAGACTGGGGTGATTTTGCTCTATCATAAGGTTTCTACCTGAATTGGGAAACACAATGTTAGTGTGAATGTAATGGAGAAGGCAGGAACAGGGCAAAAGCACATGATGCTCTGGCAGCTTTTTGCCACCAAAACAGGAAAATACTAACAAAGGGCGGGAAAATAACTAATGTGTCAATTAAAAATAAAAAGTATTATAAATAATTGCTTTCTCTTCATTTGAACAAGCATCTAGAACAGTTTCTGATAATATTTTATTGACCAGTTATTTTAGATTTAGAAAACCCCCGAAGCAAGCCATCCTCACACTAATGGTTTTGCCTGTAATTGCTTGCCTGATCTCCCCTGGAATTATAGCAGTTTTCCAGTGAAAGAGATTTCCTTTGTTAATCAAAACAGTGTTGCTCAACTGTATTTTCAAAGCTGGTGAAGAACAATAATTGCATTTTAATGGAAGAAGTGAGTTGTCAAATACAATATATATAGTCTGGTTTGAAGAGGAATAAAAACCATATACAAGTAATACAAAATACTGTGCAAATGCTGGGTACTAGGAGGCAGAGGAAAGGTGGAATGAAGACCCATAGAGAAGTATAGTAAGACAATGATTATCAGAACAGGATAATAAATATCAGCTCATAGAACAGATGAGAAAAAGATACACTGAAACAGGTAAGAGAAAAATAAGATTAAGTTTTGAAGAAAGATTAACAGAGCAAAGTAAAAAATTCTAAAATTTAAATAAAAACATTTATAATATTTGTAGTATCTTGTAAAGCACGATTTTGAGAGCTTCTAGTAACAATTTAAAGCACACATTTTTACGCATACTTTCATATAAATGCCATTTTGTCATATTTTTAAAAAAATGGAGAGCTTGTAACAGCAAATATGAAATTTAAATTAATTCCAGACCAGCAGTAAAGAGGTTTAGAGCCTTTGTCCCCACGTATTCTTACAAGTTTTCCCTTTCAGAACATGGAAGAGTTGTCCATGTCCAAGCTCCCATATATCCATGGGAAATTCTGAGTAAGACATTTCCATGTGGGACCTTCCTTAGCACCACTGAAACCACCAAGCACAGATTCCAAGGGTCATGGGAAGCTCTTCCGTGCTGTAACCTCACCTTTGTCCAACCTTATAGACGAACCGCTGATTATGAGAAACCCCTCTGCTTCTGTTTACATAGCAAAACCTCAAACCCTCACACCTCTCATCAAATCAAAATTCAAATAATGATTTGTATGAGAATTACCTACGAAAAACAGAAACCTGCTGTGGTATTTACCAGGGAGAAAAACACTGAAGGGTTATTTGCCAACATAAATCAGGCTGCGCCATTTGATTCAGATGGTGGGGCTGGTTGTGTGCCATATTTCACTAAATGGAATATCAGCTGTAGCTAAAATAGCTACTATAAAAAAATAAAAGGGTTATCAATTTTCATGTCAACATATAACATCTTCTGAGACAAGGAAAAAGTTTTTGCCTTATTGTTACACCATATGTGAAAATGGGCTAAGGAGCATAAACCCTTCACCATTATCAGTTGTGAGTTCTCTTTCTACAGTGACCACTCTTCCTATGTTTTCCTTCATAAACATAAATTTAGGGAAACTCAGGCCCCTTTCCAGTCTCTTCCTCCCCTCAGAAGGGGAGTACTCCTCTCAGTACCTGTGCTACTGGCTCAGTAATCTCTGCTTCAAAGATATGGAATTGTACTCAGCTTATGAATATCACAGCCCTTCAGTCTCATTAATAGATTTTTTTTTATTAACAGAATCTTAAAGTGACAATTTCACACACTCCCCATACCAGAAGTTCTGGGTCATCTAAACAGAGTCATTAACATTTAGAATGGCCATCATCAATAATGGAGGAGATTCACAGCATTTCCTGTTTCCAAAAAACCATTACATGTCATGCAACAATAAAATGGTTATATCAGGAGCAGTGGGGACCAAACTAAAAGACATTCCAGTGACTCAAAGTCCTGATTTCAGCCCTGCCACCAGCAGAAATGATGCTAAGTGACCTCAAGTCCCAGAGAATATCTCAGTGTGCATCATGCCTCAAACCTCCCCTCACCTGCTTGTTTAGTTATTTGCTCTATATTTCAAAATACCTATGCTTTTGCTGATACAACTTTTCTCAAGTCCCACTGCAAAAAATGGAATACAGAATTTGGGGAGCTAAATGCAAATAAAGATTCTTTTTCGCCTGGGGCAGAAATGAAGAGTAGATGAATGAACACCTTGAATTAACAACACTGATAAACATGGCACACTGTGAAACCACACATTTATTCACCAATAGAAATGGTCAATTTTAAAGTATTCATCTTGTTGTCTACAAGGAACTTTATTTAATAAGTCAGCTTCTGCATCAAAGCTGAATCATTAGATAGATGGCCTGGAAGGGACATGCTGGACATGTACAAATCTGACTTACTCACTGAAGTACATCAAAAATTCTGTGTACAACTTTGCCCTGACTAAGGAAAAAGATATGCACATGACCTAATGGAAGCAGTGATTATTAAGATTTATATAACCCCTAGATAAATTATACTTTGCTGTCATGCACTAGCAAGAAGCTTACAGGACAGACGCAGGATTAGTTCAGGACATGAGAAATTATTCATATAACAATTAAAGCTTAAGAAAAGAGATCTGGCTTATTTCAAATTGATGTTTCAGATAAGAGACTGCATCATAACAGGTTATATTTGCAAAAATAATTTTGATTGGCATATCATTTATACTAACTACTGCTTGGAACCCACCCAGAATATGCAGTGTACTATAAACTGTTAGGAAATATATCTGTGTATTGTTCAATATTTACAATGTGCTTTATTTTGTAAATATAAGACCTGGCAGAAAAATGTAGCATATTAAAAATAGTTCTGCTTTAAAAGAATGCCCCTTTTTCTATAAAAAGAAGTATTTCACTAACAGTAGTTTATAATTTTGTTCAAAAACGTTCACAGCAGAGCTAAATAAACTTACAATGAGGAAAATTTGATTGCTTTGTTCAGCTGCTGACACAGATTTCTATCTCTGCTTATTTGCATATTTCTGAATATTCTCTTTCAGGCCCACACCATTTTTGTTAGCAAAATCAATTTTCTATTGGACAAAAAGTGAGATTTGCTCTAAAGATTTTAAGCTTTTAAATAAACATGAACTGAATGGTGTAAAGGGCTCTCCTTTTAAGAAAAGATTCTTGCTGTTTGGAAAGAAAAGAATTCTTTGCATCCATAGGTATCAATTGACAGCAACAGATTTTTACATGAAGAGAGAAAAAATATAGAAGGGCAAAACAAAAAGACCTGCAATGTAATTATGTACCTCTAACGGACTGATGCTAAGTTTCATTTTTAAGGAACACATGTCCATATACAAACCATTAAAAAAACCAAACGCTGATATAAAAGCTTTATTATTAGCTTTATTATTGATTTTCCAAAGCTCAGAGAATTCTCATGATTATGAAATTGTATCCTCTGCATCTGAAGAGAAGGATTGTTCTAAAATCCTACAGTTCTGCAGAATCCTCAGCAAACACCAAGCAAACACAATTTTTTCTAGGTCTTTTCAGCTCCGCTAATAGTTATTGTTTGCACAACTGTAACTAAGTACATTACCAACTAGTTGTTCAATCTATATAAATTTAAGAAACACACATTGCCAAGGAGTGACTCATATATCAGTCTATTATATGCTACAGAGCTGACTGTATTAAACAAATCACTTTCCCTACAGCTGAAGAATAGAAGCTATATACAGAGCAGAGGTTATTGTCTAATTTAAATCTTGGCTCCTTTCCCAGAGCTGTACAAGATTCCAATTTGTGGAAATGTTACTCTCTGCTACTGCCAGAAAGGCTACAGAAAATGGTATTGGGTGCCTTCCAGAAATATGTCTGCAAAATGCCAATCAACAAGTCACTAAAGATTAACAGTATGACTGTACCAAATTAATTTAAATTATAGAAACATATGGCTAGGATGTTTGCACTGCACTTAACACAACACCTGCTTCACAAACAGCTAAGTTTCCTTCCACAATATAAAATAATATATGTCAAACACCTTGAACCCGATTCCTATAAATGGAAAAAAAAAAAAGCAGTTCACAAACAGTAATCACAGGGTAACTCTATCAGCTACAAGCCACCATTTTGTAATGGTTAAATCCATTATTTATTTTAAATTCTTCATTATCCCAGACTAGGCAGTCTTTTCCCATCACAGAGAAAGTAATTAGCAACTACAGAAATTAAAAAAACAGTTTACAGAAATAAACATCTTTATATTCTATTTTAGAAATCTAATATTTTAAGTTGATTTTGCTAGAATACTTCCAGAATTATAATAGTCCTTTAAATACACTGTTATTTTTCCTTTTCTCTCTCTCTCTTCCTCATTGACATTCTAAAGCAAAAGCCTCTCCTGGAAGGCTCTATAAGCTCACAGAAAGTTAAAAAATTAACAATCACAAGCAAAAGTCAAATATTTTATATTTTCTTTATGTATTTTTTCTATTAATCTTTTTAATTTCTCAATATATATGATCATCTCCTCAAATAAATAAAAAAACTTAAAAATCTGTGGCAGTCTCAGAAATATTTACACATTAGAGTATGCTATATTTCAGCTGAAGAGGAAGGGAGCTGTTTTATGTTTCTCTCCACTGCTTTTCTATTATTGCCTAGCTAATGGAAATACATCAAACAAATGTTCTACAAGAGCAATAAATATTAAAGTTGACCTATCCATCTGGAAGAAATGAGAACAATACTGTTCACTTTTAGCCCAAATATGACACTGATAAATGAAGCTGTGAGATTCCATCACACTTTCAGCAACCTGGGCTAAGCGCCCACCACGTGATTCTTGTACCAGCAATTTTCTCCATTCATCTTCATTAAGCAGTCACTTGACCTGCCTCCTAACATCCCTGTCAGATTTGAACCTTTAGGGGGCTGCTTGTACTTTTTAACAACGTGCTCTAAAACCTTCACTCCCTTTTGGAAAAAAACCTCAGATGAAGATGAAGGAATATATGGGCCATTTCTTCTGGAGAGAGAACCATCAGCTGCCGGTCATGACTAAAGCAGATCGCAGCACCAAATGTGTGATGGCAGGACCACGATGGCAGTCATGTCCTCACAGCCCAGAACCAAACCACAGCCTGGCAGGAAGCATGAGTAGGCAAAGCCATCACCCTTTCAGCCACCAAAACACAATTACCCACTGAAATCAGAGTGTGTGTAACCTCCTGCCACAAATGGAATGCCCTCAACCTCCTCCGTCAATCACTGCCTGAAGAAAGCTGGAACAGGCAGCCAGAACATCCTTCACCCGGCACAGTAAGAATGCTTCATCACATTAGCAGTGTTACATTACATACCCATTATTTTCTTTCTCAACAGTAAAAGCACAAATTTGATTACTCTGTAACAGTGAAAATGAATTCCAATTCAACATGAATTTGCCAGTGTAATAAAAAGCTCCTAACACAATTTTTAGCGACTTCCCTGAAAAACTTCATAACTTTATGATCACTTAGGGAAATCAGAAAGGCTAAAAGCACCAAAAGGCATTAAGCTTTTGACATTAAAACTATCGCAGACATTCATGCAATTGCAATACCTTCATCAGGGTAGTTCTGCAATGTTTATCTGACAAGCATCTGATGTATTGACTCTTTTCTATTGCACACAAGCCGCTTATCTTTCTTGTTTCAAAGAAGTCTTTAGAATTATAAATATTGTAGACTGTCATGGTAATGTAGCAATTAAAATATACCCACATAGATTTCTTTTAGGCTGTAAGTTCTTCAACCCTTTTTCATGTTGATCAGGTCTTACATGAGTGGTTCCATGCAGCTGTTAAGCACACCAGGAACTTACTCATCCAGGAAAACATTGCTGAATTCAAGTAAAGACTGCAGAATCAAACAGAAAATGGGTACTCCTGATACAGGAGATGGATTTCACTGTGATCACCAAAATATGAACAGACATGACTTTTTTTCAAACCAAATAGAATCCTTTCATGGACAGGTACTTCAGACATGCTAAGCTGGATTTACACCACTAAATTTTTTTCTTTTCTTTTTAAAATCAATGAAGTATCTTATTCTCTTTCATAATTACAATGGGTTCTGCAAGTTTCAGAAACTTAGCTGAAAACCTGAAAATATTGCCAAAAGTATGGACAAGAAAAACTCCTGAGAGATGTGCCATTTAAAATCAAGATCTTGTATAAGTGTACTTGTGGTAGGTACACTTCACTTCTTGACCACAGTTCTGTTATACTAGTTATTACAGGTAATAACTAATTGCCAACAAGGTGCTGTGCTTCCATGCACAATGCAAGGAATGTTTGAGTCTAAGCTGGAATGCTGATCTCAGCTTCTTTTTAATCACTATTTCATGTTCCTACATCAGCATTAGAGCAATTGCACGACAATCTCTGGCAAGATTTTCACTGGGCTTTTCAGAGACAGACAATTCACAAGAAAGCCATCAGAGGCATTAGGTTTCACCGGAGCCAGTGTTACATTGTATTGGTATTACCTGCCTTATCATCTGTGACAGCAAATGCCTTTATCAACACACACTGAACCTCTCTTTGGAAAGAAAGTAATGGGATGGGCTCTGTCTTGCTTGTCTGAGATGCTGAAGATTTCAGTTGCTCTGCATCAATTCCAAGCTCAAATTTTGTCACATTTCCTTCATTGATGATGTGGCCTCTGTCATTTTCTCTGAATGAACAGATTATTCTCAAGAATGAACAAATGTCTCTGTGATGACAGAGATCTTCACAGGGGGTTTTCACCAGTGGGTCAGTCTATGACTGCTACAGAGAGCTGATTCTCAATACAAAGCAGCTTGGAAAGATGAGCTCGTAAATCCAATGGTTCTCAAAATCACCCACAAGTCCATTATCTGCCAATTCTCTTTGTCTGAGGTGACTTCCTTCAAAAGATTCATATCAAGTTAATAATGAAACAAACTGCTCTAAATGGAGGCTCTGTTTACAGGATGACAATGACTTTTCAATATTTTACTGTAATCAGTTCCTGAAGGGGGCCTAACAGTGACAAGATTGAAACAATTGTTTTGCCAAGGTTGGGAGCTATTAAAATCAAAATACTAAACAATAAAAAAGAGAGGCCTGAGGCAGTTTTCAAAGAACTTGCTAACAAAAGTAAAAGTGAGAGGGATCTCAACACATTTCCAAAGATGCTTCTATGTATAGCAAAAGATATAATGCACATGAAAGTCTAAGGTATTCAGGGAAACTATCCTTAGGTCTGAGAAGACCTAAGGAAAAAAATCAATCAGTTTATCTTCTTTCAACAAGCAATACTTATATATATATAGGGGGATTTCCTATCTGATGGAGTTGGGAGGGAGAAAAACAAGCAAACAGCAGATATTCCAAGAACCAGACTCAAAGAGTGAAGCATATTTTCATCTCTAGCTGATGTGTGCTGGGGAATGTTTCACCCAAAGTGATGATGATGTCAGCTTTTACCAACACCATCATCTGTCATGCCACAATTATTCCCTGGCTCTTGGTGTTGAAGAGGCTCTTCAATTCTTCAAGACTGAGTGACGCTGAAGCAACCTGTAAAAGTATTTGCTAAGACCTTCAGAAAATGAAGTAAAAGTATTCCATATTGAGTTAGGCTATGCACACATTAGCACAATATTCTAGCTGGAATTAGCCCTTCTCTGAGTAGAAACTTTAGTAAGCAGTTGTGCCTTCACCACAGGCAACTCATCTTAAATGCCATTAACTTTCTTCTAAGCTACTTTCTTAACTTCATTCAGAATGCCCCTTCAAATGCAGTTCAGTCATGAACTCCATCATTCACAGTGCAGCATTGTTTGTGTCGAGTCTTTGCAGCAGGGTTATCACTACAGGTTAATGGATTTGTGTTCTGAGAAGCCATGATTAGAATAGGTGACCTGTGGTCTGCATTATACAGTGAAAAACATATCTAGCAGCATGATTGCTATCAAGTGTCAAAAGAGATACTGAGAGCTGTGTGTACAGACAGCACTACACTCAGATGGTTTTATTACTCCTAGGTATTGTGCAGTGGTTAAATTTGACATGTACAAATTGCTGAAGTGAAGACTTGCAAAGTAACAGTATATATCAAGGCTAATGTCTTAGTTAAGAAAATGATGTGCAGGATTTCAAGCACAGCGTGAATATGTATTTAAAATATTTGTGACATTTTAATGGACATTTTTCATTAGCAGAGGTTATAACAATGGCAGAAATCTGCAATTTTAGACAAAGAGTGAAGTTATTACAATAATTCCAGAAAACTCAAAGAGATAAATTCTTACTGTTGGAAAAGACGTAAAAATTAAGACCCTTGAAGTCCCCTTCCAACACAGTTATTCCAATACAAAAATCAAGTACAAATAAAGGAATAAGTTTCCTTGTCACTTTTGTAAAATGTTTCAAGTACTGTTCAGTGGGAAGTAGTAGAAAACTTAAGCTTTCATGGCTTTTCTCTTCCTCTTTATCATTAAAATACATGAGCTGACATCAAGGAGAAAAACCACAGAAAATTCATTTATACCTAGAGTAGACTATAGAGCTGCTTGCTATGCTAGCAAGGCATCAGAAGTGGTCATAGGAGAGCATTTAACAGTAACTATAAAATTAGAAAGAAAAAGTAGCACATTCAAGGGAGAAGGCAAACTAATCACCTGGTGAACACTAACTTCTATCAGAACCAACTGCACGTATGATGCAGTCTTGGACTTTCAAACCATTATGTATGCACAGCAACAGCCTTCCCTTCTTCAAAATTGGCCTTTTATACACTGACTCTTTTAACAAATAGAGTGATACTGCATTATGACACTGAGCCAAATCAGTTACGAAATGTGCATCAATAAAAAAAGCCTGCAAGGAAAGACTTCAATGGACACATTCAAAATTTAAGCACTTTCATAGCATTGTGCCTAGAAAGTCATTGACTTTCATGAGAGCTATACCTAGCATGATTCTAGTTCCTGCAAATGAAAGAACTCTTTCCAAGTTATGTTCAGTATGCTTGGAACAACCTGGGCTGTGAGGAACTGTGAATTCAGCCTGTCTGCATCAGTCTCATTCACAGGTATGGCCTAGAGAAGCCTCGATTTTGACAATTGTTTGTCCACTATTTCAACTGCTTGTAGGCAGGCATTGCTGCACTCCCCAAGAGTAGCAATGATGATGTGTTCCACATACACGCCTTCTGTCTACACAGCTAAGTTCTAACAATGAAACTTAAAAATTCATGCTTCTTTTTTTTTCTCCCCAATAATCAGCCCTGAATCACCAAACCAGTTAATTAAGCCAAATGTTTATTACACTTAAACAAAATTTTAAAGAACCCACACTGCTTCCCTTTAGAGGCAGTAATGTATTTGCATCTGAACCAAGCTGTCCTCAGGATATAATTTCATTGAGCATCTCCTCCTCATTTATTGTAGCAGCTTAATCTGCCTTAGCTTTTGTTACAGCTTGTTTAAACTGTTCTAAGATAGATTTTTTTTTTCTACCTAACACTGTACACTGGCTGTAGTACTTCTGACATGACATGCTGTGCTTGGAGTTGCTGGTGATCATTTCCAGGGCTGTCACTGACAAACTGTTTTCAGTAATACTCATAACAGCACTTCCCTTTAAAGGGAGCTGATCAAAAGCTGCTAGAAAAGGTCCTTTGTCCCTGGCACATTCTGGGAACAGGGTGTTGGACTGGTGTCTTCATGTAGCACAACTGCCAGCTTTGAACCAAACACCTGCCTGTGCCTTGCCCAGGCAGTAACTCCTTGAGCATCATTTCCCAGATTTTCCAATGTGAACCTCTGCTACAATGAAATAATGATCTCTGGGACAATGACTCCAAAATAATAACCTCTGTGAAAAACTGAAAGAATGAGCTGTTAAGTGACTGTCTCAACTTCTGCTGTTACCACAATCAAGTAAACTGCCCTAAAGGCTCTATTTTCAAAGCCTGGAATTTGTCACACCACAACGTGTTCACCATCACTTGCCCAATGACACAGGACAATTCAACCCATTCCACTCAAATAAGCACTTTCAGCATTCTGTTCCAAAAGTCATTACACTCATTTCTGTAGCAAAGACGATAAGTACTGTCTACAGAAGAGCATCTTTCTTACTTGGAACCACTCTGTAAAAAAGAAAACCTCAACAAATCAATATGAGTGATGGAAAATTAAGGCATTTGTTACCCAGATATGTCCAGGCTGGACATAAGGCCCAAGATGTCACTCACAAGAAATAGTAATTATTTTTAAAAGTTCAGATGCTACAAATAGGCTGCTTTGAAAAAAAAAAAAAAAAAGTGGAATTTGAATGCCAAGAAATTAATTTAATGCAATGTGAAGTAGAAAACACACTTGAATATTTTTTCAGGAAAATATTCAGAAACATTACCTACTCTAATAGGGTTTAGTGTATTTTGAAGTCTACATAAGGAAAAAAAAAACCTAAATACTTAATTTTCAAAGAGTAATATCTTTGTCTTTTACTGCTTCAACAAAAAGCTGGTCATTTCCTCTTTTTATTTTGGAGGAAATTAATTTGCAGCTTATTAGATGCTAAGGTCTGTTCTTGAAAGCAGAAGAGAAGAAGAATATTAAGAGCATCTAAAAAATGTCCAGCCCAAGTAAATGCACTTCACTAAAAGTACAAATACCCTATGAGAAACCCTACATAACTTTGCTAATTTGAATCTGTATGACTATGTATGCACATTTTGAGCTTTTTTTTTTCTTTAAACAATGGCAAGTGCCATTTAAGTAAAAACAATATCTGAAAGTGTTTCTGTCTCTGAGCAATAACCAACAGGAACATATTCCTGTGCATTTTTAATTTTTCTGGCACAAGAAGTACTCTCACATCTGTGAGGACTGATTTGGAATCACTACTCTTGGAAGAAAGATTCTTTTATTTATTTCTTTCTTCTTTCTATGATTCCCTGAAGAGTCGGAGAGGCTTCAGAGACACAAATGGGGTAACCCAGCAGAACCCCAACCTGTGCCAAGGGACAGAGGGAAATAGTTTTAACACCACAGTGCAGTCTCCTGAGCCCAGGGAACTGTAACCAGCCTGGGGACTTTTACTGATTACAGTCCAAGGCAGCTTTTTAATTTCTTCCCTGGAAGCCACTGATACACATTTAACAGTCTCAGTGGAGTTACCTGTACATTTCTACATCTTGCTAAGAAACACTCACTAGGAGAGTAAGGACGGAATTACAGCTAAGGAAATACATGTACAATTCCTGGTTCTGCCACCCGAGTCTGCATGACCTTGATCAAGATACTTAAGTTTTCTGTAACTCTTGGCCCTGAGCAATTAGTGAAAACAGTAAAATTTCTAACATCACAGGGTATAGATTTTAGGTGATACTAAAATACAAGTAAGAAAACTTAAAGGACTGTCGTTCCAAAGGCAAGGTGAAGAAGACAAAAGCACCAAAATCTCTTAGTGCTCATACTTTTGGATTTAGAAAATTTCTCTCTAGACCTCAGTCCAACACACTGGGATATAAACTTCTAAACCATTTCAGTTTCTAGATAGCAGAAATATTACTTGGTTAATTAGTTCTTGCCCTGCAGAATCAGCACTCATAAGAAGCAACTGATAGATTTTATTGTGGTAACTGATGTGTCTGACTCAAGTAAGTTGAGACTGTTTTTTTTTTCCTTTGTACAAGGATGATTGTGCAATTCAGTATCTCCCCATTCATATATCTATATCTATATCTATATCTATATCTATATCTATATCTATATCTATATCTATCTATATCTATATCTATATCTATATCTATATCTATATCTATATCTATATCTATATCTATATCTATATCTATATCTATATCTATATCTATATCTATATCTATATCTATATCTATATACAGAGCAGCCTATGTTAGCACTGGAGAAAGCCAAGACTGAAGATTTATATTCTTTAAATATTTGCTTAATTCTCTTGAACAGAGACTTTTTTCCATTATTCAACTTGATGTTCTAAAATAAAAGTGATACTACCTCTGCACTTTGAGTTAGTGAATGTTATAAATAGTTTATAGAGCTTAAGAATGGCTGTTCCCTTTGAGCCAACAAAGAATGAATGTTAACACTGGTGTGAGATCACAGTCAATGTCCACAGCCATTACTTCATGCAGGTAAGAATTCCAAACTCACTTCACTAGCACTTAGTTTTATTCTCGTGTTAAGTTGCTGGTTTTATTTTGATCTGGGAAGAACAGAAGGGCCTGTTTCCACTGCACAGCCCTGCAAGGAGAACACATAAAAACTCACACATGTTCAGTGTGAGATGATGTTTGTATCCTAAGCCATGACACTTGCATGACATGTGGGATCTGTTTACACGGCTCTTGAACAAGTGGCTCTTCTCCAGCCAGGATCAGCTCCTCCTGCCACCTTCCTGCACACAAAGCCAAAGCTTGCCAGGGCCAGGAGCATTTCTTCACTCCTGTCAGCTGGATAAGGTGACACTGAAACTTCCAAAAGGTTGCCAAGGACAGAGGAAGGAACGGGAGAAACTGCTGTGCTGGAAAATTGCACTGTAACAGATTAAATCATAGGAGAGCCACAGGAGTTGCATTTTTCTCCTTCCCTTTTTTGCTAAGAGAATGAGATAGAGCTTGGCCCAGGAGACAGAGTCCAGACAGACTCCTCTATCTAAACATGAAGACTCTAACAGGTAAAAACAACTCCCTTGTTGGAAGATGTGAGAAGTTTGTGTTTTCTCTTCGTAACCGACTTTATTTGTTTGGAGACAATCTTCCCAACTGTGTTTGGAACTAATACTCAGCACTGAACTATTTATACTGCTCCAAATCATTGGCTTACAATGCCTGTTTCCTTTTTGAACTACCTTCACTGCAAAAGGAAAATTGCACAAAGAATTCTTCCCCAGGAAAATCAAATCAGAAAGCACAAAAGATGCCACCTTTGCAAAAAATGCAGGATTCAGATAGGAGATTATAATTAGGTTTCTATTCCAAGTATTTCAATGCTCAGTTAACCTTAGATGACTGTGCATAAACCTTTTAATTAGCATGTTATCTTTGGAGCAATTAATATCTTGTACCTCATATGTTATCTTCAAATTAAAACTTTCACTAGCTCAGCACTATTAATTAATCATTGTGAATCTGAGATGAAATAGACATCACTCAAGAGGAAGTCAGTGTTTTTAGAATGTCACAGTCACTGACATTTCAGAACAATTATTTAGCTGTCTTCCAACAGCACAAAGCTATTGCCTTTAGCTTGCATTGTCATCGTAGAACATACACAAACCTATGACATACACAAATTACATAAATTGTTTTACATCTCCAAACAAATGTTATTGTTGCATTATACAAAACATCTAACTATTGCTGTCAAGAGAAATCTTAGTTTAAAATACAGAAGTATATTTTTTAAAATCCTTAATAATCCCCTCAGTACAATCTGGGATCTTCCCCCCATCAGGGCCTGTAGCAGAGCATATAGCCAGCAGCAACAATTCAAAGTAAGAAGCAATATGACTATTTGACCCTGAAGATACCATATAGATGAAGATCTTTTAGAAGCCACTGTGCCAACCTGATTTACTGTGATGAATGAATAAATTCATAGCCTAATAGCTTGTCTCTATACATTTGATTTGAGACATTAAAAGAGGAAATAATTTCAGAATGTGAGTGTTCTTATAAAACAGTTTAAACCCTGGAATACTTAATTTTTTTTCTATCACATATCAGATTTAATAAAAGTAAATACCAGTAAAAAACAGTGAAATGTGGCTACTTTCCATTAACAAATTAAGCTATATTTTATAACAATAAATTTCCTGTGCTTAGCTAGAGACTGTTTTATATCTGTTTATAAGCAAATAAATATTAGTCTATACTGCACCAAAGGAAATTAGTATATTTCAAAGAAAACACAACAGGAATCAGTTGCAAAACATTGTGTTTTCTTTAATTTGCTTTGACAATGGAGAGCAAGATCTGTAGATATTAAACAGACAAGATGAACATTTTCTTAGGGCTGCAGCTCATCTGACTCCCAGTTATCTTCCACAATCACTTGACTCTATTCAGTCTTCAACTTGAAAATTTTCCACGGAAATAAACGTTCTGAGTCAAAACACCTGCAGATTTAAGAAAAAGAATTGCTCCTACTTCTTACACCTTTAGTCTACTACAGTCACAAATGGAAACAAAAATCTCAGTAATGTCACAAGATGCCTCACTGGTGAAGTGTAATTATGCAGGATTGTGGTGAAACCACACACACCATAAGTACATATACACCTCATCTCTGCCAAGACATTGTGCACAGTTATGCATGAAGGTGTAGAAACGCCTGCAGAGCCCAACACAACACAACAGGCAGGAACTGCTTCAGAGCAGTGCCAAGAGGTCCCCATGTATCATCACCATCATCATCATCATCACCACCATCATCATCATCTCTGCTTTCACAGGACAAGGCGGTGAGGGACAGGCACCACAAACACTGCCCGAGGTCACACAGCCATGTGGTAACTGAAATGCCATTGGAACCCAAATGCCCTGACTTTTGTTTAACAAACACACAGTTTCTTCTCCTTTAGTAAAGGACAGAACAGAACGTGGCTTATTTTAAGAGAATACACTTCCTAGACTGAAGTAATCGGGTTTCATGAGTTTATTTAGAAGAATCTTGAACTTCATTTGGAAACATAGGATGAAAGAAGAACAGGACAAAAGGCTAATAAAAGAACCACCATGAATTGATAAGGAGTGAGCTAGATTTATATCACATCCACATCAATGTGAATAAGTCATTTTTTTTTATACAAAGATACAATTGTTCAAGCATAAAGACTTACAAAAAGTTTTACCAAAACTAATATCTGCAAAATTTCTTACCAATAAACTAGGCGGCTTTTACTAGATGTTCATAATAAAATGCAGAAGAATTCTGATGGTAGTAGTTTTAAATCAAATATAATCTCTATTTTAATGCATTTTCTTTAAAAAAGTCACTGTCTTTACACAATAAGCCCTGAGAAATGCATTTCCTGCTGAAATTACTCCATATCTTTCATGCCACAGGGGGAAATGGAAGTAGAATAGTCCAAATGAAGTTCTATTTGTTTAAACCACCACTAGCAAAGCCCAGAGCCCAAAGGTCACTTTAGTGCTGCATCACACCCATGCACATCCAGAACTGTCTCTTTGGATACTGCTGACTTTCAAACATCCCTAACTCATAAAAATCAGGATAATGGCTTATTACAAATTACTACAGCACAAGAACTACAGATTTTCAACTACTGCTTCAAAAGGAAAACTATTTCAGATTGAATTAATCAGTGCAGAAGAGTGATGAACAAGGTAGCAAACTCCACATGTAACTGCAGGAACCAGGGGGGGCATCAAAGAAACCTCTTTTGTGGTCTTCCAAAGGAAATTTGTTTGGAAGAATCAAACCATGAAAGGCCCAAGCCCCCTGCCTGCTGTATTTTCAAGAGCCCTGCACAACCTCCCCATGACTGTCACTAGAATGCATTCCACCAAATTCTTCTCTCTTTAACCATAATCAGGAATCTTCTTCACAGCAGCAGTGAAGATGGATAGAATATTTTTTTTGCCCTTACACATACCCACTGAGAGTTGGTTTGTCTTTTTTCAATGTTTAGTGAGAAAAATCATCATTTTTACATGTGTCAGGCTTTGAAATTCCAAAGAGCTGTATCACAAAGTAATAGCAGCTTCATCAAACCCAAAGCTATACCACAAGTTACTCCTTTTCCTGGCACACCTATAAACTTAGCAGTTCTCAGCCTAGTTAAATTATCACATACAATAAGTAAAATCTAATCTTAAACAAACCAATGTTGAACTCTGGATGAATTATAGACATGATACAATATATTTTAATTTTATTTTTTCATTATCTAATTTGCAACCATCATTCTGTATTTTTCTTTCCAAGGACATGATGACACTGATTAAGAAAAGAAATTTACAGAATTTGTAACAAACAGTTTTCAATTACCTTTAACAAATCTTTGGTATAAATGTGAATAGCTGCTTATGCAGATGAAGAGCATTAAATAATGAATTTAATGCTACTGAGCAAATGTCATTAACATTTTTTGAAGACTGGATGAACATTAGCTTTGTTGGTAAATGACATTTTGAATATTTAGGGTTTTATAAGGGTGGCTCACTTTTTTATACAGCAACAAATCTTCAGACAGTACTTGTGTCTGGTTGTAGAAAACTACAATTGATATCTTTTCCATATATACTTAACCTCCTACAGATTTATTTGATTCTCAATAATTACTATTCTCTGGTAAGAGGCATATGTTATTACAGCACACTGCACTCCCACAAGCTGTCCACTCAGTGTATTTTAATAAATCTCTGCCAAAGCTGTATAAATTTGATCCTGTTTAAATTTAATAAGGATCAGAATATATCAAAGCACAGATTCCCATGAGAGAAATAGATATTTTGCATAGTTATTGAGTGCCCTATTCATAAATACAATGTGTAAGACCTAGACCATCAACCTTGAATTAAAAAGAAAAAGAGATTAATGTGTGCAAAGCCAGCTACTTCTTAAATAACTAGTGAAATTAGTGTTTAATAAAACATTTCCCCCATACAACTGTTAAAGACAGCAGTACTGCCACAGTTCTACTATTATGATTCTAATACAAAACTAATGAATTTCTGAAGCACAGAAATACCTTCTCAAGTACCTTTTACAGTTCTTCCATTGAAGATTTACCTGCATAAATCCTGCCACATATTCCTAAACATGCCACCAAAGGTTCCTCTTTGGGGCTGTGCTTCACCCTTTTCTCTTACTTGGGAGCACAGCCTGAGCAAGAAGCAGATCAGCACCAAGAACCACAGCTACTGCAGAACTACTTTAGCACAATGAAGAGCATAAACATGTATTTGACATCCATTTCCTTCCTCTTTCTGCAAGGATGTCTAGAGGAGGAAGAAATTCTCAATGGTCTATTAATTCTAGGTAAATTTCACTGATTTTATGTAATAGCCTACAAAATTTTATGTTCTATTAAGTAGCTCATGTTTCAGAGCCTGCTGTGCCAAAATACCAGGACACGTAACTATGCAATTAGATGCTGATCTAGCAGCTTATAAAGAATTTTGAACATCACTATCATAAACACAAATACAGCATGTATTCCAAATACAAATACATTTATATAATTAGTCCTTCAGATTCCAATGTTTTCTTTGTTTCTGCTTTAAAGAAAAAGCCGTTTGCATGTAAGGAGAACAAAAAAACCTCAAACACCTAAACCAGATTTCCACTAACACTTGTAGAGACTCCACTTGATAGCTGCCAGTCCCAGAAAGAGTTCAACAGCCTTCAACTGGAAAATTGCCTTCCTCATCATCAGTTTCAATTAGCAGTTGTTTACATAACTATACATACAATCTACCACTTTCAAAATAGCTCCACTTTCTTTAATCACCTTTGATGTTTACATGCTCATAGGTATGGGAATGAAATCAGACTGTATTTATTCTGAATTAAAATTCATATTTTCAGAGTAAGAGCATGAAAGTCAAAAGACAAATCATTTTACATGAAGTAGAGCTCTTTCCCAAAGGGAAAAAATGTACTAAATCAATTTGCCATTGTTTTATAAGTCAGCTACTGAGAATGAAATTACCGACGGCTGAAATTAATGTGAGTTTTGCCATTGACTTCAATGAGGCAAAGATGTCATCCTCCGTGTTTTACTATACACAGAAGCCTGATGTCAGAATTGGTACAGCTTTATGAAGTACATTAGAACATAATTCAATCCATCAAAGTGAAAACAATCACACCATCACTCAATCATTGGTCCCATTCACATCTATGGAAAGATTCATTCTTGTTTTCTTTTTCCTTTACCAGAGCTGGAGCTGGGAAACACCTCAGCCACATTTGTCAGCAATATTCCTTTATCTACTGTCAGTGTTATGGTGGAGGTGCAGCTATAAATATTAGGTTGAAAATTCAAACCATACCAAGTGAAATGTGTGGAAGGCACAAGACAGGAAATGAAGCTTTGCCAGAATATCGTCATCATAATCATGGTACAATCACCTTGAATTCAGATCAAACAATACCATGCTATAACTACTGATTGTGGGTAAACTCATGGCTAGGCCTTCTCTGTACCACTGTAGTACAGATCTTTGTTTCCAAGAATTTTTGAAAATTTTAGAAAATACTATTGGTTCCACTCACTTAAACATTCAGTGTTTAAGTACAAAGATGCTGAGTTAAGAGCATGGTGACTTGATTCTCTTACTTTTACAGGTTTGGGTCTTTCAACTTTAATGTTATTTCAACAAAGGGCCTTGCGTTTATTATGGAGATATTCTGTTGTATTTCCCTTTTCTCAGTTCATGAAATTTTCAATATAACAAGAAAAAACACAGCTCAAATTCTTATTTTGAAAACCATATTGTCGTTTTTATTCAGCCTGTATTTTAATATAGCATCAATATTTAACTACTTCATTAAATGAAGTGTGACTTTTATAGCGAAAATGTCAGTCTTTGCAGTTCATTAAATTCATTTAAAGTATAGCTGCTTGATTTTTTTTTTCCTGAAGGAATAAAGGACTATTAACTGAAGGCATAAACTTAGCATTAGCATGTACTTTTTTCTTCAAATTAACATTCAAGATTTGCAACAGTCTTTACAAATTTAAGAGATTGTTTTTATGCTTTTGCATTATCCTTATTTTTATAATAGATGTCACTTTTATAGCACATACAACTGTTTATCTCAGTTGGATGTGACCAGTAGGATGTCGCAGAGGATATTAACACGTCACGTGCTATTATGAATCTGTAGAATCCTTCAAGTAATATTAAAAATACATTATTTTTAACTGTGGCATCTGGAAAAATAAACTATATATGATGTAAAATGTAATAACTCTTGGAATCCAACAGGGTTTATGAGTTCTCTTTTTCTGTTTCATAAAACATTCTTTGATGAGTATCCTTTTTCTTTCAAGGAGGGTTTCTCTTAACTAATACAAAAGAACACAGGGAAAGCACCATTTCCACAAAGGCAGCACCATGTTTTTGCCACATGTAAGAAGACCTGGTCCATATTCTTTAGAGTATGTGACTTCTGTGACTAATGTCTCTAAAACTGGAAAAGCTAATTACTTATGATTAATAAATTGATGTGATTATAAAATATATTATTAAGAATAAAGAAGTTTCTTGAAGATACCTGAGATATAAAGGCAGTGATACTTTATTTTCAACCTACTACTCCCTTCACTGTTTGAAGCAGGTTTTAATGACAGTGAAATCTTGGGTTTTGGAAGACAATCATGAGTCATTTTCCATTTTAGTGCTTACGACCTGTCCTTTCCTGCTCAACAAAGCAATTTAAAAAGGCCACTCTCTTTTGGTAATGATCTGAATCACTATCATGGTGATTCTTACACTTCCTATTCCCAGACTGCACTAACCAGCCAAGGCCTAATTTAATACAAATTCTTATGGCTTCACTGCCATAAATACAACATCCTCTGAAAATCAGATCCTTTTCTAATCTCTTAAATGTAAAACCCCAACCATCCTAAAACACATGAATATTTTGCGTATCATTACATACCACAAAGATTTAGGTGGGAACTAGGATTTAAAAAAGCATCAAATCATCCAATATATGATTTTAAAGTTCACCACACTCCCCATTCCTCTCACACATGGGCACTTTGGTCAGTTCATGAGCCCAGCAACTGGCATCAAACTAGAGAGGAAGAAGAAATGTAGAATGCAGTAATTAACATCTACTAAAGTTAAAAGCTTCCTTCAAAAACCTTCTTCCAAGAATGCTGCGCACAATAAAGTGTTATTTTCTAGGAAAATTACTCTACATCTCCAAATTTGTGCTGCTACTGTGATTTGTTTTTCTGTGTATCAAAAACAATAGGGTTTCTAGGAAATTGTGATGTTTGAACTACCTACCTTTGGATGAATTTCTCTAACGAGCATTATAGAGAGTAAAAACTGAATTATCATGTGGATGGAATTCTGAAGAAGGAAAGAAGAAACTCTAAAACTTAATTATAGAAGCAACAGCCAAGTCACATATATGAAAAGCTAAGGGTACCAGTGAAACCTATTCCAGATTGGAGTTTCAAATAAAGTCTTTACACACTTGTTTTCTCCACTGGAACAGCTGCCAAATCAAACTTATGGGCTCCATTCTAGAAATCCCTTACAGCAAGGCTACATGGAACTAAACAAAAATCATTTGGTTTAGGATGTCATGATTTAATATGCATCTGCAAGGGCAGAGGGATCCAGACAGCTGTGTTAAATCACCACGGTCTAGACAGGTCACAGTGACCAGCTCACTCCCACTGAAGCAAACCCCTTCCCAACAGAGCAGAGATGGTTATCCTGGATGTGGAACAAGTGCTTCATTCTCCTACTGAATGCCAGGCAAAGGCTGGGGCAGTGCCACCCTTCCAGAACTGGTTTTATACAACAATGCAAGGAGTATCAAAGTGATCTTTGCTGCCTCTTCACCTTGTGCAGCCCTAGGAAGGGACATCAGGAGATCTCTAATCCAACCTCTGCTCAAAGTACAGGCCACACCAAACTGAGGAGCTCCTTGCTTGGGGCTTTTTTTCAGTCATGTCTTAAAAACCATCAAGGATTTTGGGCAATCTCTTCCAATACTCTGTTATCCTCAAACTGATCTTTTTTTTCTCTTTACATCCAGTCTGAAACTCTCATTTCAGCTTGTGCCTGTTACCACTCCAGCCATGAATCCTTGTGCAGAGCCTGGCTCCATCTCCTCACAGGTACTGGCGATGCTGCCAAGTCCCCTGAAGTCTTTCCTCCTCCAGTCTGGTGAAGTCCTGGTCCCTGAGCCTTTGACCACATGGCAAGAGTATCAGATACCACTGTGCAGACTCTCACTCCAGGACTTTATGTTTCAGTCCCCCGGGACCTGCTGGTTCTTGCCAAGAGATTTGCTTCCCCTTCCAGTCAGACCCCAGCCCATATCTCCCAAACCAGTACACCAAAACCAGTGTTTGATATGTTAGGCCAAGGATAAATGCATTGTCATTGAGCTTCAGGGGTCTGGGATGCTACAAAAGCCTCATGTATTCCCTTTTCTAAAGTCCACTTAAGAAGAAAAATAATCTTTCTTTCACCCAGATAAAATACTTCATTACCCATTCTGATGCACATACATAAACAAATAAAATCCCATTGTTAGTACTTAGCAGCCAAAGCAGGAAGAAGAATTTGGACAACTGAGATTTATAAGAAAACTTTTAATAAGCTATAGTCACCTACTTCAAAGTTTAACTTTCAACTATTTCATTCCCTGCTTCAAAAAGAGACAAACCTAGAATCTTCTTGCAAAAATTATATACTGGTTTTTAATCACACTTTAATAGCACAAAATTAATATAGCTGTCCTGGGACATATTAAGAAATAGCAGCAATGAAATTGGACAATAAGATTTTTGCAATTAAACTGCCTTTTACCCAAGCTGCAGATCTTCACAGTACAATTCAGAGCTCAGAATTTCCCACAAAATCATGCTGCAAATGCAAATAATCAGATACCTAAATGTGAGGCTACCAGTGTTCAGAAGGAGCCATCTAATTGGTAAAACCTCACAACTAGCAGATATTTGCTATTGTTAAATTTTTTGAACTTCTGAGATTAATCCAAAGATTTATTTACTTTTAATTTCTTGAAATTCTAAACCAGTTCAGCCAAATGATCACTTGCAAAAACATCAGTGCGCCACCTCCAGTGCTATGAATGAGAGGCTTTCAAAGAGATCTGTGATCTACCAGGTCATGACCGTGCCACACACTTGGACCTTCTCTGTTGGAAACAATAAGTGAACTGATTCCACTCCAGTTGAGGAATTCTCAAGATACTCTTTGCTGAAATGCAACTTCTGCAGTTTTACCCTTATTTCATAGGACTTTTCAAAGAAAATTATTTGGATGAAGTTTCAATTTTATATACTCCAATCAGAGGACCATTTCAAGAAGCCAACAGATAATCTTTGCTTAAAATTAAAAAACATACCATCCACATTTTTCTATCACATTACAGGCCTGGAAAAGGAAATACAGGGGGAAAAATCATTACATCAATTAGAAAGATTTGGTGTTAAGAATAACGATGATGATAGAGGACAGCAGAAATTTCCCCTAAAAAGTAGATAATTATGCTGTAATTTTTTTTACACTGAACTAAAAATACATACAAATGAACACCACAGGATCAAGTACAAAGCATATTTCCTGGGAATGCTGTGTTCTCAAAAACTGAGGCAGTACCAGTTAGCAGAGCATAGAGGTCAGAAAGCAGACTATTACCTGATGTGCACTTGCAAAACACCCACATCAAGGCAAACTATCTAATGATTTAATACCACACTTGTAGAGATTGTCAAGGTTCCAGATGTGGATTGTTCCACCACCTAAGATGCATAAACGCCTTTCCTTCCCTCCACACCGCCACCAAGGAAAAGCTCACCACTTCTGAAGGAAGAACTAAACAGACTCTCCACATTCACTACGAGATACTAGATAGCTACCCACAATCTATAAATCTCAGTTTAAATGGTTTTCCACTATAAAATTAGACTTTGGACATGGATTTTCTTTACTAGCTGTTATGCAATACTCCAAAATTGTTATTAAGTGTGTAAGTAACTATCACATCTGTGGTTGCCTTGTCCAGAGTCTCACAGACTCACTCTGAGACTCATAGATTGCATAACACAAATTCTGTATCAAATGTAAAGATGAAACCTAAAAGAAAAACATTAAACAAGATGAAAAGTACAGCCAACACCATGGCCTGGGTTTCACCCAACCAGATGGCATTTCGCATCAACCCTGAGCCTTAAGAATGATTACTGCTTGTCCCCGATGCAAAGGGAGCCTCACAGCTCAGCCCTCTGGAGAGAAAGGCTTTCCTTTCATTCTCAGTCTAAGCTCATGGCCAGTGTTTGTACAGCCAAGCTTGGAACAACACTGTTTTCTTTATCACCCTGCTCTTTCCATTATTACTGTTAGGCAACAGATACTTCAGATCTCTTATGTCTTCTTCTCCTAAGAAAAATAAATTCTTCAATATAAGGTACTTAGAAAAAAAAAAACCCAAACTTTTCTGCCAGACATGCAATTTTGTGTGTCAGTTCTTTCACACTTCAGACATGAAGATTACACCTTCTCAGCTGAATGCAAAATTTTCCTTCATTTTTGTTTGGTATCTAAGCCAGAGAAAACATAATAATCATTAATTTATTTAGTAAAAGTGCAGACAAAACCAGTGAGGCAAATGTGATGCTTCTGGAAGGACAAGAGGCCCAGCAGAATTGGTGATTTCCACCAGCCAGAGTTAACACCAACACTAAGCCTGTCCTCACATAACACAGCAGCAGCAGCACTGACTCCTTTGTCTTGTCAGCAGGTACAGAGAACTGGCTTTATCCTTTTAGGAAATGAATGGTTCAGTGCCCAAGAAACTCCTATTTCAAAATGCACCCTCTGAGCTGAATTTTTCCCAGCAAGTTTATGAAGCTCAATTCAAAAGCAGATCCAACTCTCTTGTTCAAAGAGAGTAAATTCCTATGTGCAAGAGCAGGATTGCACCCTTTCCTTTTGAATCCACTGAAGATTTTCTTACAAAGTAAGGATGAGAAAGAAAAAGCTGAATATGTTTTAAATCAGTTCTTACATGAAGTTCAGTTTGTTTGTCTCATTGATTGATTATTTTAAGATAAACATAAATCAGCTTCACAGGGAAAACTTCAGTAGCCGGGATCAATAAGCAACTGGCCTTGCTCTAGCATACACACTGAGATTCATCATCTAAAATCTTCTTATTTCTCATTTCTGCTTTCAAAGATCCCTGAATATTTGAATTTTGGGGGAAAAAAGACTGCAGCTAGGAGGTCCTTTGTTTGGGTGCCATAAACAAACTGAACAGAGAAGCAAAGATGAGCCTGCCTCCTTTTTTTGATCAAATGAGAAGCAAAGAACAGCTCTTTAAAATGGAGGGAAAATTTTTAAATGGGAATAACATGCATTTTGACCCCCTTCTACACCTGTTTCTCTCCAACAAAAGAAAGAAGTTTAGAAACTCAGAGAGATTGAAAACACTTGATCCTCAAATTGTAAGCATTTAGCAGTGTTCCCAAGCCAGAATTCCCTCTTTCTCCCCAAGGTGTTTCACATTCATTTCTCTATCCTTTTAAATCAACAAATGGCCATGTCCTTTGGCAACAGAGAATGCGAAAACTGCTTCCTACCACAGAAGTGTGGAAGATGAAGGAAAACGCTAAGAATGAGCAAAACAAAAGAATGGGGAGAAAAAAATCGTTAAAAATAAGAAGATCAAGGATTTCTCACTGTCAAAACTCTGTGTCAAACTGATGGTGCATTGGTCATACTCACTGTAGCTGCAAAATGTGCGTAAGTCTGAAGGTCCAGAATAACTTTCCTCCATGGAAATTGTTCCTTCTTTTACTTTCACATTTATTTTAAAAGAGGAAGAGTTACATCTGGAGGATCAGAAAGCAAAATATATCCTTGATATCAGGTCTCACCCATGCAGAGAATAAAGGAAACTCAGATCTACTAAAATAAATGCTTTATTTAGTCTAAAATTATATGGATAGATACTTACACTGTTATGATTTCTAGACTTCATCCTTTCATATGCATTTAAAATACTCCATTGACGTCATGGTATTTTAATGGAGTCCTTTTTGAGGCACAGAAACGCTCAGAAAGAGGCATAACAACAGTGTTCACCTGCAGTTAGTCATAATGAATCAAGCTCTTTATCGCTGTCTCTCACTTATGCCTCATGATAGAATAACCTTAAAAGCTTCTATTTAGAAATAATTCTGCAAAAACACACAAATGACATGGAATATGATGCAAAGTGCACTCTAATGGAACTCAGTTAATTAGCAATCCAAAAGTTACAAGCAACTATAAGGAGCCCCATGATTTCCAAAGACATCTGTATCCTAATGCAGGTACTCTGTGCAGGAGCAAAGTGCCCCTCCCCACATTTTCCAAGCAGTGGAACCTTGTTAGAACTGGTGCAGACCGATACACACTGTCTGAGCTTTAAAAATGTGTGACTGTCCAAGAGTCACGTTTTCAATTTCACATGTATTAGTTACATGTATTACAAGTAATAGCTGCCAATTTTCTTTACAAAACCCAACACAAACCTCAAAAAAACATAAAACAAAAAAATCCCAAGCAAAAACAAAAAACAAAACCCAAGCCCTTCAATATCTTATCAAGTGAAGAATCAAGATTCTTTTCTGGTATGTAAACTCTCCACCAGACTATTAACAGAAGGGCAAATTCTGAGACCTTCCTTGAAAAACTGCTATTTACTAGAGACAAGAATACAGGAGACAGGCAGCACACTCATATGATATGTAAACTATACCATTATTTCTTAGTTACTTTTCAACTCAAACCTTGTCCTCATCCCAATCTTGACTATACTTTCCATATTTTCAGTATCTCTTACAAGGCAATCATATCTATAAGACTTCCCTATTTCATGTTCCTCAACAATGATAAGTTATCACCAGCAATATATTTGTGCTGATAGAAGTCAAAGCCAATCTTCACCATCCCTACTCAAACATTTTCTAGCAGAGAAGACAGAAAAAGGCTGCTATCCTATCACAAGTTGCTTCCCAACTAAATTTAGAAAAACAGTTTGCTACTTAAACTGGGCAAGCTATAGCTGCAGACTGAGGCGAAATAAACACAGAAGCTCACACTACCGTTCTACAGCTGCTTTTAGTGAAGAATTACAGGTAGAAGAGCAAGATTGATCTCTAAGCTGCACACTGGACATACCACACAACTTTGCATGCACAGCTCTGAAGTGCTGTTTGTTTGCCTGCTTAAGTAGGCATTTAATGAACATATTTTCCTTTCATATGATCTCTGATTAATCACCCTGAGTCATATTTAGCCCTGGATTACATTGCCTGTCTTTCACCTCATTCTGTCTGAGCTCACACACGCTGAGATTCTGTCCCAGCTCTGGGTGGCTCCAAGAATGTCAGGTTTTTGGTCTGTGCCAGAGCAGGCAGCAGAGCCACAGGGAGATGGGAAAGCCACCCAAGGAATGTGCTGAGGCAGAGCAAAGGCACCTCTCACAGCAAAGCTGACTGCAGAAAGGAAACACTCAGAACAAGCCATCATCTCTGTAAGGGGGGCACTGAACCACTGCACTGCAGCCACTGATGCACAAGGATGGCTGATCCAGAGTACTGGAAACTCACCCAGGTGAGACAACCATAGGAACTCAGGGCTTGTCACAACCTTGAAATATCAACATCAAGAAGCCACACAAAACCCAGTGCTTACAAGCTTCATCCAGAACCCCAGAACAGAGCTATTATGCTAAAAGAGGCTTAGATGAAGGAATGAGAATGAAACAAAGGCACTTGTGCTCTGTCATAAACAGCAGGTAGATCTCTATCGTGGAAGCAGTGATGCAAGCCCCTGCTTAGGAAGCCTGGCTGCCCTGTGTGACATAACATCTGATTTACCACTCCACATGCTCTCCTTGGGTCTCAGCTGCACCACCACATGAGCATAAAGATAGCTCTAAGTAGGTTTTAAAAACGTCAGGAGGAAAGGATAGCAAAAGCATCTGTTAAATGCTTTTATTTAACAATATCCTGAAATTGCAAATTATTTGGCAGGACAAAACAAATTGATACAAATTACTTCATCTTATCATTTGCAATGCAGCAATTGGACACTCTCATAAAACTACAAACAGAAAGTCACATGGGCATAAACATATAAAATATACTCTCATGATAGCTTTGTAGTGCAATTCTGTACTAAGCTCTTGTGTTTGCACCTCACAGTGTATTTACATCTATGGTTTGTCCAGTGTAGTTTTGAGATCAGTCTTGTTCTGCTGTGGAAAAAGAGCAGAGAATGCATAATAAAATTCTGGGGTTTTACCACATGTATAAAACAGGCTTTTTTTTAAAAATGTAAAGTGTACTACATATTTCAAACTGTATCAAGCAAAATAACAGGAAAAAAAAAAAGAACCATGCTGAGTTTTGGTAGGAAAACACAACTACCAAGTTGTTTGCTACAACAGATAAATAGCCCAATAGCCCTGTATTTATATGGCCACCTATTACCATGATTTCAGCCACATGGTTTTCAGGAACCCACAAAAGTAACAGCGTTAACCCCCTAAAGCAAACCAAGTGATTTTTTTCCATGCCTAAGAAAATTCTTCGTTATTTAAAGAATGTAAAGAGAGGACTGTGAATCCCCTATCAGGTAAAGCGTTTATTGATAAAACATTTACATTTAACAAAAGTATTTTATTAATAAGAGATTTTATTAATAAGTAATACTGAAATACAGTATCCCAAACCATTCAAAATTCAACTATTTGTATAAGCCTTACAACCGTAAAGAGAGTAGCATAAAAAGAAGAGCCAATAAATATGATCTGCTCTGAAAATAAGCCACTCCAACATTCAGCAATTGATTTCTGCATGGTTTTAACACCATTTTCATATCAAAATTAGACAGTTAATCAATATTGAGGTGTTTAAATATGTCCTGAACCTACAAACCTCTATATAATTCAGTGACTTTGAATACAGGCATTGTCCCATTGGAATAGAAAGGATGATTCATAAAGCTCACGTTGTTTCCTTGCAAAAAACCCACAAAAACCCCACAACAATGACAAAATCAACCAACCAACCAAAGCCACACCCCAAAACAAACCAAAAACCCCCATATTTTATTAATTTGAATGTCTAAAATGATTTAGATTTTAAGTCCCTATCTAATTTCTCTCACATTAACTGTTTGGAGGATTACAATATTAACTATAACCACTTGGAATGCCAAACACAGCAGAGTTTCTCTTGACAAAATTTCTTAAGGAAACCCAATGGAGACATGAAGAAACTTCGCCTCAAGTGACCAAAACCATCAGCAGGAGACCTCTTTTTCCACAAATCCCTCCATGCTGGTAATGTTATGTATTTCCAACCTTTTGTTTAGTTGCTCAGTTGATCAGAAGTCTTCAGAATATTCAGTGTAGAGAAGGAAAATCCAAATGCTAATGTGTTTGTCTGAGAAATGTTCTGCTTTAACATAATGATTTAACATAACCATCAAGTGGTAACGCAGATAAGGAAAGTGAGGAGATCCCTGTGCTGCAGTCTCTGCAGTTCTCACCCCAGCCAGCAGCTGAGACCTCTGGTCCCTTATTTCAGAGGTTGCCAGGCCTGGCATTTCATCCCAAAACACCCTTTGCTTTTAACCTATGTCACAACCCACACTTTTCCATGTTAGTCTTGGCTCTCACAAGTCTTTGGCCAGGAATGATAATATATGGTACAGTAAGTGAGGCATTGTTTTAAACCGGTGAAAATAAAATACTGCGTTGATAAAAATTTCTCCCATGAAATACCAAGGTCAGGCCTGATGTAATGCACGTGGAAGTAGGTGAAAGATGTCCACACTGAATGATTCCTCTATGGATGTAAAAACTACTTTGATGCAAGGGATATTTCAGCTTGCAGTTTTTGAGAATGGATTGCTTTTCCCTCTAGATATGGAGCTTTTCAACAAAATGTGGCTGCTGGGCAAACTGGTCGGGCAGGAATAAACAGCAAACACTGATGCCAAGAGCTGGAACATGAACTATACAAACAAACTGAAAACTAGATGAACTGTTTGCTTAAAACAGTTTTCATTTTCAATTATAAGCTAACATTGTCTAGTTTCAGTAGCACATCTTTTCCAACACAACTTGGTCTGCAGCACTGGTCAATCACACTTCCAGCACTCTGCTCGTAAGACTTAGTATTTTTTTAATGTGATGACAATTAGATTTTCAGCTAATCTGCCCATTACCATGAAGTGAATGATGAAGTTCATAAAACATCTATTTGGATATTCAAGGTACCCATGGGAGAAGCAGCTGCATAATGACAGTCTCCCCTTTTGGTTTTAATGTTTCAGCTGCCCCGTAATGCCTGTGATTTTCAATACATTGTTTCAGGTATAAACAGAGAGAATACATTCGAAACAGGATTTGGACTATTTTGACACATGTTAACGTGCAGTGGAAAAGATGTGAAATAGAAATCTTGTTAGAAAAATAAATAATGAATAGCGTGGCAGCAAGCACGATCTCATCTAAGTCTTCATCTGAACAGAGCACAGAGGCAAAGACCAGAAGGCTCTTGTGTGACATTGTTATCTAAAGTCCTGATTAGATTTTCACCTCAGAGTTCTCAATTTTGGTAGCAATCATCGCAAAGATACTATGGTGACTGGCACTCTATAAATACATCACACAGACAGGTAACAGTACAGAACACAGCTATCAGATAAGAGTGTGAAGCATTTGAAAATTCAACCCTGCCATTAGGTCTGTATAACAGTACTCAATTTTACAGCAGTAGAAATGTGATTACAGATAAAAAGGTAGGATTAGTGCTGTACAAATTCTTCTCCTCTTACATTTGACCATCATCATTCAATAGCATTACTTAGGTTTTTAGGGAGCATCAGAATTCAACAAATATATAGGCATGTATTAACTGTAAATTTAATAAAAACTGCAGCACAAACCACAGGCCACAGTTTGACTGGCCTCGCTTCGTCAGACACTGCACAAAACTGCAAAAAATGAATCACGCAACTGAGAGCCTTCTCTTGAGTATCTGCCAAAGAATAGAGGCTGTTATTTCCTGTGCTTCTATTTTAGATTTAGTTATAAATTTACAATAATACATTATGAGGTTAGGACTGGGAACCCGTCTGTGAAGTACAGCAAGGTGAACTGTGTGTGGTGCTTTGGGTTCTTGTCATCCCAGTGGATTTGGTCAATGTTTCCTCACGCCGGAACCAGAGGCATAAAGTGGATCTCCATGCCCATGGCACACACCCCAGAGTTGTGGTTGTTACAAAACATCACCATTTTAAAAACCCCACCCACTGGTGATTTCCACGCATACCTGAAGTACTCTAAATATCTCCTAAGCATTAAATTCAAACTCTTCATATATTACTGTGCATTATTCAAGCATCTTACTGATATGGTTGCAACCCACTGTAATGAAAACATCTAAAAAATATTTCTAAAAATTTACTTCTGCAAAGCAGAACAACAATCAACTCTCAACCAACAAATTGTACATTTGGTATAGGAGAGGCTTTATCTGAGCAACAGAAAAATTGTACACTGCACAGTCCAATCAGTACCCCCTTTACAGGTGCTCATTCTGAGCACCACAGGTTCTTGCTCAGTGGCTGCTTGTGGCATACAAGGGTTTCCTTTCACAGCCAGCTCTTCAGCTATGTCAGAAAACCTCAGGGATGACTGTGCCTGCAAAACAGCATAATTCAAGGCAGGGTGATGATTATAATTATAAATTATAATTTTCATTCTGGTGGACATAGTCATATGAACATTTCACTTCCTCTTCCATGGACTTTGAATTATATATCCTACCTTGTTAGTTTTTGACAGGACAGCCAAATATCTTGGGAGCTTTTTTGATCCCTAGCAGTATTTGCCTACATAGTCCTGATGTTTTCATATATCAAAGGCAAGGGCTGGCTATTCTGGGAAAGAAGCAGTTCAGCACACTTGCCACAAGTGCCAGAGGATCAGTGGAAAATACTGACAATAAAATGTCATTTACTGAGTTGATACTGCAATAGAAAGTTCCCAATGCCCTGTCTGAACTGTCTCCAACAAGACCAGGATTTGTGTCTCTGCTACACATCTCTACTTTTAGGGAGCTCCCTGGTGCTTTGTGGCCCTCTCCCATCAGCTGGGGCCACCTCTGTCATGGGCACACAGAGAACCACAGCACACAGCAGCTGAGGCTCCCCCATCTGCACCAGTGCAGGGCCCAGATGTAAAGGAGATATTTGCAGGGCAGCTGATGGGTGAGCATGGAGCTTTCTATCTTAGCCACATAACATGCACCCATTGTCTCTCACCATCTGCTGCAGGAGAGGAAAACCTATGCATACAGAGCCAGGCTAAATTTGCAGGAAGAGTAGTTTTAAATTATTTGCATAACTGTAATCCACTTTTTCCTAACAACACACACTAGTAGGAATGACGTAGAGCCCCAGTTTAGCTGCTACTAAACTACTGCTGTCTTTGCTTTACCTCTGGAAGAACAAGATAAACTTCCTGAGCTTTCTTTGTAAAATGAGAAATATTTCAGCCAAAAACATCAAGCTCTGACAATCTCATATGTATGGTAGTGCCTAAATTAAGGTATGTATGTTTGAAATTTGTATCCTTCAAGGACAATCTGTGTAGTAGAGATAAACATTATAAAATGCAGGCAGCTAAATAATGAAGTAAGGATTCTGGAATTTAATATGATAACTCAAGCACTGAGCTGTACGTATTTAGGTTTTGGAGTTTTCACTTTTTCCAAGTGGCATTATAAGAATTACAGTTCCTTTAACAAAAAAAAAAAAAAAAAAAAGTATATGCCAGGATGAATACTAGTTCCCTAAATATTTTTAGTACAAGACATATAATTTACTCAATAAGTGAAAAAGTTTGTTTAGAAAAAGCTACTCAACTGTAGTGAATGTCCAAAATCATTCCCCATCTGCAGAACCATAAAAGGGCTCAAAACAGAAGCAGAATGTTTTACAACAGCTGGTCTCTTTCAACTTTCTGTAATTTTTATAGCTCCTTCTTGGTGAATATTTTTTTAGTATACTGCAGCAGGATTCTTCTAGAAGCAGGCAAACCATGATTCCACTTGTGCAATTCCATGAAGCAGAAGTGGATCACTGTTATCCAGAACCACCACCAGCCAGACACATGCAGGGTCAAGTTATGCACTCTCACATCAGGACTGAAAACTTATCAAATATGGCCCCGATCCAGCAAAGCACTTAAGCACATGCTTTACTTTAAACATGTAAGTAATCCTATTAGAGCAAATGAGATTCAGCATAAACCACCGGACTGAGTCTCAGAATACCTTGGTTGTGGCCCTGATCATGTCAGTGACCCACTGTGTAACCTTGGACAAATCACGGCACTTCTGTGCCTGTTTCCTCTCTTGCCCTCTCCATGTGCAATCCATGTTGCAGCACCTCAGCAAAAGTAAGCCCAATGAATCTTCTAGAAACTGCAGTAGTACCAATGATGGCAGGGATGCTTATATGCATCAGTCTGTTTTCAAATGCCTGTCATGTACTCACCACCAACGGTCCTCCAAAAAACCCCAAGATGACATCCCCTACCTTTAGGTCTTCTTATCCAGTATTGAGCACCAATTTTGAAAGCCCAACACTGCACTTAGAAAGCAGCTGGGATGGAATCCAACTGAAGGCAACCTGCAGGTCAGGGCCAGGACAGCTCCTCAGCATGCCTGGGTCCAAACCCAGGACTCAGGATGCAGCTCCCCTCCCTCCTCTGACCCTTCCTCACAGGGCACCCTGAGACCCCAGGTCCTGTCTGGGGGTTCACAGGTCAGTCGCCCACATTCCTGCCAGTGCTGCACCCACAGAAGGAACAAAATCCCACAGTCCTGGAAAATTCTGTTTCAGGCATGCAGGTGGAAGGCAGTATTGTCTCACAGGGTACAATGTATTTGCACTAAAAGCCTTTATATATTTGATGTTTTCAGACACTATGATGCAAGATACAATTTTCCACAGGCGGGCCATACACCATCAACTCTATGTCTTAATGATACTGAGAATATTTTCACATAAATAATTCTGCTTTTGCACATATATACAACCACACAGTCTGTTTACTCTTGCCATCACGCTGCTTCCCAGCAGTTGTCACAGGCAATGTCACTGTCACAAGGAGAATACGGATTCAGCTCTAACAATGAAGCAGGCATGGATGAGTGGGCAGGATACTCAAATGAGTTTCAGAAAGACTTGAGGTGAAATACTCTCCCTAGTGAAATCAATAACAGTTCTCTCATTTACTTCTGCAGAGTAAATATTTCAGCCCTTTTTTTTCAGTGTCTTCTGGTCATCTCAGTACCTAATAGAACAATCATTTATTTTCCTTAGAAACACAGGGAAAAGGACAGAAGACAAGGAAAGCAAGGCAGGGAGGCAAGATTTCAAAATAGATGTACTGTCTATATCAGAATAATTTAAAAAACCCTAAACTTACAATGATTCCTATAGCTTCAGATTACAAACAATGCAGAAAATGAGATTAGACTAACACAGTTAGGACCGTCCTTTCTAGGAACTCATTCACAATTTCTCCTTCTGTCCTTGAAACACCTGTACACCACATTGCTGTTTTCCCAGCTGAGCCAATGAAGAGCTCACAGCAACAGCAGCACAATTCTGCGTGTGTCAGCCTGCTCCGGACCAGGCCTTTTGCATACAAAGATATCTATTATAAGACACAAGCATCATGAGCTGTGCTCTGTTAATTAAAATATTTTCTGCTGCAGACTAGACGCCCGGCCTATGAGGTACTTGCCAAAATCACGTTTAGGAGGACAGCAACTGAAATGTGTTTCTGCATAGGTCAAAAGTTAGATACTTTTGACTTTTTCTGAATGCATGCTCTGTTCTCATTGTACAATGATGGGAAATACAGTCAAAAGGTTATATATAACTGTACACTAGCAGCAAGCTAATGGACGCAAAAACTAGCAGTTTTTAGAAAATTTTGGACGTACAAAAAAATGTTTAGAAAGGGCCTATAGAGTAAGCTGCACCTGAGCCTGAATAAATGCACGCCGTGCTCAACGCAGGAAAGTGACGGAACAAGTGAAATTTACAGTAAACATGCCGGCTGCCAGTAAATGCTGCAAGTGCCCAAAATTAGCCCGCACATCAGCCAGCAGCGGGCAGTTACTATGCGTTTTAGAGCTCTCGGAGCCCTTAGCAGCGCTCCGAGTCGGGGCTGACATTTCATCTTTAATTCATGCCCTGTGCGCTCCCGCACCCGCGCTAACAAAGCCGCCCGGCCCGCGCGGGCGCATGCGCTGCCCCGCC
>JAHLSL010000036.1:8578181-8696979 GCA_025920805.1 Petroica traversi | reverse complement strand
CCCGGAGCGGGGCCGCCAGCGGCCCTGCCCATGGCTGTCCTCGCTCCCGGAACGTTCCAGGTGAGTAACTTTCACCGCTTCCACCAGTTTTCCGCCTTTTTTGGTTTGGTTTTTGTTTTGGTCTTTTTGGTTTTTTGGGGTTTTTTTGGTAAGGTAATACGCTTTACCGATTCACACCGCTGCCTTGCTGCGTCAGGTTGGTAGCAGAAGAAACGAGATTTTTCTAACGTGCTGTCAAGAGCAGGACTTTAAACCACAGTAACCTGCCTCACAGAAACCACCTCACATGCTCAAAGTCTCCGCAACCCGCTTATAACCCAAATTTGTTTTGTCAGCCAAAGGCACAGCCCTGCTGTATCTGCTCCCTTGCACGGAGCTTTACTGACCCAAAAATCTGCTCCAGAACTTTAGGAGAAAACAGTAAAGCAGTACAAGGCCATTTAACCTCATGACTTGAGCCCTGCTGACAAGGTGCAAGGAAGAAGGATGGAAACACGACCTAGACTCAAGACTCCTGTGACAGGGACAGAATTGCGATTCAGGTCTAGGGCAGATTCCCGGGCAGGTCTAGCTGAAAGTATGCCCCAGATGGAGTTTACTCCATTTGGTTGCAAAATAGCAGCAGTAACGTAAGTATACAAGGTTTAACTGTACAAACTCTGAAGGACAGACATCCTGGGCCCATGCTCAATTCCGACGCCTGCCTCAGGAGCTTCATACTTCATCTCCAGGGATGATTCTGCACTGCCTAAAAACATCAGGAGCAAACGGTAAAACAGTCAATAACTACATCATGTAGAAAGGAACATCTTCCCAACTCCATTCCTAGAAATCTTATGTTCAATATTTGTGGTGGCACAAGTAGCTCCTGGTTGCATAGGAGAGGCCAGATCATCCTTATCCAGGATATTGATTCAGAAGTATCACACTTTGAAGTGAAGATCTCTAACATGGTATTTTGCACTAAGAGCAGAATTAAACATAGCACAGATACATATTTATATTTATCCATAGAGTATTCAGAATTTCACTTTCTAGAAAACTGTGTATGAATGGGTAAATGCCTCGATAGCAGAGATAACAGGCATACATGTCAAATACATAATCCAATTTCATATTCATGTGGCAACCATTTTTAACCGAAGGGAAAAGACTGTAAAATGTACTCTGTTGCTAGAAGAGAAATGGTTAAGTAACATACAGCACAGAGTATTCGCACAGGCACACCCCATATCTGTGGCAAAAAATTACTTACGCTCCTGAGAGAAACAAATTGCTCAGAAAAAGACAATAAAACTGTTTCAGAAAGCAACATTGCATTAAAGCATTTCTCCAAGAGAGTGATGGGAAAGTGGTAGTCTACAGGCACAGCAAACACCTTTCAACTGAGGCTGGAAGTAAAAGTAGAATTTTACCCAAGTGTACATGTTAGATGAAACAGGTTCTCAGGTGTAGGAACAGATCATTGCCCTCAAGTTCTGGACTGTTCTGCTGTATGAAAACAGCTAACTCTGGGTCTCCACACTTCTAATGATATCTAAAATCATATTTCCACTGAATTGAGGGGAAGACTACATGAGTGAGGAATGGAGTGCTTTGGTCCTGTTGCTGCGCTGCAAGCGGGCACTGCAAGGCTGCAGAGCTGTGTGATCCATGGCCCTGGGCAGTGCAAGGCCTCCTCTGCCTGGGCACAGCTCCTGCCTGGCAGCACAGCCCAGCCCACCCCTCCTGCCCCTGCCTGAGCAGTGGCCTCTGCTGGGGCCAGCCCTGGGAGGCTGCAGGGGAGGCACTCCCGGTGCTCCAGGGACCGGCAGCTGCTGACTCTGGGTTAGGAGACCTGGGCTCAGGAGATGAGCAAAAAACAGTGATGTAAATACTGATACTTTCCAATACAGTTCCTTCTGAAAGTAAAAGAAGAGACACAACAGTAATACCTCAAAATACTCCATTTTGACATCATTGGCTCAGAAAGTTAATGTAAAATTGAAATAGACTAAGTCAGCATTTAAAAAAATAAAAAGTTACATTCAAGTTAGGCAAATACTCCCAAAGTATTATTTGGTAAAAAGTTTTGAAATACTGTCTGTTTATACTATCATGAAACTAAAGCAGAACTTCAACATTTTCAACAAAAAAAGAATTCAAATTCCTGCCTATAATCTACCTTTGTCACCTCTACCTAATGTCCAAAGTAAGTCTTTTTCAGAACTAGTACAACTGCAGTGAAATGAATAAGTGATCTGAAATGCTCTAAAGAAAAACAGAAGAGAAATTGGGAGATATATGCTAATTTATTTTTCTTTTTAAATAAAATATTATGGTTTATGTGATACTGTACCAGAGAGAACTGTACTAACTAAGGAATTAGGCAAGTGTGTTTTTCTTTCTCAACACCTCTTCAATGTAGTTTATTAAAAGAATAAACTTGAGTAATCTCTACTATACTTTCAATCCATATACATGATGTCATTATGTGGTTTTTATTACAATGCATTTATCTCAGGAGTACCTTAAAGATGGAAAATGAGCCAAAGTATTTATAACCTACTGTACATGATGCTTGAAAGGAGTCCAACAAATTCTCCTCTCAAGCCATTCTTTTAAAAGTCCTTCAGTAAAATTATGGCTTTGAAATTCTACTTTTTTTTTTTTTCAGAGTAGATGGAAGTATGAAGTATTTGCAATTTTGAGTAAGTATTCTTTTTTCTCCTGCTGGTTAAATAAAAGCAAGTATCTATCTACAGTAAGTGGAGTACTCCAGTAATTTCCCTGGTCCTGGGTAGCCCCAATTTCAAAGAAACTTTTTGAAAAGCCTTGTTTCATAAAGGTTTGAATGTATGCCTGCTGATGCCAACAATTATGATTCAGGAAGCAACACACAAATGGTGACTCTGTTCCATCTTCAGCTATACTTTCTTCTGACTCATCATCACAATTCAATTTTAAAAGCCATTAAGAACACTCAAACTGCTTTTCTGATGTAAGAACAGAAATTGTATTGAGTGAATCAGTCATATATAAACTTGAAAGTGTGCCTGCACAAATTCTCACTGCTGCCCAGAAACCTTTCAACTTGCACAGGTAAATATGAATGTTCCAAGCCTGGCTGATTCCCACACGAGCCTTGTGATGCAAGTTCTTTATTTTCTTTTTTTTTTCTTGGTTTTTTTTCGTTTTGGTTTCGGTGGTTTTTTGTATCCCTACAGCTTTTGCAAACCCTGTGTCAGTTCAGTAACATGGAAATAGTATCTGAGGCTCAGTAACAAAGGCACTGCAAGATTTACTCCAGCAAATCGCTGGGTCAGGAAGGAACCTCAGTGATAAGAGCAAACAGAGCAGATCTCTTAACACCCAAATTCTCAGGTAGGCAGCCAAGTCCTCCACAAACACCACACCTCAGCAGCCCCCCTGTCTCTGGCCACGCAGTTCCCTCCCTCTGGCAAAGACAGCGAGCATGGGAGGGGCAGGAAAATGAGGGAGAAGGGTTGGAACGAGCCAAGGCTGGACTGAAATTCTCTGCTCCAGTTTTACAGTGCAGAGTTGACATTAAAAGACCTGATGTTCACTTCCACAATGCAGGGTCCATGTCTATTGCCCTAGTAGTTGGATTTACCCTGGGCAGTGCGTGGGAGAAACATCCAAGTTCTCAGGAGGTTCAATAACAACTTTTACCCACAAACTTTAGAACACTCAAGTAGAATAAAGTACTTGGCAAATTTTGAAACATCCAGATGAAGAAAGGCACTTCACAAACTTTAACTTGGCAAACTTTAACCTATCCAGACACAGCAAGGTACTCACTGGAAATTTTTGGTTCAGCTTTAAGAAGAGGAAGGTAGAAGAAACAGGGAGAAAGGGAAAGAAAAGGGAGAGAGAAAGGTAAATACTCGCCATCCTAAGACTCACTTCAGTCTCCTACAACTGGCTTTTGGCTTCTGTAAGAAGTGGGATGAACAAGAGGAAAGAGAGGAATTCAGCATCTCTGCTGGCATCTGTTCAGACTGTCTTAGCCCCATGTGGAGGATGGAAGAGTACAAAACAAAAAGGGTGGAATACAGAGAGAGAAAAGAAAGACAGAGCACCAAGCAGGCCTGGTTTAGAAAAGAGTCTAAAGCCTCCTCAAATCAATAGAAAGTCCCTTTAATTGATTGCAATGGGCTTTGAATTAGACCTATATTCTACTTATCAAGTACAGCTGCTGAGAATCAATAATATTTTGACTTACCTTTCAAAGCAACAACTACACTACTAACTTCTGGCTAAGAGAAAGTACAATTAATAACATATTAATTCATTAGAGTTTATCTACTCAAGTCCCCTTCTCATCAGTTGATAGAGTCGGATGGCATTTAGAAGTGATCACACATGCAAGAATATCCTAATAAGTGAGGCCATAAAGAAAATACTTTTGTTCTTAACATTAAGTCGGATCAAATATTCATTGATATCTACATCTCTAAGCAAGTATCTCAAGCAGAGATCAATAAACACTTGTTAGTCACTGACTACGTTTCCTGCAGTGAAGGAGGGAATTTCAGCCAACAGATCAGAGAAGCCAAACAATTGGGGAAGCTGGAGTTTAGTGCTTGCCTGCAAGATGATCATTTACCTTTTCATTTTCTCAGTTGCCACAACTAGAGCACTGCAGATCAAAAGATTGTTTTAAAACTATATTTATTCCTTTAAAATACAAATCATCATTTCAAAGTACAAGTACGGATTGTTGCAAGTGAAAAAAAAAATCACAACTGCAAGTTTTTGGTTAGTGAAAATTCTTTCAGGCCCAAATCAGGAAATGCATCACTTTGTGAAACTGGTAATGGAATAAAATAAAATTATTAAACTTTTCAAAGATCTACATGTGCCTCTTTGATGTTTCTGTGGATTGCTGAAGTCTCTTCCCTGAAGTATTTTACCAGCTCAAATCACATACAATATTTCAAATAATATTCTAGCAGAAAAACAGATATTTGAGTTGTTTAGAGAACAGATACAGCCATTAATCCTGTTGAACTGTGTTACAGCAAAAATGTTTCTACTGCTTTAAAGAAAGTATTCCACAACCTTCCAAAATAACCTGTGTGTAATGGACAATATAGGATTACTTTTTGGCAGAGGGAATATCCTGTTGCTATTGACTGCAGTGTTACAGTATCCTCACATACTAGTACATAGTTATTGTGAGATAAAGACCACGTTGAAAAACAAACTGATTGCAGTACTGAAAACAGTACAGGGAGAACAATGACTGGAACAGTGTCACTTCTAGACATTAGCATTAAAGAATAAAAGTTTTAACTGAAGCTAAGAAATTAATGTAGTGTATTACTTTCTTCCAGGGAAGTCATTTTAAGCAAGACAGGAAAACTTGCTTAGAGAGCAAAACAGGTTAGAGATGGTGCTGTATATGGTTTTACATATATATATATACACATATGTATACACATACATACACACATATATATAATTGCATGGATATATATATCGTTTATATCATCTGTTGATATAAAGCTGTGTTATATGTTTCTGTTTTTCTCCTCCAGCTCTCTCCACATTCATACATGTGTTGCATTTAAACTGCTGGAACTATTATGAGGGGGGGGGAAAAAAAGCTACTGGCATCTACTTTTTACAGAGAATTTACAAGGACACTGTCTACAAAAAGAAAAATATGCTCACCATGAGCAATTCAAATTGTTTAAATTTCTGTGTTAGTCTAGAGAAATGTGATAGGCAGAAACTTTCATCTTACAGAACCAAATCTAATTACTGAAAGAATGATTTTTAATGAAAAGTCTTAGGGAGATACACTGAAGAGTTTTTCCAGGTGAGAAAGGTTACATTTAATCCTTGTATCTGCAACAGATTCACTCATGCATGTTTTTCAGTTTTAATTTCATCCAATGTTCTTTCAGACAATGATTTGAAATATACACATATGACCTCTGATATATTTCAGGTGCACACATTGCAATACAAAGCATCTAAAGAAGGTTGTGGACATGTTTCTGGGGTGATCAATGAAATGTCTTTCTGAGATTTTGTGAGTTTTATTCAGCAGTCCTGCATTTCCCCAGTGCAAGGGCACACTTACCCTGAGAGCTGTGTGGTACCCTGGGGGAAGGTGAGCAGCAGTGTCCTGGCTGTCCCCAGAGCTGGGGACGTGGCTCTGTCCCCCCTCAGTGACCACAAGGCACATCTTTTGTCAGTGGCTGTGGAAGGAATGGACTTCTGCTCATCTCTTGGAAGCCAGTGAAGGATGTGTTGAGACACTGCCAAGATATAAGGTAAAAGCCACAGTCATTCCTTAAAAACAAAAGTAATTATTTAAAAACGCTGCTGTCACCATGTGCCTTTCAAATGTTACAGTGACTTAACATGGAATTAATGTCACACCCTCTACCAGCACAGGTTATAACATAAAATAATTACTGACCAAAGCTAGAGAAAGGGAAGATATTAAAAAAATAATAGGGCTGTAGACATACAGCTTTATTTGGATAGATCAGATCCATACAATAACTGGGAGTAGTCTTCCAAAGGACCCATTAGTTATCCTTTAGGTCTTCTAATTAATGATGTAGTCTTCTGAGAGCATATTAATAACTCTGATATTAATAGCAGCATAATTCTAGCTGAGAATTGAAAAAATAAAGCACTTTTTAAAAGTACTTGTACAATAGGGTTTGGGACTTAGTAATAGACACATACATAAATTCATCAGATTGAGAATTAAGGAATTCTGAAGGTGTGATTAGGGACTGCAATAACATCTCTAAAATGAACTGCTATAGTTTCATTCAGAACTTACATTCAGTTATACAGTAGAGCTTAGCTTTTTTTTTTTTTTTTTTTTTTGATACCTCAGTGGGCCAGATTTTCAGTGTTGAAAAGCTAAAGACAAATTTCAGTTCTCAAGACTATTTCCTGAAGCTCATGAACAATATGTGCCAAGCTGGTCTTAAAGAATCAGTCCCCATTGTCATGAATGGCTAATATTTAATAAAACATCTGATCACAAAACCAAATCTAAAAAAAAAATCAGTAGCAAAATAACACTCCGACTTGCTACTAAATGCAATGTTCTTTGATATAAGTCTATTTCAACTTCATTTATTCCAGGGTTCTACAGCAGTCAAAATAATCAATGCAGAATTTTCCATGTGATTTACACATTGCTTTTTAAAATGAATTGTCTGAAACAAAAAATGCTTTTTTCTGCTGCCTGGCTTGTTTTCTAAAACATATTCTCTTTCTTTTAAAGTGAGAGAACGACCTCTGCTTCAGGAACAATTTTCTGAGACAGTGTGTTTATCAAATGGCTTCTCTGCTTTCATGAAAACAATTTATTTTCACTGAACTCCTCAAGATAAGCATTGAAGTCAGGAAGAATGTACAATGACATTTATAATTACATTCAAGAAACAAATATTTTGCTAAAGAAAGGGTTTGGATTTTTATCGGTTTTAAAGATACAGAATATTTTCTTTCTTCCAACATATCATTTAACAATATTGTCTCCCTGAAATTACAAAGTATATTTTCATATGCTTGGAAAGAAAAGCCCAGGACAGCAATCTTCTCATAGAAAGGCTACAGTATGCATCCTAAACAATGAAAGCTATAGCAAAATCCTTACAACCAAATTGCCTTCCCTGCCCTGCTCTTGGAAATAATCTGCAGAAAAGGACAATTTAGGCAGGAGGATACATGCCCCTTTCAGAGCCTCCTATAACAGCCCCTCTATGCCCAGTCTTAGAAAAGAGACAAAACAGTTGCCTCCTGGGATGGCACATCCTTCTCTCCAGCTTTCCTCCCACGCTTTCCCTTGGTCTGTGACAGTTTCTGAAGCTCCAAAGCTCAGTGCAGAGCCTGTGGACACAGGGCAGGGTGCCTCCCATTCTCTGGGGAAGACCTTGCTAAGAAATCTCCCTCTCTTTCCCTTATGGATTCAGCTCTGGACCTGTTCTCAACCACCACCACCAGAATCTCAGTCATGCCAGACAATTACTGCTTCCTGCTCTATTCTCAACTACCCCTAAAATCAAGGTAGTCCACAGTGGATCTCATCTTTCAGGACAAAGCAGCCACAGATTTAGCCATACAGTGCCTGCATTTTGAAATGCAAATTCAATAACTACCTATGCAAAAGCTGCCCATGAATATATTTAGGAGTTCCATTTGGGCTGCCTGGAAACGTGGGGTTTACAGGATTAAAAAGACATACTGCTATCACTCCAATGAATGCCCTTTAATTTGTGGGAATTCATTTTAGAATAAAAAATTTAAGATCTGGTTTATTCCTTGTCAGTCAAACATCCAAGCTTTTCATTATCCCTTTTTTTTTTCAGCGCATGTAGGTAGTTCTCATCATAAAGATTCCCTGATAAAGTTCTCCTCCAGAGACATACTCTTTTTGTAGGCTCAGCTACTGAAGAAATATCATTCATTTGTAATAGTCAAAGAGAAGTTGAAAAAAAATCAAAAGCAGCTGAAAAGAGATTGTATTTCACTAATATACACCAAGGCTTTATTTAAAATATACAGTGTTAAATTTGATCAAATATCAACTCACCATTCAGAGTGAAATAATCTCTTTTAATTTGCATGTATCTGTGTGTGCCAAAGAGAAATGTGTTTGCTTTCAAGCAGGTGCACATCCTGCTATGACTAAATCTCTAACTCATCAAATTGCTTTACCAGTGTGGGACATGCCCTTTTTCTGGAACAGCTTCAAGCATTTTCCCCAGCATTTCAGCCACCTGTTTACTGAGTTCATACTCCAAAGGAGATGCATGCAATTAGAAACAAGGAAATGAAAATAAATGACCTTGTTTGTTATAAATAACAAAGAGACTCAGCAAAATTAATGCAGTGAAGCCTGACCTTCTGACCTGAAAGAAAGAATCACCTCATTCCTTTGTAGCAGGCTCACAATGCTCCAGCACCAGGCATTGTTATGCAGCTTTGCCTCTTTTGATGGATCTTAAAGGAGTATATTCTAAATATTAAATGTTTTACAAGTTAGATTAGGAAATTTGCATTAAAAAGAATGTTGAAACAAAGTCAAGAGAGCAATGATAACGATTATCACTGCTTTATTTAGAGAATCCAGGTAAGCTGTGTATATAACACTATTCACTATAATACAGTTTTCCAACTGAAAAATAAATATGGCATTCCAGGTGCTAAAAAGCCATGAAATGTCTCCTTCGGTGTTTGGTAATTTGATGAGGGAGAAAGTTTTTAATTAGCCAACTCCAGGAAAATGAAACATTTTTCTTCTGTTAATTGTTTGTGCTATGATGGTCTGACTTTTGAAAAAAAAAAAAAAGTAAAGACTTCCACAACTACTGCCAAAAATACATACTTTTTTTCTCATCCTTTAATTAGGCAAGTAGAAATGCTTTCTTTTGTATGAAGCTTCCTGAATAATGTTTCTATGGGTTACATTTTCACTTCTAATTCATGTCAGTCTGGAACAGTGTCCAGCTGCAACAGAGGGCAAGGTGTTGGAAATTTGTTTCCCTGCTTGTCTTTGGAGAAAATGAGAACACAGCCTTGTTTTCATGGCAGTCCTCACAAAAAGAGCAGTGTGTAATTACAGTGCTGGTTTCCATCTTGTCAGTCTCCAAAACAAGTCTGTTATTAATGAAGCAGCTCAGAACCGTTGAGAAATGAAAGGAAAATGAGTTTGCATCTCACTGAAAGCAGCTCCCACAACAGGTATTGTTTGATAAAGATTTTTCCAAAACTTGTTTTGTGGGTTTCCTCCCCTTCTCTCACTTTCAATGACATCCATCCAGCTGATATCCCCTTCACAGCAATCACAGCCTCAGCTCTGCAAGTTTCTCTTCAGCCCAGAGTGTATTGATGGGAGTGGGGATGTGGCAGCTGTACCTGCAGGGCCTGGGGTGACAGGCACAGCCCAGGGACACAGACAGCCACCAGTGCAGGGGGCACAGGAGGGGTGGCAGTCACAGAGAGCACGGGGAAATCAGTCAGGTACACAGGAGGTGGCTCCTGGGCTGGAGCAGCAGTCAGAGCAGCAAAAGGCACCTCATGTAGGGTGACAACCAGGATCAGGAGCATGAGGGTGCAGTGGCTCTTCTCCTCCCCACCCTCACCCCTCTCTCACCATTCTGCATCCAGTGGAGCTACTCCACCCCCCTTAAGCTCTTGGCATGCTCGCTCCTGTTCCTAAGCTTTTGCAGTAAAAGGGTGACCTGAATGAATAATACCCAGCAGAAAGAGCTGATCAACACAGCATCTCCTTCTGCACATGTAGTCTCATGAACAGCTTGTGCTTTTGTCCAAATGTGTGTATCATTAAAAACTAAATATTCCACTGAAGGTAAAGATATGTTGAAGTGTTTGATTGAATCAAAGATCTTGGGGTATTATCCTCTCAATCAATCTGCATTTGTCTGCAGAGACTGAAACCACAGCACTCAGGTGTCTAAACACTGAGCTGTAAGGCCCTCTATGACAAGCCCCATCCAAGAAAACCTGCATGACAAACAGGTTCTGAGAGCCGTGCCCAAGCAGAAGAAATTCTGCATTTGTGGAGCATGAAGTCACAATCTCTGTCCTTCTCTGGGGCTCCACACATGGGCTGGAGCTGTGGAGCTGTGCTGAACCACCACTTGCATGGTGTGCGAGGGTTGGAAGAGGGAGAGCAGAGCTGGGGATCCATGAACAGCTTTGTTTAACCACACTGTGGTCCAGGTTCCCAGAGTGTTAAAAAACTAAACTGTCTGCTGCGTGGTAAGGAGAGCAATTTCAGTGTCTCTGATGACAACAGCCAAGGACAAAGGCCATTTCACTGATTTTCAGGCCATATGGATTTCAAAGGTTAAAAGCTGTAATTTTCAGCACCACTTTGGTATTTGCAGACAGAAGAATAGTGTTAGTCCAACTAATTTCTAGATTTCCATCACTAGTGGAAAACATGCTTGGGCTATTTAGAGACAGCAGGCAGGAGAACAGAGTAAAATTAAAAAACAGAGTCACATGAGCAGTGTCATCTTCTGGCTCAGCAGTTCTAGGCCCTTTTGGACTTGTCTCTGTTTTAGCATGTGGTTTATAACCAAGCTTCAGCTAAGACAACTGAATACATGCATGTTTTCCCCCTTCTTCTGCAGTCTCTCCAGACTTGCACTGCCTTCTTCAGCTGATCACCTTTATTTTAGAGCAATAACTTCTACCCTACAGTTCCAGCCAAGTTTTCTGCAAATTGTGCAAACATCAAAACCATGCTAATGTGAAGTTCTAACATGCAAGCTGGTTGTGCAAGCTCAGCCATTTGCTCTGCACCACATTTGAATGTCCTGAGTGAGACAGACCTCACTGCTGGGAAGAGTGGTCTTTTCTGTAATGACAACCTAAACCAATACTAAGAGAGACAAAGAGCACCCAGTAATATTAGATCCAAAAATCAGTGCTAGAGATTTGCATATAAAACCAGTATTTCAAAAGGCATGAAATGAGTATCATCCAAAATGAGTGAAATTATAAACTGGGTTTAAAAAGCAGCAGTTTTGAGGAGTGCTAGTTTACATGAAGCACATGCCTAACTGGCTTGGACATCCAGCTGAAGTCAAATCTCCCTGGAAAACAAATGGTGAAGTTTTCCTCCTTGGCTGTTTCAATGATTCGGGAAGGATAACTACCCACAGTGGAGCAGGAGAGCACTTATTTTTTCCCAAGAATACAGGAGGCACATGCTGACCAAGAAGATAGTTGTGAAGAACAGAGTTCCTACACACAAACCAGGGCTCACCCAACTGCAGCTCTTGCAATACACAGTTAAAGGCACCACATGGTCAAAGTTATTGACACAGGCACTGGGGAAAACCCCAGAATTCACAAAAGTTTCCTTCTTTCTTCCTCTGGTACTCATCTGAGGAGAGAGTAAGCAATACCACAGACGGTTTGAGGGGGCAAAGAGAGTGTCAGGGCCAGTGTCCCTGTCTCAGCACGACAGCCCTTACTGGCCATGGCTCTGTGAGCTACTGCTGAAAGGCTGAACCAGCCATTGCTCTGGACTGAACAACCACAACTCTAACTCATTCCTTCATTAAATGCTTTGCCATTCCTTGAGAATGAGAGGGTCTATAGAAAAATCACATTGTCCTGTATTCCATCGGTGAACAATCTCTTATATATATTAAACTGTTCTATAGTAGTCATCTGTTCTTTCCAAGCTGTGACAGGACTTAGAATTATTTGCTCAATCAGCAAGTGCTGCAGTAAATTCCCCAGTTATGCCGTGCATGGCAGGCTTGCGGAAACGCCCGTGACAATGGAGTGAGCAGAGAACTCACACATGACGGAATCCACTCAGCAGACTGATTTTTGGGGACAGTTGGGCCTCAACAAACAATCCTTTCTTCTCAGTCTATAGAGGAGCTGCACTGGGGCCTACTTTGGCCATTAGTCTAAGGAAAGCCTTTGTTGAACATATAGCTACTTCTCACATTGAAAGAATAAATCACATTCTTATTCTGGGTATGTCTCCACTGCATTCACTGATGTGAATGTTGTTCCATGGCTGAAAAACTGGGTAAACAGCATGCCCTGCACAGCTCTGAGCTGCTGGGGCTACATTACTGCCTGAACAACCTCATTTACAGCCAGCCTGGATGTGCCTGTAAGAGCAGCAGCCATGGCAGAGATCTGTTCTTCAGACCCCCTCTTTTCAGGAATATTTAATTCTTCAGGCTAGATTACCAGGATTTGAACCACTTTGGAACCCACTTTGTCTGAGAAGGAGAAAGGAAAAACCTGTCTTTTCATATGCTTAGCAAAGCAAAACACAAACTAGGCAAGTTTCAGGAATGGTTCTGAGTCTATGGGGATTTTTTAGGGTTACATGCAGATACATGTTAATTTCTCAGGCACACATCTTAGAAGTACGTGTCCCAGATAGTGCATGTTCCCCTTCTAATGCTTAAAATCCAGAGCAATTAATGTTCCTAACTGCTTCAATGTACAGCAATTCAGTATTCATTCACATTCACAATCACACACCGCTCTCCACTCTCCAATGTGCTTCATCTTTTACGATTAACTTACATTTATGTCCATCTTCATATCCTCAAAAGAAAAGGGAAGCTCCAGGTTTCAGCAGACCAGAGGGACCTCTGCTGACAGTTTCTATAGAGGCGGTCATCGTTGGATGAATTGAAGTGGTCTTGCATCATACCTGAGCCTCAGTTATTGGAGGTCAGGTTTTCTATTTGATACAATGAGTCTGAAGATCCATCATCGCTCTGGTGGAAAGGCTCCCATTTCCAGACAGGATGCTACAGCTTCAGCTCAGCTTTTGATGGACTCCTAATATAAAAAAATATAGCACACGTTAGTCTTCGTACAGACAGAATTCTGCATTTTGACATTTGAACAGGAGTTTATTTGACTCTGGCAAAAAAAATTCCTGTGTCGCTTCTACCTCTCATTTCAGTTAACACTTTCCCATCAAGTGCTGCATTACAGGAAAGGACCATGGCTGAAACAAAAGGGGACCTCCTGGTTAAACAGGGAGGCACCAGTCCCTGAAGGGCTCTCACAATTTTAGTGCAGAAGTATAGCATGCAAATTTCTGGGTTGTAATACCATATATTTACATATATTTAAGTGTGTGTACAGTGTGTGCATTTGTGTACTCCTCTGCACAGATGTAAATTTAAATTAATAAAAAAAGCCAAAAAAAAACCAGAAAAACCCAACCAAACCCAAAAATCAACTCCTCTAATGACACAATCCCTTCTGCTATACATGTTTTCAAACAGAATAAACGGTAGACATAAAAGAATATATAGTAAAGTAGTGTTTACTCCCTCTTTCCACAAACAGTTTACTTGTGCCTTTGGGGAATCACTGCAGGAAAATTTTCAATAACCAGAGTCCTAACCACCTCTAAATGAAAATTTCTATTTTGAAATTTTTCTGCTTTCTTTTAGTATTTATTGCGATAGAATTGCCTTGTGAAAAGATTAGGTATAATTATTTGCAAAGAAAATATCTCACTGTAAATGTTAATGTTAAATGTCTATGTTTTTTAAACCTTAGATACACTAACTCTTTAAATTATTGTTTCAATTATTTCTTCCTGTTGCTGCCATTACTGAAATATTTTATATATGCAATTGCTCCCGAGCTGTGTAAGGAATTCCAAGTAAATACAGTAGCCATTGATTTCTCTTAGTTCATCTCCTTTGTTCTTGCATCTCAAAAGAGTTCAACTAACCTGGTAGCATTTATCCTGCCTATTCCCTTCAGAATTGTCTCTGACTCAATGAGATGACCTCCTAATTTCCTCTGTTCTATAGACCTGCTTTCTCTAACAAATAACTAAGGTCTCTCTGCCCTTGTACCATACCAGCAGTAGTTTTGAGCCTTTCTGTACAATAATTTTTTTTTAAAGATAACTAAAACCAGAGACAGGTCTTCTGAGCATTACCATGATACTGTCATGTCATATCTCACCAGTATCAGACTACATGAAACATTTCACACCTTGCTCTGATTCATTTTGCAATTTTGGGGTGTTTTCCTTTTTTTTTTTTTTTTTTCCTGCTGAGAACTCTTCAGTCTTACTGATTGTCTTTGGAAGCATGTTATACATTCTTTACCTGATTATAAGCTCGTGGTCCTTCTATTCTCCTAAATACAGTTGATTGTGTTTAAATACCCTGACTTAAATAGAATGAGGATGTGGCCTCTCACCACTGCTCCTCCACATCAGCCTCACCTTGGTCTCATTTTGGTTTCCTTCTCTCTACTGAAAACCTGAAAAAAGCCCATTATACACAAGGATAATGGAGACTGCTATGTACAAAACTATTCTCTTGTATCCAAACTGCATGTCATGACTTAAAATCTGCCAAGATCTAGCCGTCCAGGACTATCCTTCAAATCTTCATGCATTTCTAGACAGGCACTATTTCTAATAACATGGTCAGCATGTTCATGTCTCCTCCTGAGTGTTTCAGTTTCTCCCAGAAACTCCTGGGTTGATTTTTAAAGTCCTATTTTTTGTCAATATTCAGAGTCTATAGTAACTCCTTTTTCTGTTTCAGTGTCTCTTTGTATTATCCTTATCTTCATCGAGAAAACTGACTTAAAGAATTTAACATCTGAAAAATATATTTCTCTTAACCAAAGGTAGGTTACCTTTGCAATGTCTCAAACTCAGCTGCATTCTCCAGTGACCTCATTTCTTGTGTATTCAGAAAATCTCTTATTTATCTTCGCCTTCACACAGAATTCTTTTATTTTCTTCCTTTTACTTACACTTTCCCCTTTGTTCTGTAATGTTTCAATCTTCCCCACCTGCTTTATCTTACAGATGATTGATATATGCATTTCAACAGTCTCAACTGCTATTTTATTTATCTCAAATAAATATCCACACTGGATGGCAGGTATAATTCTCTAGCTACAAAACTTCAGCTTTGAAAATCTCCTATTTTATTTTCCATCCATACCCTTCCATGATCCCCTCATGCTTTTCAGAGCTTTTCTTTCTTCTTGCACTTTTCGATTTCACTAGAAACCTAGATTGGTTATAACACCTCATATCAAAATATTCTCCCATTCTTACATCTCTAGTCATGCTACATTTATTATGCACACCTATGAAAATGATTGCTCCCTTTTTAGTCCAACCTTTTAAATTGTGCAAAGGAACAATATTATAGCATTCAGTCTGTGATTTGAGTTACACATCCAGACTGATTTAAAGCTAGATGGAGGGGCAAATCAGGTATGTTGTGTGTTTAAAGGTCTCTGTGTGAAATAAAAAGAAATCTATAATGTTACCCTCAGGATTTCAGGCAATGATATTCCAAGTCTGAAAGACAGGGAATAAAGAAACTGAAAAAGGATACACACCACTGACCAATCAATTGAAAAGTACGGTAAATGGAAAACAGAAGCCTCCCTGGATTTGCCTTATGGGCTGACAGCAGTGGCTTTGTATAAAAAGACAGAGCACTTATGATCTACTTTCTACTTGAGACATTATAAATTAGTTTTTCTGAAGGCATAATCCACCATAACAGATTCTAAGGCAGTGTGGAAAAATCCCACCACTCCTTGATATGAACACTAAATGATGCCCTGTCTTTCATGGATCCCATGTCTCTTTGCTCAGGCAAAGCCTGTCTCTGGAAAACTCAAAAGTTATTGAAATGCACCAACCGTTATTGCAGAACTGAACTGCACTGAGGATGACTGCAGCCTTTATTAAGACTCAGGAGACTTTGGTTAGGCCTCACAGTAGACAAGTCACAAAAGGCTCTCGTCTTTGAGCTGCTAAGTGCAGGAAAGAAACCTCCTCCAGGCTTTGAATGAAGATGAGAGGGGCTCCCCTAGATGCCGGCTTCCAGCAGGGATCCTGGCTTCCCCAACACACGGTGCCTCTCCATGGGCAGCCAGCTCCATCTTCTTCCACAGACACAAAGTCTGCCCCATCACTTCTGGATCCTAAACAGATCTTGGGGACCTATTTCTCAAATAAGTTGAACTTATTTTTAAAACCCACAACTCACCTTTCTAGTACAGGGACACTTCATGCTGTAAAGTAAATAGGCAAATATTAAGTGAGGTGACTCAAATATTTACGCAAGCAAAACCACTCTTATTTTGTCAGAAAACAAATAAAGTTAAAGTTGGCAGAGTTGTATAAGCCATCACACTTCACTTTGTTTTTCTACTTCTTTTCCATGGCCCAAACTTGAAAGGCAAAGTACCCTTGGTGACTGCTGAGGTGGCACACAACTGCTCAGGACTCTCCCACCATCCTCAGGACTTCACTGGGTCAGGACATGCAGAGGCCAACTCCTCTGCAGGGACTGGGGGCAACAGGAAGCAATGGATTGAAACTACATGGTGGGTACATGATTGGGGTAAAGAAAAGATCAAACAGAGCCTCAGCCTTTCCTCTCATTCTCACAGAACATAAAAAAAAAAAAAAGCTTTGTTTCGTAAGTTCAGTATATATAAAAATGTAAAACAGAGGGCTTGAGGTAGCTCTTGTTAATATTGCAGGCATTGAAAAGTCCTACCTTAATATCTGAGTTACATCATTGTTTTGCTAGTGGGGTTCTCAGAGGGTGGAAAGAGACAATGGAAAGATAAAATCTAATGGACAGGATAAACACTTTCCTTAGAAATAATGCAAAAATTATACAGGACTATAAAAAGCCTACTTAGTTTTAATGACAGATTTATTTCAGAACAAACCAGGCTTCACTGAAATGCTTAGCTTAGCTATTTTAGCTCTTTTCGTGAACAACTTAAGTGACACAACTTGATAGGGAAGACATTGACTGGAGACTCGAAGGAGATAGCTCTGTTCCAAAATGAGGCGTGTAAAGGTTGTGTGCATGTTTGGTGGATAGTGCCCTAATTCATTACAGAATGGGATTCGTATACTTACACAGTGAAAAGCTTGGATTAGGCACACAACATAATTTCCATTATGTTAATGTTGCTTTAAAATATATTGCACGGAGTGCTGCAACAATCAAATTATCAATTATAATGTCTACTCAGAGTAGAAAAGTGTTGCAAACAGAGGGCTGATTACTGCTTCAGTACTTCCAATCTGCATACTCATTGTTTAGTACAGGGAAAACAAATTATCTTGTGTTGGCCCTAGTTCAAATTTAATTAAATGAGTGCAAAGCAATTATAATAAAGTACAATAGTATAGTAATGAAAGGAAAATAACTCATTAACCTATTAATCTTTATTTATGTTCCTCTCAAATAAGTATGTAATTTCTTTATCACTGCATCCCATAAGAAATAGCAGCTCTCACTGCTCATGGCCTGCTTTAGTGGGGCTTATTTTGCTAAAGATCATTGTATGACTTCACTGTTACTATTTATATAGATTTTATTTAATGTGTCTGATTTTTCTCCTCTCCCTTACACGGTGTATTTTAAAACCCTTTCCCACATATCTGTGATGTAGATTATAAACCTGTTCACACTCCCCATTTTCTTTTAACACTTGTCAGCTCTGAAAGGTAAACCTCTCTAGGAGCATTGCTATGCTTCTGTCATTGCATAAGGGAGGGAGCACTCCCAGAACATCTGCTCCAAAAGACACTCTTGCATTAAGACATAAGATGAAAGTGTATTATTTTTAAGAGGACCTGACACAGCTATTGCTTTACAATCTTTATGGGCATAACAACATACCCCGTATTTTCAAATGTGTTTTTTTGATTCTTCATTCTGACATTTATCTAGGCTGCTGGGTTGTTTTGAGATTCTGACAAATATCAAGTTTCAGGAAAACCAATATTTTTAGATGATTTGTCAAATATTACACTGTGGTGTACTTTAATTGTGCTTGCGTTTGCTAGCTCTCATTATTACCTTATCTCTCCAGAACTGGTTTTGTTTTCAATGACATCTTACATTCTAGTGTGTACATTTAATGTCACACACCAGTGCTTAGCTTATTGCAGCCAGTCAGGACTGACTCTGTTCTGTCACTGAGATGAGCCACTACCAAAAAAAAAAAAAAAAAAAAAAGGAAAAAATAAACCAAACCACAAAAGCCATGCCAAGGCATCACCAAAACTACGTCATGAAGAAGCAGCAAGACTGTGAGCAAAAATACATTCAGTTGGTTTTTTTTCTAAGTACCACTTTTGCTTTTTTTGAGACTGAGGAAGCTAGGAACATTGATTTTTTTTTTCTACTAAATGAAATTAAATAGAGGCAATACTGTACCATGAGCAGTGACTGGAGAGTGGCACAAGTGGTAACTACTATTTAAACTAAACGAAAAAACAAATTAGAAGGACCTCAGATTACAAATACAGTTTCCACTTCTGCAGGTGCAGCTTTAATTACTGGCACTTACAGAAGAATAGAAGTACCTGTGTGAAATATTTAATGAACAGAAATACAATTCTGAATATGCATAAATGATGAATGAAGGCCCATTTCGAAAGCTGGGAAACAAAACTTTCACAATGAAGTTTGCAGTGTCAGATGTCCCGAGGCTTTTTGCTTTCCATGTATGGACCCTGAGCAGGCAGGGTCCAATCCTACTGCCTTACAGGATTCAAGCAAAATAGCTTCCAAAAAGTTATTAACAGATTCTCTGAGAGGATTGTAGAGGTGCAATTTACAGCTCAGATGGCTGAGAAACATACAAGTTCACCATATCTTTCCTCTTCACACATAGCAAAAAACTTCTGCCTTGCAGAGTGTATTTCTGGTTTCACAATCTGCTGCTGAGAACTCTGTTAGCAAGAAATGGAACTCTTTAATCATAATGACACTTAATGAGTCACTCTATTCTTTGCACATTTTTAACGCTCAGTTCTTTATTTCACACTTACTGCTCAATTCTTGCTTTTATATTATTGCAGCACTAGTACTGCATTAATACAAACAGGCACAGAGCAGTGAGTAGCTCTGTGGTGTGGTATGGGACGACTGCCATTGTTCGTGGTGATATTGCCACTGACCTGCTGGAGAGCAATCAGGAAGTGCAGAGGCATCACCAATAGGTGGCACATTCGCATTTTGCAGAGTATAATGGCACCATTCTTTTTGTTTATTTTTATTTGTTTGTTTGCTTTGACAATGAATCATGTTTTAATTACAGTGTTTTAACATGTGAAGTAACTAAATCATTAAAAGAAGAAGAAAGACAAATAAATAAATTTCACTATGTATAACCATCAGAATCTCATATGAATTGTCATCTTTTTCTGTCCAGAGTTAAATACTTGTCATCAAGCTAAATCAATGTTTATTCTCTGTGTACAGCAACCACTAGAGGGGAGTTTGACACTCGCATTGCAAGTTCACAACAATATGCTAAACTGCAGGGAAATGTAGATCAGAAATCTGCAGTAATTAAAAAAGACCATCCTGCCAAACTCACGACTTCTCACCATCTTTCCAGATTACTGAGTGAGATGATTTCTATCTGACTTAATAAAAGTCTAAATCCTGCTGCCAGTTGAGCTTTGTCCGGCTTCCTGATACATAAAATGAAGCAATGAAGCTGCAGTGAGCCGAGGAAGAGAATATGAAGCGTGCTCCATAATGAAGACAAATATAAAATAGAATTGCGTGAGATGAGAGTAGACTTCACAGTCACTGGACTTTTTGAGCCCAAGGACAGTAACACGAGGAAAGACTCTTCATGTCTTATTCCTGCCTGCAGATCACTGGCTTAATATGATATTTGGTGAAAATATACAACTTGAAAATAAACAATGACGTCTTCTGTCTGCACCTAGACTGTGCATCTAACTGCCTTTGATGTTTCCTCCTGTGCATTTCTTATTTTTATTTAAGTGTATTCCTACTGTACTGCGTACCACAGGGAGATCAGATTTTCAAAAAGCATCAACCTCCCTTTGCTGTGGGTACAGTGCACACCGTTGATGAAATTTTCTTTTTGTTCAAACACATAGTTTCATTCAAGCCAACTTACACATGTAAAAGGTTTGGCCACACCCATATAACCATAAAGACACTTGCCAGGACATCAGACACATTTCAGAATGCTTGGTGGGGGTGGGAGTTAGGGCATAACTCCTGAGGTGCCAGGGCACAGGGAGCTACAACTGATGCAGATACAAACCTCTCCAGTTTGATCCTTTGTACACCCACCTCCTTAGCCAGAGGGAATACTTTAAGCCTAATTGACTTAACCTATTAATCATATGCAATCTCATCATAACACAAGCTCTTGTACCACAGCATCATACACAACTCATAGAGTAAATAAAACAAATGTCATGGATTGTCCAATTTAAAACTGTAGTTTGTAGGAGTGTGGATAGTTTCTGGTGCAAGCATATAACTGTCACAAGCAGAACATCGTTTTTATATAACTGAGTATAAATGTACTTCTACTGATCTTCAGAATACTGGAATAGTGCAGATTCAAAATAATGAAAAAGATAATCTGTCTTCTAGAAGAAAGAACTGAATGCACTGCACATTGCTTGTCACAAAGAATGTATTTAATCCATGCTCTTATTTATAGCATCGAAATGTTTTTGACATAGCAAGGAGAGTAAAAAGTCAACAAACATGAGACAAAGACTAAACAAAACTGCATTCAATTCAAACAGAACTTAAAGGGACATTGAACATGTAATGATATATAAAGCATACATTTAAAAGTTAAAGATGTTATTTATTACGATGACACTCCTATTGTATACCATAACATCCCATTTACCTGATTTACTCTAAAACCCACCAGTGTAAATCAGTGGGTTATTCCTTTGACAAAAATGACATTTCTGTGGCATACAGTTGATGCAAGTGGAGAATTTGACCCTATAACTGAAAACCTTCCATTAAATAAGTAATTAGTGTACACAGGTGTTGTTTATCCCTAGTAATTGATGTGCAAGTCTAACCACTTCTAAAGCCTGACCATTTTCTTGACAGACAAGAATTTTTTCCTCATTAATGAGCACAGTTTTATATGGATGGGTTTTTTTTCCTCCTCAAAGTAGAAAGGCCATCTAGATTTCAGCATTTAATCTTCCTCATGGCAAAATCTCAGCTGGCCCTTAAAGATCTTCTGCAACTCCAGTGAGTTTGTGCAAAATACTGGAACTTGTCCTACTGGAAGGCATCACCTTGGGCATTGGAATGCCTGAAGATCTGTAAATGTACTGAGAATAACTGGAGATTGCTGCCCTCACCATTCATCCTGGAAAGCTTCCAGGAACCCATTGCTGGGTAAATGCAAAATGACCAAAAGGCATTTTTTCATGTTTACAACCTAATGGCAATATTTTGAACAACAGCTCTCCCTCCATAGGGAATGGGACCAACCTTATAGAAGTGATCACACTTTGGCTGTAGCCCTTGCACCAGAGAATCAGTACTTTTGTCCTTCATAAGAATTATCCTTCATAGATTAATTCCCAGCACAAAAATTAAGCATGCCTAGTCTAAAATGAGATTTAAAGATCAGTGTATTAATTGATCATGAAAGGACTGTAAGTCTCCACTTTAACATTTAAAATTATCTTAAAGACTTAAAATGTTCCTAAAAATGAAAACAGTTAGAGCACCATGCCAATGCTTTCATAAATACACTGCAAAACTTGCATCTGGAATAGTCCATAAGTTTTATTCTGTTCAATATTCTACATATCAAAGAAGATCATACACAGGACAACAGGATGGACATAACCATCAAGACCTAAACCTACAAGCACTGGTTAGAATTTGCCAGCCTCACCAAATAAGTAGCTCTAGAAAAAAAATCCCTAAAGTCACTATTTACAAAGTGTGATTCCTCTGTTTAATGGTGACAGAGAATTCAGTATGTAGTCCAGATGGTTGGTCACACAGATAACAAATCCAGCATGGCTTTTTGGTGCTATGGGCAGGCTGTCTGACTGGCTCACACTGTGATAGACAGATAGATTGATAGACAGACAGACAATGACTTTCTCTTTTTCAAAGTGTTTTGCTGTTAATACACAATTTTTAAAAAATCCAGCCATGCATAGACCTCACACAGTTACAGAACTACTACAGAAGAGATGGGAAAACATCAGCAGAGTTTCATTTTAAGTTTACAAGCTCAGATGTTTCTTTTGTCCCCTTAGGAAAGAAAAGGGCAAGGATGGAGTTCGAAAACCTATTCAATAATAGATCTTAAGCTCTTAGCTAGAGCAGGACAATTCTGGGCCAGCACAGTGATTCCCCAACAGCTGGTATACACACTTTGTAGTACTACAAGCTTTTGGCAGAGAAACTCAACTAATGCTGGATTCTATTCCCAGTGCTGTCTTTCCCCAACTTTTAACCCAGGGCAATTTAGCTAACTTCTGTCTGTTCCTGGTTAGCCATCTGGTAAATAGATAATATAATTGCATCCTTTATAGGCTTATTGTGGGGCTTAATTATTGAAAGTCTTTAAGTTAAGTCAAAGTTCTTGGTGAAGAATTGTGCAAAGCATTAATAAATAATAATGGGGGCAGCACTAAGAGGAGGGGAAGCTTAAAGCTGAATTGTTGCATAGGAGAAATGTGTTCAACTGAGGCAAGAGAAATACAGGGAGGTGATTAGTTGACATGATGTGAAAAGGAAGGGAGCAAAATCACTCAACTAATTGCACTAGAAAATGTAGAGAAGGAAAATGAGCTAAGTTGAAATGACAAAAAGTAAACTTGGACAAATGGGAAAGGACAGACCTGGCAAAACATAGTAAGTTATGTGTCACTGGAGAGGTGTCAAGATTGGACTGAGCCAGGAAGCTTAAACTGACTGGAAGGAGAACTTCTCTGTGCTTTACAATTCATGTTTCATTCTGTTCCAGTTCGCTCATTTCTTTAGAGTGTGGCTTACACAGATTGCCCTAATGGATGGCACTGCCACGGGGCATTTGCCCTGTTGTGTCTCATCTGAAGTGGGCGGTTCCTCAGGGAGCTGACAGCTTCTCCTGAACGTGTGGCATTTCTAGGACAGACATCTGCACAGGCATCTCTGTAACAGCCTAAGGGGAGCAGTGTTGACTCCCTTCACCAGCCTGATCATGTGCAAATTACATCATCTGCACTACCTTCATTTCCTAAGCATAATTGCCCTAAGTGATCCATTGATTGCTAGCTGACACTCAGCTCTTCTGCTCTCATTTCCCAGATGTTCCTGGTTTTGTCATGACTCTCAACTCCATTTTATCAGGGAGGTGACAATGCATATTGAAAGGACGTGGTCGTATGCAGAGAAAGAATTAGATAAGTACAGTAAAGAACCATAGTGTTTAAACAGCTTTATCACAAATTTAATAGTTTGCAAATTAAACAAAAAAGCTTACTGTTTATTCAGCTTTCATTGGAAAAGTTGTTTTATATATTGGATTTCTTTATTGTAAAGGCCATGAACTTTAGATAGCATGGAAGGAAAAAAAAAAAACCTTGTCCCTTCATTTTTTGAAGCACCCTAATTTTTGGGAGGCCACAATAATAGATATTGATTTAAATAGTGGGGGGTTTTTTCTGTAAGTCCTTGTTTGAGCTGGGAAATTTCAGATAAAATTTTATTTATAAAACGACTAACTATATATTCTGCTTGTTTTACATAGCTTTAAGGGATGGTCTAATGAGAATGAGAGGGATGCATGTGGACGAAAGATCTTGCCTGCCAATGTCAATAGGCTCTTCTTCTCCCCGATGTACAAAGATAACCTTTGGCTTTCCAGTGTTTTTTTAACCATACAAATGAGCAAGAAGGAGAAAAGATGGTAGAAGGAGGACTGCCTGGTTATTTTCCCTATTGCTGACTCCATAGCACGCACTCTGAGGTGCACTGAGCAGTTAAATTATTTTGTACCCTACAGTAAGTTTTGAAAAATCATTTGGCCTCCTCACTTGTTGCTAAACACTGGGTCCTGTTCAATCTTGCTCTTAGAAGTATGAATTACTCAGAAAACATCCATGCCTTTTAGCAATAAAATATTAAATATGAACATTGAGCTTACCTTCTGTCACTCCACTACTCATCTGCCTGTTACTGACAATGAAGGTGCATTGCTTCCAATAAAACTTCATTCCAGCTTTCATGTTTTTCTCAAAAAAGAAAGCAGGTGAATCCTTGATCTGTCAAAGACAAATGTTATTTTGTCTTAGTCTGTCTGACCAGTCCATCAATTACAGTCATTCATCTGCTGTGAAAAGTGAATAGTGCACCATGAATTTGCTAACATTGCATCTGCCATTACATTTTTCTTTGATAGTAAGTGAGGCATAATAAACCTTGATCTTTTTTTGTATGCTGCTTTTTGTTTGAAAAGTATGATTCACTGGATAATGCATGCTGTTCCACTCCAGAATCACATTCTACAGTCAAAACAAATTTTTTCTTTGGATTCACCAAAAAACACAATTTATTGTTCTTTGAAAAATAATAATATAATGGAGAAAACTCCGAGTGAAAATTTTAGGCCTATATTTTCAGTGCTCACACCTGCTGAGTGATGCATCAGAGAAAGAGGGCCTATTATCATCGTAAGAACTCCAGAAAATTCTTTCTGAATTCCAGTAAATATCTTCCTTTTCAACAGCTTATTCAAGATATATGAATGTGATGAAATTCTGTGTTCTTTGAGAGTGAAAGTGTTTTCATTTTCATTCAGCAAATAATCTGTAACCCCCAATGACATTAGAAAGATTATTTGTCTTTTGAGTGCTCCGTGGAAGTCATTTGAACACCTATGTCAAAACTTTTCATCCTAAAAGCCACACTGGTGATCATTTACACACACATACAATCAATCATTTAGGGGCTGGAAAAGTATTCTTAGACTTTTCACTGCCAATGCAAAGGAATTTTCCTAACAGTGCAATTTCAGAAAGCCTGCTTCACAAACAGAATGTGCTACTGAGCTGCATGTTTCCTATAATGCACTCATGACTCACCTTCTCCAATTATGCTTCTTCCAGAAGAACAAAAAAGCAAGGACAGCACCATTCAGTCCTCATCTTTCACTCTAAGATAAAAAACTATGAACTGCATCACAAATTTCTTTCTTTTCAGATGTTTATTTACATTGAATTTAGAAGTTTTCCTCTACAATATGGGTAAGACTTTTTACATTTTTAAGAAAGAGAACACAAAATAAAGAGGAAAGGGTCCAAACTAACATAGAAATAAACCTACACATGGGTGTAATCCAATTCAAAGAACAGGTTTCAGCTTGTGCTTATTGCTGTGTCTCACCTGAAGTTAATGGATTCACAGACATTTACGAACCCAACCCAGTATGTCATCTATGCACAGGTGAAATAACATTAATTAAATAAAGTCACATCAGAAAAGAGCAGTAATGCTCCCGTTAAATATCTTTTGCCTGAATATATGCAAGTTAGTACGAAGATTATTTTGACTCCACTGCTCTTTCCAATGCGGAGATGCATGTGATAAAATTCTATTTTTGTTTATACAAATGAATATATTCCCTGAGTTCTTTTCTTATCTTGACCAGTAGAAAATTAGAATCTATTATATAGAAACATAAGTTACTATGAGGACATAAAACAAGTAGGTACATGACAAGCTGAGTAATGCTATATATAATTATTGTATATAATAAAAATTAATACACTTTCTATGTTTCATGGAGGAAACACTTTTTCATCCCTATATTAATAATTCCTTGCCTTGCAAAAAATTGTCTCTTCTAATGTATACACTCTCTAGAGGGAGACTCTAACTGTATTTATAAGTACACAATGAAACACAATATTCTTAATTGATTTGAGTCAGAAAAAATATTTGGAGCAGCTTAGCTCACACAGTAGGTACATTGTGAAGCAACTTCCAGTTATTAAAACCCTGAAATATAATGATAATTTAAACAGTAACAGAAGATCATACACACAAGCTTTGTTTGCTCAGTTAATATTAAAATTCTTTCATGGATTCACAGTAAGATACTTTAGTTATCCTTTTATATATCAAAAACTGATGAACTCTTTACCCCCTAATATAACTTTGCATAGTCATAACAACAGCAAGAACAAGAGAGAAAATCATCTTTATAAGCTGAAGTCCCCATCTGCCTTATATTTCCAAATTACTATGAATATTGTTATGTAGTTTTCATTTTACAGCAGCACCAAGGAAATCAAACTCTGAATCAGTATTCCCTTCCACAATGACAAGTACAAACAACAGAGAAGCAATCCTTGCTCCAAAGCCATTACATCTAATCAAATTATTAAAAACAGTAGTACTGATCATTATGGTCTGTCTGTAAGGCTGCATTTAAATTCATCAGCAGATGCCACATCAAGCAGAATGCAGTCATAAATTGTTACCTAATCTGCTCAAGGACACGAGACCAACACTTTTGATCCACAGCTAAGGGACTGTGACTGCAATGAACAGTACTTGAAAAAAATTAATTCACAGAATGCTTTGCTTTGGGCCCAACTCCTGTGGAGTAAATGCAAAACAAAAATATCCTCTTGCAGGAGCCTGCAGTTAAGACAGTCTTTAATTTTAAGGTACACAAACCTGAACTACCTTAGACTGCTACCAAGTTCCTAGAAAGGGCTGGATCTATTTAGAATATTAATTGGTGCTTGTGCGTTTTCATCAGGTCTGCAGAATTTTACTTTAATAATACCATTATCATTAAATTTCACTGAAAATAAAAAGAAACAAAAGAGTATTTATATCCTTAAAATAAGTGTTACTAGCTGAGTTTCACAATTATGTGCTCTTTTTTTTAAGTCACCTTAACTGCATAGCCAAAGAGTATGTGAACTAGGCAGATTTCACTATAATTATGTAGAACTGTAAAATCCATCTTGATTGTGCAAGTCTAAGGCTTTGACTCAATTCAATGCTTTTTTTTTTTTTTTGTAGAGAGTTATACTAATTTCTGAAAACCAATAAACTATATTTCCTTAAACAACATGTTTCCTTTGTTTTCTCGACTTTTCACAGATAAAGGTTCAGTCATTAGGCATTCTCACTTCAATAACTGCAAGGTACCACTCAGGGGTTAATACAATCTAAGCTAGCAGAAATACTCCATAAAATATCCAACATCCATCAGTTTTAAAAATGCTAAAAAAAATACAAATTATTTTCTGTAAATTTAAAAGTTGAGAATCTTTTTTAAGCTTAGGGGGAAATACTGTCATAAAATTGAGGAGGTTCATGGTTGTATTGACATCTGTACTTGTGTTCTTACCAAGAACAGGTCAAATAATCATGTCTTGGAATTAGACTGTGGTGAGTTCAGATAAAGAAACCAGACCATGAAGCTCAAAATGCTAACTCAAAATGCTAACCAGTAACAATTATTTCCAGAATCTGTCTCCTGTGAAAGCAAGCACTGGTGTTTCAAAGCCATGATTATTTAGCTCAGAGTTACTTGTGTGTATTGGCCTATTTCTGAACAGCTCTGGGAAGCTGAGTGAGTAGGCCTATAAAACTACCCTCCATGGATTTCATATGAGTCTAAATGTAAACAACAGAACTTACAACTAATTGCCTGTTAGATAAAGCTGACTTAAGCAATTGAGATAACAGAATCCTACAATATTCTGGATGAAACATACTAAAAATGTGAATTAATAAGTTAGCTGATATTGAGCTCCAGATGTTTCTTACTCTGGCAATGTTCCTTAAGTGATGATAAGCAGATTTACATACTTAACTAATATGCTTATTTAAAGAAAATTTCCAGATCCAGACTAGCATCCAGATTTCTTATTTGGCTTCAGATCAAAAGACATACTATCAAGAAGGACAGCATCCAAGAAAACCTTTTCAACATCTGCTTAGAACTAAACAACAGATATTTGATTCTCTGCAAATTTAATTTCAGGCAAAATTTTACTTCATCCAATAATTTTTATATCCTCAAGACAGCCTGACCTAGTCATTTTACATATTCAAATCTCAGAATGCAGCTCTGGGAAAAACAGCAGTTGCTAAGGAGAAACACTATTAGTTTGTAGTTCACATTTAAGATTGTGATGAGCATGAGCAATTTCGCTTAGAGTGAGACAAAAGCTTTTTTGGAAACAAAGCCCTTCCCTCACCAATAATATCAGTGATTTAAAGAAGCAGGTTCAAAAACATTTTATATGTTACTTGCAATCTAAAAAAAAAAAATAAGTTCAAGGACAAAAAGTTAAGCTCCACCATTTTATATGGCTGAGGAATAGAAAATAAAGTTAATGTTACTGAGTCATAAGTGGTATTATTTGAAATTCTCATGAGAAGTACTTACTGTCACATTTAAGGCAATATAAGAAAAGACCAAATGTAATAAAAAACTTAAAAGAAAATACTTGGAGGAATGGATACTATTCCAAATTTCTTCCCAGGTTACAGAAGGTAAAACACAAATATACTGGGAGGAAATGTGCATATTCCAGAGAAGAGTAAAAAGAGCCAGCCAGGAAATACAAAAAAAAGGACTTTCTAAAATTAATTATTTTAGAAGAGAAATGAAATGTTTTTGAGAAAAAAAGTTTCCAAATAAGTTTAGCACTTGCATAAACTTCTACTGAAAGCCAAGATAATAATTATATAAAATCAAAGGAGACAAATATTAAGCAATGCATTGTACAAGTAGACCTGCAGACTGCTTAAAGAATGAAGCCAAGGATTAGGAGAGATGAAAGGAAAAACTACCCAGTTTTTCTTGTGTTCCTTGGTGTACATGAGAGAACAGGAAATGAACCTACCAGGAAGCTGGCACAGAAGAAAGCCTTCTGGATATGGATATGGATATGGATAACCACATTACATGATTGGCCTCTAGCACCTCTCACCCACAGCTCTCAACCTGCTCTGCAAAGCATGTAAGTGCAGGAAAACTGCTAATCTCAATAACCTGCAGGGCCATGGCAGATTCAGAAACATAAGAAACAAGAACACCCTGCCTGTTCCACACTGATCTTACTTTAAAAAGAGACTATACTTCTACACTGCATTTATTGCAGGGAAAAAAGACGATAAAATATGACAGGATTATTCCCTACATTGTACTCATGAAAAGAAAATAAAGGGAAAACAACATTTACTATTTCATTTTGTATGTGTGATTATTTTATGTTGGTTTTTTTGTTATTTTTTTTTTAACTGGCATTGAAGCTTTGGAATATCTGGAATTAACAGTACTGAAATCAGATGGAGTCAGACTTTCGCGCTGATACTTTTTTTTGTCGCGGAGTCCTTTCATTCCATCCACTTTCACCCTGAAGACCATGGTTTATCCCTTTTTAACATCTATAAACAGGACTTCTACTTTTGATAGCCTAAGTCCTTGTCTTCTTGCCTTATTATTTTAATTCCTCATTGCACAACTGCAGAATTAATGCCAGATTAACCTGCCCATGGGGCATCCATCCCAGGGAGCCTGAGTGCAACAGCAAACAGAAACCAGTAGGGAAGTTTGCAAATTGTTCAGTTATTACATGCATTTCAAAAAGCAATTTTGTATCTCAAGGCCCAATGAAAAGTGTAGATATCACACCACTGGAGAATTGTCATTTCAGGTGAAACTAGCCAGCTCTGGTTCTCTTGCTGCTCAAACTCACCAAGGCAGGCAAAGATGCCTCTTTCAAAAGGTTTTGCTTATTTGAGTGCACCCCAAGACATGACGCTGCTCTTTCCACTTTGCAGAGTCAGCCAGAACTCAAAGATGTGTAAAGCCATGTATAATGAATCTGATCAAATGTGTTCTGGTACCAGCCATTTATCTTCTCATATCCAGGCCTTAGTCATGAAGGAAAGTAGAGCTCTGCTCCTTGCAAACCATAAAATATTTCCCTCTAATTATCCTGACACCATTAGACACACTCAGTCACCCATAAATTAATGTAAATCATGCGAATATTTTTTATCATAAAACATACACCTGCAAAGCACAATGAAACCTTCTTTTTTTCTCTTCTTAGGCAATGACAAGCATTTCAGTCAGTCCAGAATAACATTGGCCTAATATTTAACAATCCAGCACTGTGTTGCTCTGCTCTGTGACAGACATCTGTGTATAAAGTATTCAGCATAGAATATAGTATTCTTACACTTAATAGATTCAAGGGAAGATACAAGAACTGGTACACAACATTTCTGAAACTATTTAAGTGATAGAGGAGCTGCATTCCCACTTTCACAAATGAATTAAGATGCATATGAGATTTAGAAAATTGTAATAAACTGACAATAATTAGGCATTTGTGTGAATTATACTTTTTATCTCCATTTAGTTATTCACTTTTACTCTCTTCTGTGATTAATTAGATTTTGTTTTGAAACATTATTCCTAACAGCTGACAATAAAAGATACACTAACTACTTGCAGTATAAGGAGGTTTATATAAGTCCCTTGATGGGGCTCAGAAGAAATGCAGCCTGTAACACTTGCCTGAGGAGTCACAGCAGGAAAAGATGCTTACAGTGGTGGTCTTCTGTCCTGAAGGAACGACAGCTGTGAATCAGGAATGGGAAACCCATAAAAAAATAGCAAGTGAGAAGAAATACCTCTTTTTTCAGGTTTCAAGAGGACTGCAGGTGCCGTTACTTTCTAGAGAAGCTATGCAGGAGCTAGAAAGAAAAAAAAAAATATAACCAATAGGAGCAGTTTTGTTAGCCAACTGCTCTGGGAAATGAGCACTATGAAGGCGCCTGGGCCATCTGATCCAAGAAGTAAATATTCTAGAGAGGGATTTGTGTCATGAACAGCAGAGAAATTGAAATGAGAAAGCACCATCATGTTGTCCTGGAAAAAGAATGGAAAGGTTAAAATGGCAAAGCAGGGTGGGAGGAATGCGGGTGGTGATGAGGGGTGTTAATCCTGGACCATGGCTGGAAATTTCCTACAGGTCATGAACAACTCTGACAAACAGGTGCAAACCAGCAGTACCCTGAGCTGAACTTCAGAGAGGCTGACCAGAGATTCAGGTGTGCTCTGTTTCCTTCATGGATTCAATTCAGGGCTCCCCAAAGCTGCTGCACAGAAGTACTCTGGCTATAGAGTGGTACCCCACAGGTCTCTCCCTTATCTCTGTGTGAAAAAGTCTCCCCTTCCTTCCCTGCCTTGAACAAAATTCCCTTGTTCTTCCCATCACTTTTATTGCTGTAGGTGTTTTATTGCTGAAAAACACTGAAAATTTGAAGTGTTAAATTGGAAATGAAGATAAGAATTTAACAAACCAAAGTGATTTCAGTATCAGCCTGATAGTTTTACCAGCCTGACATGCTAATATATGAGCGCTCCCTTAGTATTAGAAAAGTCATCAAGCCATGATAAGGGAGACAAAATCACTTCCAGTCTCACCTGGGGACTTGCAGCTAACAGCGCAATTACACATGATAGTACATCAGAATATACTAAAGCAAACATTAGGAAGGGTTTTATTTATATGCATTCGGTCTGTGCAGCAGTGTCAGAGTTGACAGCTCAAAAGACTGCTTTTTCCCAAACTCCTACTTTTAATAATCTGCAAACATGATTGAAGGAAGCAGTAAGAAATCTAATAAAAATGAATGCAGAAAGGATTAAGGAGACAGCTTCATGACAATTTACAGTTCTACATAGCAGTCTCTTGCTACGAGTTGTGATAAGACAAATCTTGTTTACAGTGTGTTAATCCCATGTCCCAATAATGCTGCTATGCAATAGATTCAACTCTTCTGCAGAACGGAGATGCCTCTGCAATAAATGAACAGCTGCAGGTAGCAGCAGCCTGAGTGAGAGAGCAAAGGTCAAGGGTTAATCTAGATTACATTTTCCAATGAGTCATTCACATCTCTCTCCCTCAGAAAATGTTTCATGTAAGTTGTTTAGTTGTAAGTTATAAGTAAAGCTTTATTTCAGCTTTTCTGGGTCAATGATGGACTTTTATTGTTCTCTAAAGAGGGAAATTTGAAAGCTGGCTTTCCATTTTTTTCATATAATACAGATTTATGCATTTTCTATGACTAAAAAGGACTCTTACATTATGAAATACCTTTGGCCATGAACAATGTGTTTATATAATACCTGGTACCCTACTAAATCAATTCCTTCTATGAATGGAAAATTCAGTAATTCTCTTTGCAGAGCCAGTAAAAGTTCGTGGACTATTACCTTTTTATTTCTGTACAGGTGTTAGGTCCTATCACTGCTTACTCATGTCCAATCTCTTCAAAATATTAGCTAATTAGACATTTTCCAAGCTATTGGCCTCAAAACGTAATGGTTTGACCCACACAGGACACATCTGGATCTCAGAAACCAGATTATATTCCTAGATCTGATATTTAATTTTCTGGACAATTTAGGCAGCTCACTTCAACTACTGTGACTGTTTAATCTTTCACCTTTATTGCTTTATAGGGTCAGTGTGAACCCTAAAACACTCTCTTTTTCCATATGGATACCGCTCCTATTTTGTTCGGCAGCATCAATATTCCGCTAGAAACAAACAAAACAATTTATTAAAATAATTTCAAAAGTTTCAAGAACTCCATGCAGAGACTGGTTTCTTCAGTTGGTAATAATCACTATTTTTCTGTTTTAATATTTTAGTCATATATTTAAGAATGTGAAAATACATTTTTCTCTAGGCTGCACTTTACATCAGCAAGGGAAAGTTAGTTGTCCTTTAGAAAACTTTTATTTTGTTTCTGGCCAGATTGTTCTTGGAAATAATAACCCAAGTTTCTTGTCTTTCTGCCATTAGAACGCCTGCATCCTGGATCAAGTGCTAACCAACCTGAAAGCCATGAAGATGTATTGTGTTTAATCACATCTGTCATTACAGGAGATGGTCACCTTAGCAGAAAGATCGCTATAATGGGTTGCTAATGGGCTATTAAGGGGCTTTCAAGTATCAGGATGATCATCATAAGTAAGATCTGAGAGTCATTCTTTATTTCTGTTTAAGATTAATTTTTCCCCAGTAATTCTGTGGATTAATAATGCAAGGTTTGTGCACCTCAGGAACTGCTTCACCGTTTCTTACCATATGCTATGCAAATTCAATAATTAACTCTTGACTTCACAATTTAAAAATAAGGTGCTACTAACTCTGCTTAGGGATGGGGAAAATACCAAGCTGAGCAAGCATTCTGAAAGGAACACTTAGATTATACACTTTAAAAGGATCATGATTTGATAAGAGTTTTCAGAACTACTACTAACACACACTCAATATAGTCCATAAACATTCTTAAATGGCAAAAATGAAGAAAATTTTTGCCACCTCAGATCGATCTTTATCATAGCTTTGTTCTCAGAAACATTTCTGGATACTACCACCTTTCAGAGCTTTGCAGATTACATCAAAATCTTCTACATTGTGCCTAAAATGGTGCTCTCAGAGTTGATATCCTTTCAAATGAAAGCAGAAAACATGGAAAGTGGCACTACACGTTCAGATGTGAAATACTGAATTAATTTCTGGCTTATATAACAAATGGAAAGGAAGAAAGCAGGTTCTTTCCAGTCCTAGCTGGTTATGATAGTATAAGGGTTAAAAATGATTTCGGGTTGTAATAGGTTGTGGGAACAGTAGGTAAACCTGAGGTGTTGTCTTTGTTAGATAGAAGCGTAGTCATGAGAACTGCACCTGTGTGGGCTTTGCAATAATTGCCCATAACAAGATGATTGTTTAGTAAAGACAAGTAAGAACGATAATTCAATTATAACAATCATGAGAAATGATAAGGGGGTAATTGGATAAAGGGGGCTACAGCTTATGCCTGGGTGAAAACAATATATATAATAGAAACGGCATAGTAACAGAAAGTTATGTTCAAGTTCAAATAGAACAATATTGAATTAACAATTAACTGGTGACGGTTATGTAAGGAACAGTATAAAAATGTATCCATTGCAGATCCATGTCGGAATCGATTTGGGTATGGTACCCCGACTCCCAGAGCTCTTCAAATAAAAGCACCTGCATATAATCATTCTGTGATTATGTGTTTCTCCGCTAACAGTTATACATCTTATAACGAACTGTCAAACAATTTGAGTTTTATGTCAGAGTTTTTCCTAGGTATAGTTCCCAGTTTCTTGTGAGCTGAACAGGTACCTGTCACTAACAGACAACAGAATAAAGAGGTTTATCTGCACTTACACCTTTGAGCTTTATAGGTTATGGTTGCAAAGCTGTGTATACACACACACAAGTAGCACATATAAAAAGCTTTCTCTCTCTCCCTTTTTTTTTTTTGCCAGCAATACACTTATACTCAAGCTCTTCTTTACCGTTAAATATTTCTGCCTTCTTTTGGATCTGCCCCCCTGATCAACACGGTCAGCATGCTCTATGTTTAAAATGTCTTTTTGAAGTTGCTCTGGTGATTCTGCCTGTATTTTCTGACAATCCTGAGCTGCCCCATGCTGCATCTCTTCCTCTCTTTTACTATTCCAGCAGTATCTTGGAGGATAAGTGTCAGCAGGTGTAAACAGGAAAAAGGAGACAAGTGGCACCATTATAGCAATGCTTTCACTTGAGAGGGGCTACTTTTAGAAAAGAAAGCACTTGCAGCAACTCTTATTTGATTGGCATCATTGTCTAGTGAAGCTGGCACACCATCTTGTGAGCAGGCACAATGCCATGGGAACAGATGGGCATGTGCATGGGAAGCCAAAAGATAATGTACGAGTACCAAATGTGTGGAGTGGAGGGCAAGTTTCCCAGTCAAGGAACATCAGAATGGCAGTTTATGAGCTTCTGCACCTATGTTTAAGGGAGATAACACACACATTGAATCTTTACAACACATGCATGGGTAAAACACTCTGGAACAATGGACTGGGACCCAACAGTCTGGAATTCAGTGATTGCTGAAGGATTATCAAACTTGCAACCTCCTGAGAATAAAAGCCATGTAAAACCCCAAAGTGGTATCTTTACCAGGAGCAAACTAGGATACTATTTCTGGCTTTGACATTGACCCAGAGCAGATAACTGAAGACCAGGAAGCAGGGGCTCTGTGGAAGCGTCCTCTCCAAAGTATTCCTCCCAAGCAAAGCTTTCTCAGATTAAGATCTTCATGTGGACCATCACATTTAATAACAGCTAAACTTAATGCCATGAATTTGTGTTACATCTTTGTGAATCCATTTATAGTTTTAGTTTCCACACCACCTAAATGAATTCTACATGTGGATCATTCATAAAATGAGTGAGAACTTCCTTTAATTTCTGTTAAACTTGTTCCTTGACCAGAGTTACAGGGTAGCAGCACAGTTCTTATGTTGCCAGAAATAACTGTTTCATATTCCTCTCATCTATACTACTTGTGAATATATGGACTTGTACAATGGCCCCCTCCTGCCCTAAGTTATGTTTGTATTTCACAGCTATCATTTCAGGCCTCCCAGACTGCCCAAAATGGACACAGACAATTCTTAAGGTCTAGTCAGAAAATCTGGTTTTGTCTAGAATTTTGTCTAGAATTTTTTCCTGCCAACAACACCGTCATCATCACTTATCTGGTCAGCAGCAATATTATGTGGAATATAATAGGAAAAAAAGAATCAGAGACGTGATAAATATTCATGAGTGATACCAAGTCGATTCAGGCTTGGCAGCATTACACATCTTCTTTAAATGCGCTTGAATGACAAAAAGAAACAGATCACATCAAATAATGCCATATTTCACTTAACCACATTTTTTTGGACCCGCATAGCACATGCGCTTCATGTAGTAAAGCACAGTAGTAGAACAAAAAATAATAATAGACTGAGGGGATGAGTAATCCCAAGATGTGACAATGTGTATTTCTCAGCGTCCTTTCCTGTCAGCCCACTGCTTACCAATAAAATTACATTAAAATATCCATTCATATTCTCAACTCACAGCTAAATATTCTCTTAACGGTAGTGCTTTTTCCCCCCTCTATTAGGAACCAAAGGGTAAACAAGGATGTGATTATAATCTGTCTCCATACCATCATGGGGATTTTTAATACTTCCAACAGTTATATCCCTAGACACACCTGAAGTGGACACAGCAATATTCCCTTTGATTCCCAAAAAAATGCAACTCTTTTAAGTCTAAATGCTTACTATTTTATACCACTAAAACTTCAGTAACCCCACACAGAACAATTTTTTCTAATACAGATAGCATGTAAGTGATACTAGGTTACCTGTACAGAAAGGGCATCTCTTTGTCAGTGTAGCATCATTGTAGGAAATTGCAACACAACGGATCAAACTGAAAAAATAAACTTTGAGGTTTGAAAACACTGTAGTGTTATCAGTGGGATTAAGGACTCATACTATGCTCACATTATTACCTCTGCACTGCTGAATACATGCATATGAAAACTCTTTAATACCTCTCATTTCTTTCAAACTCTCCTTATTATACTTTTAGATATTTTAAGAGACATTATTAGGTTTCACATTCTAACCTTTTCCCCTAAAAACAAATCCAGTCTGCTCCATTTCCTTCTCTTTATACATGTTCCCATACAAGCACACTGAAGCATATTTTATTCCCAGTCACAAAAACCTGAAAGGGAAAATCTATGCTTCCTTTTGGTATATCTTGGAGAACTTGGCTATCTTCTTTAGTACTCACAGTAGAGTAAGTGATAATCAATAGTGATATCTGCTTGAATCTGGATGGCTTGATGGAAGCCCTTTTGAAACACATCCTGATTTGCTGTACCTTGGCCAGCTCTTCTTTCCTCTGCAGCAGGAGCACTGTATCTAACTCATAAGCAATTGGTAGGTGAAATTTATTAAATTTTATTATTAGCATTTAAAAATACAGTTGCACCTAGCTGGTTTCTCTTACATTAAAATTGCTCAGCTGCTTTTAGCTTCAAACAGGAACAACCCATAGGAGAGGCCAGGAGTCAACAGCAGCACGTGCAGCCACTGGTCTGTTCTGGTTCTGGGTTTCAGTGAGGGAAACTTTCCCTCCACCTGCACAGTGCTCCAAAGAGCCATGTGAGTCACATAAGTAAATTTAAATTATATTACATTTCACAAACTGACTAGGAAGGTCTTGCCTATCTTGCTTAGAGGTAACAACTTTCTTACCATTTTGTGTACTGGAACATTATTTCCCCCTAGGTCTACCAAGCCAGCTTCAAGAATTTCAGAAAAATCAATATGAACAATTATTGCAGTGGTGATTTTCCATGATTAAGATATACAAATGTTCACATAACACCCTTAGCAACATGCCAAATGTTGGCATATTTTGAAGCTCATAGTTTCTAGCATATGCATTCAAAACATGCTTTCTGAGTTTTTCTTTTTTCCAGTACACTTTTCTAGAGCATAAGTGTACTAATTTTTTAAAAAATTTACCAGTTGTCCTGGGTTTGCCTTAATTGATTTTTTTATCACAGAAAAATGCATATGTGAAATATAAAAACTGTTATTTTCAGCATTCTCATTTTGTTCCAAATTTATTGCAGAGTGTTCTTTCATAATAATTCTAATGCTTTTATGGGGAACTTGTTTGTACCTAACCCAATTTTAATTCAATGTGAATTTGGATCAGGTAAAGTGCTGTTCACAGAGTGTATCTGCCAGAGTATAAATTGCTCAATACTAAAATGCCCACCCTCTAGAGAACAACTTCTGCAGGTACTTTATAAACAACTCCTGAGGTTACTCAACCTGTTAATTACCGCTGAAAATTCAGCCTGGTATCCAAATTATGTCTGTTACAAAGAATGTTTATGCCAGAATTGTCAGCAGCAAGCTGCCTTCTACATCCCACCCCTACTGCCACTCTGCAATGCCCTTGAAACTAAGCAGATACAGTGTCAGTGAAGAATAAAATGAGGAATTCATGGGAGCACTCATATACTGCAGGTACACACTCTGTAACGACACACTCCTGCTCTGTAAGCACTTCTTATACATCAGATGCTCACAACCTAAGTTACACACCTAAAAATAGCTGCTTGTGTCAGGAGGTTGTAAAGCTGGAGGTACAAGTACTACTTGCACCCAAGTCCCTAAAGCCAAATGGATAAATACTCCAGCTTTAATAATCACAACAAGCACCATTTCAGAGCACAATTACAATTGATCTACTGATGAGATTGGGTTCAGAAAAGGCTACTAACAAAAATCCACACCTCAGGATAAAGTTAATGAGGCTGTCGAGGGAGCAGCAGGGCCAGATTTAGTGCCAAAAATGAACCAGTGACACTAGAGAGTCGAGGAAGGTGAAGAAAAAGAGTGCTAAGTGATAAGGAACAGTGCAGCTCAGTGACAGATAGATTTAAACCTCTTAAGTTCAATAACCACATGACAAAGATTATTAAATCAATTCATAAGAATTATGCTGAATCCTGACTTAGATGCACACCAGACAAATAGCACAGCATTTAGAGCTAGGAAATATAAGTAGCCAAGAAGGTAATCTGTGTGTCACATGAAATATGAACAAGGAAGGGGCTCTCAGACTACTTGTAAGCAGTTCAGTGCCTTCTTGCTGAGCTATAGCAAATTTCTACCATCATGATGAAGTCACCCTGGCACCCTTTCCCTGGCACTTCAAATGCAGAACACAGGAACAATGGCAGGTGACGCTGAACTCAGAAAGGACCCTAAATCAGGACACACTCAAAGCTCAACACAAAATTTCCAGTTCTGCTTCCCAGGGCTTTTAAATTTGCCAGCCATTGTGCTGGGTTTAAGAAATACAGAAATGTGGTGGAATGTGGAGTAAATCATTACATTCTAATGGCTCATTTACATGATATATAGCTCAGAGATAAAGTCCACTCTACAGCCATTCCAGTGAAACCCTGATACAGGAGATCGTGGCAGTAGATGGTTGCTTGGAAAGCTGGAAACCTCTCTAAGTGAAACAAACTGGACTGGAAACTCCATATTGGATCTTGTTACTAAAAGGCCAGAGTGAGCCCTTTTTCTTAGTCCCAGAATGCAGGTGTCCAAATCCCACAAAAGATATTCATTCTGTGCCTCAGTTAAACAGTGATGAAAGAATGGGGAATTTTTTATAATTGTGTCGGGCTTCAAATCTGTTTTTCTTTTTTGATAAAACATTACTACTGCCCAAGGATGACAACATTTGGTGTTTGGTAGAGCTATCAGTGTCCTTCAAATGGCTTAATAACGTAGGTCAAAGCCACTACAAAAGAATCCAATATTGATAAATGAAAATTAATGTACATTGGGGAAGCAATGGGAATTAGTCATTCATCTTAGCAAGTTCCGAGCTGATATAATCCAGGAAAGGCATCTAACCAATATTGTGAAGACCTAAAGCATGGCCTGCAGCGGGAATGCAAGCTCATAAAAAGAAAAGAAAGTTTTACTATATAAGGAAAAGAATGAAATAATGTGGATTAAAACACCTGGAGATTTTCTGCATCTCATGAGGGATATGGAAGAAATGGGGCTCACAGAAGCAGACAAGTATGATGGAAGGAAAAAAAAAAACCCTCTTAGATAAGGATAAATTGCCTTTTAAAGTTTTCTTGTTTATTTTTTTGAAAAGAAGACAAATAGGAACAGGCATGACAAAAAGTGTATTAAGAAGTAATGAAAGCTATAAAGAAGGTCAACTGGGAGCTTTACTTCTTCTCTTCCATAATACAACAAAATGAGTTAGTTATTAAATTGAAGTGGGGCAAATTAGGAACTGATAAAAGGAAAATAATTTTTCTCACACAACACATAATTAGATTTTGGGACTCCTTACCATGGCATTTTGTTAAGGCCATAAATTAAACAAGATTCACAGAGGGAATAGATTTCACATAGATAAATTCTTGAGATACACTGTGGATGAAACAAAGAATTTTACTTAATGCTGACAAAGAATTATTTGAAGTGATTTAAAACTCTGGGTTTTAGATATTAAGACAAACTTAATGAGCACTTCACAGATGACCCCTATTAGTCAGAATGCTGGACAGCAAAACTAGAGCTCTCCTTCAGTACAGTAATCCCCAGGTACTTGTGTTTCAAACATTACTCTTCATGGCTATAAAGCTGGAAGTATGAGTTTACACTGCCCAGGGAATAAAGACAAGTTTGGGGTCAGGAACTCGAAAGGAAGGGGATAACTCAGGGAACAAACTAAGGGGCTTCCCAGTTACTCCTGTTTGAGATTTACATCCACAGCTGAGGAGAGATTCTGTATGGAAGAAGCTTGCAAAGATTGTTTTTGTCCCCTCCATCTTTATCAGCTACTTTTACTGTCATCAGAACATTTTTAAATGCTGACCATGAAACAATCCAATATGGCAGTTATCATGCTAGAAAGTACAGTTATTGCTTTGTTAAAAAACTGGAGAATTGTGATCCTGCACATAAAGAGCAAAAGTCTGTCACATTTCTCTCCTAAATGCTATCACAGTGCCCAGAGAGTCACTGGATCTGTCTCTTTTTCAGCGGTTGTGGTGCTCACAAATGCTGTTTGGCCAATTCCAAAACAACAATATACACAATTTACAGTCGTTAACTTAAAGAGCATTTTTTTTCTGAGTGGGAAAATAAAACACTAATTATTATAGGAAAGGCAGTAAGTAGCTGCTTGAAAGATTTATCACAAAAACCACAAGTGTTTAAATCAGAGTATTTCAGTTACTGGCAAGTACTGAGCCAATTATGGGGGCAATGGCAAGAGAAGAGCATGAGAAATAAATGAAATGGAAGCAGAAGAAAAAGGAAAAAAGTTGAAAATTGCAAGGACATCCAAAACTGAAGACATGCTTTAACTGACAGCTTGGCCTAGCACGAATACAGAATTTTCCAAACTAAAATGAGTATCTCCTCATGACTATACAGAAACTGTGTATTAGACACCCTTTGTTGGCCTGTGCTCAGTGATACACGTCAGGTGTTTAGGCCCACAGAATTTAATTTCTTCTTGCTCTTCTAACTTACAATTCTCCATTGAACTTCAGTATTGATTTACTTCCAAACCACATACTGTACCTTCTTGCACTATTGCTTTTTAGGTAAACATTAGCAACACTACAAGATGGAGCTGATCCAAAGTGTTTGTTAATTCATCAGTAGTGGGAAACCTATGTGTTTTCGAGCAATGCAAATTGGTTTGGCTTCTGCACAGCTTCTACTTTTTCCAAACACTGATGGCAAAGAACATTTCCCAGGATTCGTATCAAGTATTCATTTTAACAGCATTAATTTATGATGTAGGTTATTCCATTCTACCCTGAACAACATAACTTATTCAAAAAGCAAGCAATTTTCCAAAGTAAATACTCATTTTCCATTCTAACAGTTGTGCTCTTTGTGGATTTCAAGAGAAAGGGGATGAGTCTGGAAAACATCTTTTCTACATTTTTTTTTTCTGGAAGATCATTCATTATACTATTACGACATTTTAAATATACCTTAAAGTATCTTTTATCCCTACATTGAATTATTAACTGCCAAAAAGAAGGCAAAATACAATAATTCTGTAGTCATATTCATAGTCTATTGTTTTGATTACTACTAATGTAAGATCAGCTAATTAAACTCTCTCTTCAAATGAATGCTTGAATGAATTTTTAATTCACTCCCTGTTATCAGCACAGTTCTTCACAGAGCAGTGCTCTGCAGTTTATATCTAAACAGAATTTTCAGAGTCAAAATTATGCTCTCTATCCACTAAGAAGGAAACATTTGTGGGTGTGTGCATTGTGGGTCTGCGTAAAGGGGAGTGAACACAGCATTATGTTGGTGGCTGTAAATTACCAGCAAAAATCATCTTAAAAAAATTAAGCAACAGTTTTGAGAAGCATTTTTTTCTAGATTGTTGATAACACAACAAGAGTGTTTCTACTTGATGTTTTACACTAGAGAACTTCAAATACTAGGAAAGATAACTCTTTGCATGAGCAGGGGAAATGTATTATCGTGACATGATGGGAAGCAAATCATGCAGCTGTGAAAAACCAGGTGCCAGGATATCTGTACATGTAAGAGAAGCCAGCAGGTGATCACGTCCAGCCTCACTATCACCCAGCCTGTAGTGTGTAGGACTGTGAGATCTGGTGCTGTGTGACACTTTCTCCCAAGAATGAGGGCTTAGAACTGGAATTCTCAAGCCTCCACTACAGCGGGCACTGTATCTAATTTACTGATTTATTAATACTAATAGCATGCTAATAGAAATTGGTGAGGAAGTACCTTGGTGTGCTTCACACTGACACTTTGCCCAAGAACACACTGATCATCTGATGTTTTTACAAAGAATAAGCCATTCACTATTTACTACCAGGCACACCAGGGAGGCTGTAGCTATTAACATTTCTGTATTAGTAATATTAGTTTGTAGGATAGGGTACTTGGAAACACTCGTGCTGGGCTGCTACCACTCACTCCTCAATCCTGCAGGGTAACTACTGGCATCAACCACCAAGGTGAATGTAAACTTGAACCCCAAACTAGCAGCCTCTGTCTGAACTATCTCAATTTATTAAAACAAAACAAAACAACAACAACAACAACCAAAAAAAAACCCAAAAACAAACAAGCAAAAAAACCTCACCGCCATTTGGGATAGCAAAATTAAAAATAAAAGTCTACCCAAAAAAAAAATCTATGAGGGTCAACAGATCAGAACATATTGCTCTTCCATTTTCACAGCAATCACAGCTTGTGTGAAGCTGCCAGTATTCAGCATAAATAACACTTGGAACATTTCAGAAGACAAATTGCCTCCTGCAATGTGACATCAAGGTGGTATATGGAATTTCATACACAAATTTTGTTAGCTCAAAACATATTTGCTGTATAGGCCAGAATGTATATAGGAGCTTTGTATTGAAAAGCAGAACCAGCGCAGTTCATGTACCAAATTCTAGATAAGATGTTTTTGAGAAACAGGCATTTCTTAGTTGCTACAAAAGCTTCAGATGATAGTTAGTAAAACATGTATAAACAATTGTCGTGCATAATTTTTAAATTATAACCCTTAGACAAATAAATATTTTCTGGAAAATTCCAGAAATTTTCCAGCACAAAAGCATTTTCAATTACTGGCAGAAGCTTTCTATAGGTCTTTTAAACTTCTACTCAACAAGGACAGTTATCTCTATTTGAAAGTTCTTTTCTATATAACTAACATCTATTTTGTTCATTTTAAGTAAAAGAAAAAAACATGCTAAAGAGATTGCAAATTTTTGTTCCCTATTCTTATTTTTTCTGCCTTTAACAACATTATTTTTATTCTAAAACAAAAGTAGGTTTTGCTTAGCAGTGTTTGCTAAAATGCACACTGAAGAAACAGTTATGCTTTTATCAGCTCCTAGCTTCTTTCATCAAAAAAAAAGAATAAAGAAATAAGTAAATAAGAAATTAATACAGATTTCCTTTCAAAGCAAAACCTAAACTGCTTAATAAAAAGTATTTTCAACATTTCGAGTTATGTGCAGATAATATTTCAAAACACCTCCTATGAAAGATCACCTTTTGAAATAACATCTAAGAAAAAAATTCTCTCTCTAGACATTTTTCTTTTAAAATTTTATCCTGACCTTGAAATAATCTGAATAAATTTGATGTGGATCAAATGTGTACTAAAATAGCCCATTTATAAAGAGGAAGCTACATAGCCATAGAATTATTTATAAATAGATGGTTCATATAGAAATACAAAAACTGATTTTGCAGAAAAAGCATGATTTTAAGAGATCTGCAGCTGTTCTCAACCTTTAGCATTGCTTATGTGAGCCAAGAGATTTTTGTCTAGTACTGAAGCTAAATTAACTTCATGGCTTGGATTTATCCCCTTGGGTAAACCCCTAACGTACACAGTACCAGGCAAAAAGCTTACCCTCAATTTCATTTTCCCAAAATTGAAATGCTTTAAAAAATAAGCATAAATGTATTTCAAAATCCAATTGCTTTGGCCCTAAATCTATTTTTTCTTGGCAGGGTGCAGTTGTTTTTAATCTGAATGCTAATATTTTGCAATGTGGCATCAGATACAAAATACTAATTTACATTGTGCCAGAGATCTAGAGTATTTCAGTTACAGTCAATCAATAAATGATTAGGGGAGTGGGTTTCTGAACAAGAGAGCATTATTTAAACTATAAAATAATACTGCAAATTATTCTGTAGATGATATGTACCAAAATGTCTAGAGCAGAACTGAATTCATTTAACTGTCTCAAAGAGAGGGGAAGCAGAGTAGAAGGAAGGGCTGTGTGATTTTATATCAACCTGTTTAGAGGTGCAAAGGCTTCATCGAAAATTCTGAAGTAATAATTTAAGTTAAAACACCCTTAATAACTGAAAATTGGAAGTATTCGCAGACTGGGAGCTTCAATTCCAACTTTTATTCCTGCCAGCATACCTTGCAGTAAGTAGGGAAAAAATATAACTTGCTTAACTATCATGTGAAATATGTTATTTATAAAGTTAGTCCTTTTTTTTATATGCAGACATAGGCAGAATTCCTAACTGGATTTTTCTTTGGAAGAACTATGAAACAAGCTGTACTATTAATCCTTGGTGTTGTATTTTTTCTTTAATATATTGGATTGATTTTCATCTATCAGAAATAAGTAACACAATACATTCATCAGGCTAATAAACCTCATGTAGTCATTACTGACATTACAAACTGTAAGAACTAAAGGAATTTTCCCAATCATGTCTGGGAAAAGTTTTTAACGAGATAAAAACTCAGCAGAGAAAAAATAGATACATTTGACAGTTTTTCAGCTAATAGTTTTCTCTGTGTCCTTCAGGTTTTTGAATCTAATGGAAAAACTCTTTACAATGATGTAGCTCAACTACTACAGAAATGAATGGATTCACTACTGCTTGGAGCAAGCTTTTTTAATGTAAAAACTACACATTTAAGCATGATATTCTCAAATATCAGCTGGGTACTTCCCCCCTTACTGGACAGGTGCATTTCCTGCTAATAAAGACTTTCACCCCACATTCCCCAAAACTAGTCTAGTCCAAATAGTTTCATTGTTCAAGACAAAGCCTCATTTAGCCCAGCACACATTCTGAATCTCCATGAGATATTTCATGGATCTGCCACACAGCCAGACCACAACAACGCTTTGGTCAGGGTAAAGAGACTCCTTCCTCTGTACCAAACCCCTCCCTCGCCTTCCCTCAGCCACATCGTCCCTCCCCACCTCTGAGGACTGGTGAGTGCAATCTCATGTTTTTGGGAAGGCGAGGGAGGGGTTTGGTACAGAGGAAGGATAAAGTTAAAATTGCAGGGGTTACAAGACCCTCCTGCGTCCAGCCATGCAGCACAGGACAGGTGTCAGCTGAGGTGGGGAACAGAGAAAGTGTTCTGCTCTGCTGTAAGAAAAGAAAGTGCTTTTCTTAAAGCAGCATGCCCTCTTCCCTTTCAAACACTCTGGGAATTAGGAATACCAGACTTGTGGCTTGCAAAGAGGAAAGGGCCAAAGGGCTGTGTTAAATATTGGTGTTAAGCATGGGAACAGGAGATTAGCACAACCTGCCTCTTCCCTTGACATCTGCAACCATAATGATTTAAGAATCTACTGAAGAGGGCAGGGTGGGGTCGTGAAATGCAGAGTGGCTCTGAAGTACTTAAACATTTTACACTGCCGCAGCCAAACACCAAATTTCTCCAGAACTAGGGCTGTTTTTCTGCAATTTCTAAGGATAGCAGCCGTGCAGGCTTAAGGAATGGCTATTGTGAACCAAGAGTAATTTTAATACCAGAATATATGTATTTTCTTATTCTATGTATTATACTTGAATTTTTCCATTTCTGTAGCCTTTATTTTTCAATGAAGAGATTTACAGTATACTTTATAATATAGCTACTATGATAATAGTAGCTTACTGTATGTATTTTATATGAAGTTTTACAGAGCAGAAGCTTATTTATTTCACATCCTTTTACTGTAGATTTTACTTTAATATTGGGATTTGGTTTGAAAAAATTAATGATATTGTAAGCCCAAGTAGCTGACCAAGGATTACTGAGCACAGAAAGAATAATATTATCACCTCAGTGCAGGATCATAACTGAACAGGAAAAATCTCTGGAAGTTTTAAAGTCTGTCAAATGCTATAACCATGAATCCACAAGTAAATTCACATTCCTGCACTCCGTCTGTAGAATGTGCACAGGGAAAACAGTTTTTCAGTGGTATTTTTATAAAAGAAGCCTTGCCAGTTTTCATAAAAAAGGAAGTTATGGAAAGGAACTCACCTTTCCTTGGAGTTCTATTTCCTATTCTGATATATACACATATTCAGTATCTGCTTCAGTTTTAATTCAATCCTCCCTCAGAACATCAGCAATATCTGGAAGTCTACTTACCTCCTGATTTTCTCTCTGCCTAGTACTTTGTTTTTCATATTTAGTTTGCTGATCATATGCTTAACCATCTGATTTTCTTGAGCCTGAAAAGCAGTACAAAACTATCTGGATTGGTGAAAGGCTGAGGCCTTGCCTAGCTCCCTCTCCCACCACTTAGGAATAATTGCTATTTTCTTGACGGTTGACTTTTTTTCCTTCAGGATATCACAGACATAGAGGATCAGGGACAAGATAGGGTGCAGCTCTTGTCAAGTGTTTTGTAAGGGAGTTCGATTTCCATATCAATGAAAAGATCAAATATTAAATCAGGGGAACTTTATAAAATATTCACACAATTCTCAGAGCTACACCAAGTAACAGCACGAACCACTTGGGGCACAAAAGTTGAGGAACACAATAGTCCTTGGGGAAACTATCTGGAAAGTTAAGGGATGTAATGGAACTTGTACATGAAGAGGTGGCACAGGTCTTCCCGATTCACTTATCTATTTGCTATTTGACAATAAAAGCAGATACTGAGTAAAGCAACTACTTTACTTCACATCATTTCCTCTTTATTATTTAGTCTGTTCAGATATGCACTGTATGCCTTTCATTTCCATTCATAATTGCCTGCAGTATATGTCAGCCTAAGTTCTCCACATATATCTCTGCTAACAAAAAACTCAAAGTCATTGTTTATATGGTAAAATCAAGGACATGAAACGAAAACATAATCAAAGCCAAAAAAAGAAGACAAATAAAGCACCAATACTGCAAAATGGTGTGGAGTGTAAGAGCAATCAAGGAAAATAAAGGTGGAAAATAAAAGGAACATCGTAACAGCACTTGAGATAAATTATGACATTTCTAAGAACAAAGAAACCAGGTTATTACAGGAACCAGTATAACTTCTGATGCATGGATATTCTGGTGGCTGAAGAAGTGAACATTCAGTAGACATACAGTAGACACTGCTTCCAGTAAATTACATTAATCATTCTGTGAAGAATGAAATCTGCAGGAAATGCAGAGCAGTGCAAAAATTGCACATCTGAAGATACAAAAATGACAACATTAGAAGACTTCTGAAGAAAAATACTTCACAATCTTGGAATGATTTAATTTTAAGTGGTAAGACACAGAAGAAGCATGAAGAAATATCTTTGAAACCGAGACAACAGGTAGCAATTTCTGGCAGACAACTCTCAATTGCTCCATGCTTGTATAAATTACTTCTTTTTCTTAATAAAGGTTTGTTTTAATATAAGTAAAAGCAAAACCACTACTACACCAGTCTATATATGCAAAATACTGTAAAATCCATAATGAAGATAGATATCAGACTACCAAACAAGTTCTCAGACCCATCTCTGAGTCAATGGCAGAAACCAAGAATTCAAGAACTGGTCATTTCCTCCAGTTGGTGAACTTTAGCCTTCTCCATATGGTACCATTATCTTGCAACAAAGGAAATCTATTATCTTGGTATAAAGCACTGAAAGTATTTGCAATCCAGAGCTGCAATTTCCAGGTTAATGTCCTATGTTATAAAATTGGTGGGTATTTTGACTTCTATACATAATAAGCAACTTGAACTGGCAGGAAATGCGGGCAGGCTCAAATGCTTACCCCAAAACCTGAGGTAAACCTGTAGTTTACTTGTGCTGAGACACTCCTATAAACCATGCTGCTGGAACAGAGGAGAGCCTAAATGAAAAAGAAATGGATCTTTATATACCTTCTGCTTTTATGCTGCATTCCTATTCTTCAGCTGGTTTCTTTTAGCATCTACATCTCTAATGACAATTGACAGTTAAGGAACTTTATGATCTGGAGTCTCATTTTTATAATGGACTTCAGGAATAAAAAAAACCAACATGGGCTCAGGACAACCTGACTTGCCAAAGTATGAGAGTGCCAATGTCTGAGTCAAGCATTCCAACATGAGATTTATGTAATGTTTTTTCCAGTCAACAGAATATTCTTCATACTTTCAGGCAAGACAGCAATTAAAGATTGCCTTCTGTGTTTAGAAACTGAAAGATTCCTGCTTTTATGACCATCATTTTCTGCTGCTGGCTGACTCAGTATCTATCTCACAATTTGAATGCAGTAATTTCTGAATTGCCTGTCAAAAAATTACTCCCCTCCTACATTCCTGCAGCTTCACTGTCACCTATCTTAAAAATAAGCATTAGATTACTGTTATTTTGCTTGGGATTTAGATATTAGTTATTCACAGATATCATTAGGAAAATTTGATTTTTCATTGCAACATCTGGATATTTCCGGAATCAACTTTCATCCTATCTTTACTTATGATTTTATTCAGACCTGGAATTTGCCTTGTTACAGAACATGTGCAGCTCCTTGCATATCTAGGGCCTAAAACAAGGCACAAATGCATTCTTTTTACTGCTTCCATTTTTCGATGTTACTTCACTTGAGGCATCTAGAGCCAAAGCAAATCAATGCAGGCCCTTACTTTGGCTTGATCATAATCAAGATGTTGCTATTAATTACACAAAACTATGATTAGAAATTGACATGTTTTGAAGTGCTCAAATATTTATAAAACTCTAGAGCAAAACACAGACATGGTATCTGCCTTATGTACAGGCAGAGGAAATATGCACAGAGAACAGTCCGAGATCACAAGTCATCTGAAAAGTAATACATTTTGTTTGTCTGTATTTTCTAAAAAAACCTATTGCATTATGTTAAATACCCTGAGGGCTTAGAGTAAAACGTGACTGGAATGAATATAAAGAAAAAACTTTCTGTCTCATTAGATGATCTGAGTTTCAAAATCTGTTCTAAAAGTGTTGTAAAGTGTGTAGTGTTGTAGATTAATGCACTGAATACATTTCCACAGTGCTTGATGTGTTTCATAAAAGGTCCATTTCAGAAGTGTGCTGTATTATAGGTGAACAGTCGCAGTAAATAATCTTGTTACAGAAACCTAAGCAATTTTTACAAGGCGTATTTCTGGCTGACTGAACAATTTATTCTCCAGATGTCACATTGTATTTTTCCAATATAAAATGAAACAGCTTTTTTTTTTCTCTCTCCCTTTTTTCTTTTTTTTTTTAAGGCAGACTCTTTTGTTTGGATCAAAGGTACCTCCTTAAATAGAAAATTCTATTATTAAAACCCAATGCTGTATAAAATTTACACTGTATGTGATTATTATATGTAATTTATAAATTTATTTGTTTTAGTGGGATAAAAGACCACACCAAAGTGTGAATATTGCTGAGGATAGCTGTTTACATTTTAAAAAGAGGAATCATTAGTTCTCAAACAGATCATCTCTGTTGATCCTAAAGGTTGCAGGCATCTTGACTAGATCTATGTTTAGTTAAAACTGTGTCACTTCAGATGTTACCCACTAATAAACCCATATGTCACATTATAGGCCTTGGAAGATTACATGATAATGTGATATGATAAGAACTGCTTCTCTGGAAGGCAAGGGCAATTAAAAACATTTTCACTAGGCAGACATCATTAGTAGAGATAAACAAGGTAATTTTCCAGCATATATTTTCTTGGCTACAGAAAAGAAATACCTTCACAGGAAGCTCTCTCCCTGAAAAACTGACAGACTATCAGACTATCATTTTACTGATTAAAAAAAAAATGGAAAAATGATTCTATGCACTCACGGATATCACACATTTCTTTTTCTCATCCTGTTTTCTTGATTATAGAAACAGAAAATTAGCATCAAAGGATGAATGTCTTTAAAATATTCCCCAGTTTACTCTTCATTGTTTTTTAATAATTTTTCTGTTTTTACCTACCAAGCAGTGTAATCATATAGTCCTATATAAGACTACCTAAGAGTTGAATCAAAAAGTTTTCGTCTATTAATATGAAGCTGGTTAACTAAATCAAATTTCACCAAAAAGTTAGGATATTGATTTTGCCAGTGAGTGATCTGAAGCCTAACTCCCTATTCTGTATTTAGGTTTTTGAGAGATCTGGACCTCACAGCTACGAATTTTAGATGGTGTGGAGCACATGGAATAGGACTGGTTTGGATTATCTACATGGAAGGAGACTCCACATCCTCGCTATATAATTTGTTGGTCACTGCACAATAAAGCTCTTCCTCATAATCAAGTGGAATAACCCATGCAACAGTTTGTGCCTATTGCTTCTTCTTCTATGGCTTTTTATTACCAAGAAGAGCCTGGCTCCATCCTCCTACATCAAATTACCAAGGTTGCCCCTAAAGTTATTCAGATAGATTTAAAACCAGGTAAATTTGTAATGCAACTTCAGTACAGTCTCTGAAGAAGAGATTCTTTGCTTAACTTCACTCCCATAATGTATGGAGTTTTTTTCCCATTGTCATTTGAATCCCTACCCCAGTTTCTCATCTAGAAGCAGAGGTCAGAAAAATTGAGATAACCTATGCAATATGGAGAGAATATTAATTTGAGAACCAGAGTGTTGATCACAGTACTTATTTCTGGCCTGCTTGTGCAAAGGCAAATGTACAATCGCAATGGCTCACTAACTCCTTAGCTTCTCACTCCCTTCCAGGGTCCATTAGCAGGCTATAGAATTTCATTCACATCCATAATTTTTGTGGCTGAATCAGGATAATTGGCCTGGTCTTTATTCTTGCTTGAGAGCTGGAGGGTCTCTGACAGTCTTCTTATTAAGGTGATAACCTGTCAAACCCATGAATGTGCTGTGATATCTCCAGGCCTGACAGACAGTCCCCTCTGCCATACTGTGGGCTTGGATTAGAGCTCCCTTTTCAAAGTCCAATGGAGATGAATGAGAAAATTATTTCAAGGCTTTTTTGTACAAGACCCTTTATACATACTCAGATACTGATAAGCACCATGAAGAATCCTTCCATTGCTTATGAGTTATGAATGAATACAGAACAGCTATTTTGACTTTCGCTTTTTACCCAAGTTCAAATGGATTTCATTGAGTTTCCTCACCTAAGACTGACCTGATTCATGATGAGATGAAAGTAAGACAGTGTCTTACAGACCATTCCTGCTTAGATCTTCAGCAAGAACATCAGCACCAGCTGCATGGCTCTGTACTCCCTGTGGGTTGCTACTATAGCTTTTTAACACACCAGATACTGTTACTTTGGTAGGATTCCTTCTTTTTCCAGGGATGTGCTGCTCCTACACTGAGAACTGCACTGCTGAAGGACACCTCAGTCAGAGGAACATTACATGTGACATGAAAGGAAGACCTGGACCCAAGATGGAGCTTGAAAGTCATGAAAGGTGCCAGAAACAGAGGAGTTACACAGTAATGGACCAGACATCCTAAAAACACATCCAAAAGAACAAGCCAATGGAATTAAACATTCTTATCCTTAAAATAATCGTCCCTGGATTGTTTTTGCATGCCTTTCCTTCTTCCTTGCTTTGGAAGAGGTGTTAAAAAGGAGGCAGACCTGTGATGTACTACTCAGTAGCAGATGGCATGGGAGCCAAAAAGAGCAGCATTATTCATTTCGGAGATCCAGGGACAAATATGGTGGTCTCACATTAAAATTTTTTCCCCTCTGCTTCCAGGTTTGGAATGCATGAAAATTAACCTGAGGCTCCCTCACTTCCCCCTTTCAGAAGCCCAAAAAAGTGTCTGGACCAGAAGGAACATGTTCCATTGCCACTGCCATGTCCCACTGGAGAAATGAATGTGCCAACATAAGGTAGATGATGCCAGTAATAGACTGGAAGCACTAGGATCAGGTAAACAGGATCAGATTTTTAAAACTAACACAATTATTATCTTCTTGCCTTAAAAGTTTGCAATGAGAAATTATTGAAGCACAAATCAAATCACCATAACATAAGGTATAATGGCAAAAGCACTGAAACATACTTATTAATTAGTATTTCTGATACAATTCTTAAGGTATTGGTGAGCTTGAAAAATAAGAGAAAGCTTCAAATTGAGGCAAATTAGAAGGGAATCCTTTCACAAAAATACTTTTAATTGGCCATCATTTCCTGTGCTTCTGTTTTCTCCAACTACAGTCACTTGTGTCCCTGTTAACTGCCACCCTCACAGTCCAGTCTTTCTTTTCCCTCATCCTAAAATGAGGCAATAACACTGTGCTCATCAACTATCCTATTACCATAGAAATGATAGCAACATCACAAATTCAGCAGTCTGATTCCTTGACAGGGTTGATTAGGAATAGAATATGAGCTGGAGGAAATCTGAACCCTTGATTATACACAAATAGCTCTTATAAGGAATAGATACAGGAATAAAATATATTTAAAATCAGAAGAAGCATTTTCATATTCTACATAAGAAATATTTTTGGCACTTTTTAAATTTTTTTAATTGTTTGGAATTGTTTGCAGAGTTCCCTAACTTGTTTTTAAATCACTCATATACACACAATTAGTTGTCATATGTGCTCCAGAATTCACTGAAACATCAGTACAAGTACACCTTGTAAAACACTAGTTAGGACTCTACATTTCTTTCACAATAAATATGTTTAGAATTGCAAATGCACTATAGCCAAGTATACACAGCCACACAAACTCAGGCAAACCTGCAAGTTTATTATTTCCAATCAGATCTACTTGAATTCAAAGGCTGTTTATTTCGTGGCCTTTCTGAGAAGTTCTGACTATTTTCTTAATAAAACCATCTCCTACGAGGTGTTCTGCATCTTGCCTCAGTCGCAGGAAACCACTCTTCCCTGCACCCAATGAAGACCTTGGCTCAGTAAGACACTGATCATTTCCTCTCCCAGAGCTTCAATACCTTAATGAATGAATCAAAGCTGGAAACTTTGTCTCCTGAATCAAGACCAGTATCGAGCCCCCAGCCACTGAAGTTGAAAAAGGACTATTTTTATCATTGAAACCATTCATCCCAAAAGAAGAAATACCATATATGAAAATAGAAGTGTTCTAACAGTTCATTTTTCAAGACTGTCTTTTCGAGTTCTCACACTAAATGTGCTAAATCCTCAATTCGTATTTTACTGGAGAGTTGACAACTCTGAATCCAACCAGTTTATTTTACCAGTACCAGTGTACAGTAGGGTGTGCATACCCATTCCAGGCCATCTCTATTCTCAGGCCTGCTGCAGTGTTTCTTCTACTTCAGACTATTTAGTCAATGCCATTAATCAAAATCCTATAGCAGAAAATGCATGCATAAGTCCTACACATTTATTGCCATAGCAACAATTCAGGCTCTTGTTCATATGTCAAGCTACATCAGTGGAGATAAATTCTATTGTTTTCACACTGACAGTTCTCTCTGTGTTGGACTTAATCCATAGAAAAATATAGCTTTACCTCTTACTAAAATAAAACACAGACCACCCAACTCTCCAAATTCTCATTCTTCACTTCATAGAAGTAAACATGTTGAATAGTTATAAAATTACAGTTTGATATTCAGGTTTGCGACAGTAATTAAAGTGCAAAAAAATGGCTCAGTCCTCATGATATTGTCTTAATCTGTGGGATTGGTTAGGAATGTAATTCTCCATGAAAAGATGAGCTCATTTCTGTGAAGCCAAATAGCTGTGATACCAGAGCACTGCATTTTTGAATTAGATTGCAGTATTTTAAAATAAATGCCTTTAAGTTTTAAGTGAAGTTGATGAAGTTCATTTTCTAACTTAACTGTGATACTGTGGTTTTCATAACATAGAAATTAATGATTAATGCATAATATCCTGATAAAGATTTTATATTTCACTCACTCATGATAAAATATACTGTCATATGGGTGACTCACAAGTGCAAAAGAAAGATAAGAATCATTTTTCACACACAAGTCTCTCTAGATTTACTTGTGTATGCTTTATTATGAAGAAATCTTAATGCCTGATATAATTTAATATGATTTTACTGTGTACTAGATCACGGTTTTGATTCCTATTTCCATAGACACAGTATGTTTCTCATTACCACAGACTAACAAGAAACCAGTCTCTCATTAATAAAGTACTTCTAACGCTTCATACACTCATTATTCCCTGTGTACAGAGCATCACGCTCCCTATAAAGGCAGAAGCCTCGCATCAGCACTGAAGACACATCCTTTTCAATCTGACCCTTTTTCCACTTCCTCATGCAGATTTAAGTCCCTGCTTTTCCAGCATGCTTCATATTGACAAAGCCTATTACTGTGATATACTACACTGGAGTTCATTTCAACTAATATCCACAGCTACATCTGTTACTGTCAGTGCCCAATCCAAGTTCCTGCCTCAATGAAGATGAAGACAACCATTATTATTTACTTATTGTCACGCCACGTTATGCCAGTATCAGGAACTGCTTCACATACACACCGTGTGTGACTTGCATCAAATATATATATTTTTAAATGGGGGGCTTTGTGTAATTTGTAAATATCCTGTGAACTTCATTCATATTAATGAAGCAGCGTTCGCACTTTACTGGCATTTTTATGCAAATTGCAGTAACTCTTTGTGTGCCATGGCTCTGTACGTGACACAGGCCACAGCTCCTGAGGCAAGACTCTTATTTCTTGGATGAGCAGCACAGAACAGAACATGCCTTTTCCCCACCACCTGAAAGAGAGAACCAGGGGTTCTGAAGAGCTTAAGCATAGGATATACCAAATAACTTGAATCTTGCAATGCTCTTAAGAAGAACAACTAACAAAATATATTTCAGAGTCTGAGCAATTCAGAGCAAAAGCTCTTTCTGAACTCCAACAAGTAGTGTTTTACCATTTTTTCCTTGCACCAATTAAAATCAACATGTTTCTTATTGCTCCTAAATCAGGCACACACTAAGTTCAATAAAATATATTTTTAAATAGTAATATTTGAAGCAGAACAAAAGCAGCTTTTTTCCATACACATGAATTACACATCAAAGTAAAATTTTAGTTCCCAGTTTAGCACTGCCCTCTGGTGATACACATCTTGGATATGTCTGTGACCTACTTCATCTCAGTGTATCAGGCCCAGACCTGGACAAGACTAAAATAAAATTTAGCCATTTAAAACCAAGACAATAATTTCTTCATCTTCTAATACCTCACCCTATATTTCTGCCCACTACGTTTCCCAGACTGAAGCTGGCTTTGTGCATAGGCAGAATTCCAGCCATCTGGGATAGGCTTTGGATGGAGTCTACTAAAACCTTACAGATTTGTCCTGTCATCCCCTAGGAGTCCCTCTAACAGGAGTGGGTTCTCAGCTTCCCAACATACATCTGCAGCACAGACAATCTCAGCCACGCTTTATCTTCCAAAGCCTTCGGTATCTCCTATCAAACAAGTGTTTTAAGCCATAAATCTGTCTCTAGGTGATTGTATCTGAGTTTCAGGGAGTCATCTTAATCCCCACAGGGCTGAAATTTATGAACACTGCTTTCAGCAGAGGGTTTCCTGCAACATTTGATGTCTGGTTTTGTATCTCATTAGGAGGCACCCAGTTACCATACTATTGTTTTGCAGCCTAATGGATTTAAAAATGTTAGGAAACACTGAGCTGCAAAATTTTCAATATTCATTGATTATTATCAAAGAATATAAATCTTCAGTCCTAACCTAGAACACTGAAAAACATTAGTCCATTGTTCCTATCATGAGACTAATGAGCAATGCTCCACTCATAAATGGGTATTTTATGCATCTGGGATGAAAGGTTGTATGGAAAAATGGTCTGCCACATATTTGTCATTGGTGTGAAAATCCTTTTCAAGGCTCATTTAGAGAAGCTTTCAGGTGCTGAACTCCTTTAAAGGTCTGACCTTTCTTGTGGCTCCTGTTACTGTTGAAAGTGCACCAAGAAGGAATGAAACAAGGGCGTACATTGAATACAATATGGTGGAAAGAACTGAGAAATGTAAGATTCTTAATTAAATATTTTAAGTATAGGAAGATTCTATAATGTTTAGAGGGAGTTTTTTACCACACCAATGAAAACGTGTGCATTTGAAATCTGGGTCATAGTTGTAGGTAAATAGAGAATGCCACAAATACACAAACCTGATGTGCCTCCTATAATGATAAATCAAAACAAAATGAATGAACTTTCACTCCAAGTTCATTGTGCAATACTTCACATTATTAATCAGAATTATGTCACAGAATTATTGCTTTGCTTAATAATGTGTTTAATGTAAATTTAATGTAAAAGATCCATGATAGAAGCAGTCAAAGTTGTGTTAAAATCCTTTTGCAAAATTCAGCCACTGCATTAGGAGCTTTAGGCCAATAGCCTAATGTTAATTTGGATTCTAATCTATTATTTTGCATGATATTTAATGTGTTTTTGTAATTAGATTTTTTTTGAGACACTGCAAGAAAAAAAAATCATATGGGTCAGAGTGCATGACTGTCATTAACTACAGAGCATTCTGGGACATGAATAATTATAACACAACTTCTGCAATGAAATAGTATACACTGTACTCCAGTCAACAACCCGTGTCTTATCCTGTAAGAGGAAAAAACACATGGCAATGAAGTGATAAACACCTGCAGCTGTTCATACACACTGCTCCCATTTAAAAGGTTCTTACCCTCTTGCCTGGTCCAGAATATTAATTTACATATTCATACCCAACTTGGGTTGAGACAAAAATTAAATATATCAATGCGCTTCTGATAAACTTCACTCCAAATGAAAGTTTGAGAATAACTATATAAAATACTGTTCTGGAAGAAGCAATGATATAAAAACCTCCAGGGAAAAGGGCACAAGTCTACTCAAGGCAAGACTGGTGAATACAGCAAACCTCAGAAGCTATGGACAGAAAGAAGGACCATAAAGAGTTACATCTCCTTTTATCAACTTCCTTCTAAATTTCCAATGGATCGGTATTAATCTTAAAACAGTGGTCAGGAATAATAAAGTATTCTTTATGTTCTCTAATTCTCATCAGCTTTAAATCAATTACCATTATGATAAACTACTATAAAGTAAAAAGAAAAATTTATGATCTAAAAATAATTATTCAATTCAAATGGAGGCTTGATATCCTTTAATTAAGGTGAAAATATTTTTTTTTTAAAAATCAAGCAACTTTCGTTTGCTCTTATTAAATTAAAAGGAGAATATGCACACATTGATTAATTTTTATCTTGCCTTTTAGGCCATATGGCCAAATCCTGCTCTTGTCAGCAAATTTTGACCAATTTTCTCTTCTCAGTGGATTGTCCTACTAAAAATACTCAAGGATTGTTTCAGTTAGGCTCTGTGATATTTATCACAGCCTAATCTGACACACCTCAAAAATGTATAGAGGTAAGAGTACAAAAAACCAAAATAAACTTCATTTCTGAGGAGCTCCTCAGAGAAATGCACTATTTTCTTTAAAAAAAAAAAAAAGCCACAGGAAAATTAATAAAGTCATTTGGCCATGGCTCTAAAAGCTGTTTTTTTCTCATCAGGGCACTGAAAATTATGCAGTGTGACTGAAACAAGATTAATAACCAGCATCCTGGTCCTAAGATCTACTGTACTCACAACTTGGTTTAACTTATTATACCTTAGTTTAGCACTAGTGAAAGGCACTGATTCTATACACACCATATGAAAATTAATTTTTAGTTGCCAAGTGCAAAGATACGTTTCCAAAAAATGTCCATGTGCATGCCTATAAAGAAGAGGAATGATTAACCTGTAACTCTCTTGCTAAAAAGTAAAACAAATAGAAAAAGAAGAAATAATCCCTTGCATTTTTTTTCTCAGGGAGCAGTAAAGGCAGCAGAAAGAGAGACAGTGCATCATAAGATAATTTTCCTTGAAGTCCTAAGTTCTCTGCACACAAAACCCAAACAAATGGGCTCTGTGCCAGAATACCATCAAGAAAATACAAAAATAAACAATCTAAATCCATAGGACATAAAATGTTACACCAAATTGCAGCTGAATCCCAGGTGCTGTTGTAAGTTTGCCACCAGACTATCAAAGAACAGACAAATGACAGTACAAAAAAACAACTCTAATGTGAGACTTAACAAACTAAGTAATCGACTAGTCAGCCCCATAGTAATTATTGTTATATTTTACCTCATGCCCTGCTACCTGATGGCCACACTCTCAGCTGTAAAGGGTTGCAAGAAGAAAGGGAGAGAAAGGAAGTTCTGTAATACTCTGTTTCATTATGCAAATGTCAAAAGCAATCAGATCAGAAAGCCTCCAGGAGGATCTTGGGGATGGAACAACAGTCTCACATATCTCCTCTTCATCGCTGCTTTTAACTTCCCTCTTGTAGATTCCCTCTTGTTGTGCATTCCATGACATCATAGAACTCCTGGTGTGCTGTGAATCACCCAAAATCATGATGACTACTGGTAAGGTTCTCCTTTTAAAGAGCTTGCAGGTTTTCTGATGTTGTCTTTCATTTAGAATTAAAATTATACATTTAAAGTGTTTTATATTGTAGCTATTTAATAATGTAACAAATTTAATGAAACAAACATCACCCAGAAAACAATCTTTGAGATAAATACTTCCGTAAAAAAAAACCCGAACAAAGGCCAAAGGCTGGGACAGAGAGAAAAATTATTCCAGAGTGAACTGTGCGATTTTATATAAAATAGAGCTACCATTAATATAATCCAACTAAGTCAAGCAATTTATGATTGATTTATTATATTGGAATCCATTAAAAATATTCCATTGCCATTTAAAACCATATAGTCATTAAATATCTTTGAAAACACACATTCTCTACTGTCATTATAAGATACTCTTGACAGCACATCATTTTTAATGGCACCATTATAAACAGGATTGCAAATGGCTCTGTTTAGTATGTAACAGAATTGGAAGTCAGTAATATACAGAATCGTATTCAACATAATCAGATAACAAAGAGCACTGAAGGAAAGATGAGTGCCCAATTAATAGATGAATAATTATTTTGTGTAAAATGAAACGCATTTTAAATAGGGTGCCAAATAGGCATTTTAATGGAAAAATGGAACCGTGGAATAGACTTGATGTACATTACTTACAAGTACAACATGAACCACTGGTGCTGATATATGATCTAAATAGGAGATAGGGGAGGAAAGATTATGCCCAAGGCTAATTGCTGTGATAATGCTGGTTTCCAATTGCAGCAAATTGTTATATGCCTAAACCAACTCCCTGATCCAGTACATGTGCCTTAAAACACAATTTCAACTTCACTCTTGTTTTTTTCCCTGGTCCTTTCTAATAATAGGTTATTCAACAAACAATTGTCCAATACTCTTGTCCCTTGAAGTGCATGGGAGTAGTCAGTCTTCAAGTGTCATTAGTCCTCACCTTCACAGTAAGGAATTTGTGAATCTTAAAGGATCTCAGGAACAATAAAGTTCATCTTTAGTAAGCTATAGTTCAGGAAGCCAGGCATCTGAAATTAAAACCATGTCCTAATTCAGTATAGAATAGACAAGACAGATATATATGAAGTAAAAAGGAAAGGAGAATTTTCCCAATGCAGCACTATCCCTCACTAACAGTGGTATGAAGAAAATAGGTCTCCTGACACTATAAAAACAAATGGGACTGTAGCAACACTCATCAGCACAAAGTACTCACTCCTGGTGCCTTCTCCCTACAAGGCCTGCAAGTTCAGGAACAAGGATAAGTAACTGAAAACAAGGTTCTGCAATAACTGTCTCTAATTGATCTTTGTTGCAACACAGACACATTAACATAAAGCCATAGGGCATTTTTAATTATGTCTTATGAGGTATGGAGGTATAAGTTGATATTCAGGAAGGTCCTAACCAGGCACCAAACTTGTCAAAACTAACAACCAAAATAAATTTGTGTGAATGTGGACTCATGTATTCATATAGGGATATCATCCTTTCCACAGAATCTCCAGTGCTTGGGAGAAAGTCTAAGTAGAGATATTAAAGTGGGTCACCACAAGTTTAATTTCTTTCATTATGTCATTTGTGGTAGTGCCATCCAAAAGGAAGAAATGTCTATGTACAGTAACAAGTCGTTCAAACTGCCAAAATCTATTACATACCTCTGTATCTGTATAGAGCTGGCTTACAGCCATACTGAGTGAATTTAACAGTACCCTTACCTACAAGTATTAATGGCTGCATATATTTGCATACTTGTCTGGTTGTCTGTGATCTGCTCTTACTCAATCAAAAATAAGGAAATATGGATTTGCACACAGAGGATCACCTTAACTAGTACTGATATGATGTTTCTCTGATCTTTCTAAAAGAAACAAGATTTGTGATTCCTTAAATTTATTGTAATGTGTTGGAGTATTTATGTTTTGGCATGTGACCATGAGGACTGATCATCTTTTTAACCTTTCTACTGTTAGAAAACTATCTATAACTAGAAAACTATGTTTTCCCTTTTCACACTCCACACTATTTATGTAATAAGACAATATACAGAAAAAATATATTAAATCTGAGACTAAAGATGTTGTGAATAACTACCTAAAAGTTGTTCTGTGTCAGTACTTTTCCCCAAACTGCAGTCAGGCATAACTCCTGGCCATTTTTGTCTCACTCCCCAAACTTTCTCTCCACTCTGCCATATCAGCCATAAATATAAATTCTCCCTTACATATATGACAATCTCTGCACTGTCACTGGTGTTATTACTTTTCACTATTACTCAATGTCCTATGCAAGTGAAAAAGCATTTTTTTGTCTTTAACACAAAACATTATAAAAGCTTTTTTACTGATTTTTACTTTTCTAAAACTAATGCAAAACATCTGTACATATAAAACACTGTTTTCTTTAGTAGTCTAATGCTGTCAGTTCCACAAGGATATTAGAGCTAACATAGCCAAGTGATAATAGGCAGTACATCCTCTACCTCAGCTGAAATCTGACACATGGATGGGGGGTAGGGATCAGGTGAGAAGGTTTTAACCATCACATATTGCAAGTTACAAGGACTTGGACAACCATGGGGATTAAGATGCAAGTGTTGAAGGAACAGGGAGGTAACTCAGAATTCTGCTGTCCTGCTGCTGCCAGACAGGGCTGTCGCTGCCTAAATATCAAGGTGGCTCTAGACCAGTTCCCCAGAAGGTATTGCTGGCTGCATTCTCTGCCCAGCAGGAGCTCACTCTGAGCCAGGGCTGCAAGAGCAAGGATATGGACTGCTCAAATGCCTCACAAGGTCAAGTATTAGGGGAAAAAAATCACCTCATGGAGGACTCTAATTTTATTATCCATAAAAGTATCAGTCTTGAAAAAATGCCATTTTAAAGTTTTAGATTCCTAGATGTAAAATGGGATAACTGTCCAAGGCTGCTGAGAGGAAATATTTATTCATGTGCATTAAGGTTTCCACAACACAGTGATAATTTCTACAAAAAGCCCATCAGAAATATATTTTGTCAAATTATATCAGGTTAATAATTTTTTCGGTCAGAATTACTGCTTGTTAAAACAGTCTGAAATATGTTATATATATGGAACATACGAAAAGATTTCATCATAACAAATATATATAAATATATAATTCAGCCTGATTTTGAATAATCTAGTTTTTGAATCCTTGACTTTTAAACCTTACAAGCCCTCTGTTAAGCATCTTTGTTACACGTGTCATATATAACAGAATGACCTTCATCCATAGCATCCTTGTAGCAGAACAGAAGCATTTACTATAGATTTTATTATAAATGCCTTAATGAAATTCTAATCAATAATACTTCAGAGAATGGTAAAGAAATTGATTTCATAGATAAAAGGAGATGTTATTATCTCAGCTCAGTAACTATGAAATAGAAAGATGAAAAAGTCTGTTTTTCATATGAGAACTGAGCACAGCTGTACAGTTATATAATAAAGTATCACTTGTATCCATGGCAATAGGGAATAATTGATGCACTACAGTTATTTTTATAAACCCAAAGAAAAAAAAATCAACTGGAAATTTCTTTGCCAGTTTCTTGGCATTGTATGTTTTTTATCTGTACATAATGTACAAATTTATAGTCTGAATACACTCACTGATCTGACTCGTTGAATAAAACATGCTGGGTTTTGCTGCATATTAAAGAAGATGGGGATCTCATGCCCTACAACCAAGTCTTTCATGGGGGATTTAATGAAAAACATTTCTTGGAATGAGATATATTGTTACCTTAAATTCAGATTGCATTGGATTTGGGATCTATACACCATAGGGCTCGTTGTTTTTTTTTAATGACTAAAATGTTTTTCAGCTGTCTTACAGTGAAAAGTTTTGGGAAATTTTAGTGAAAGTCAGTGGATGCCTGTAATGTAAAAAATCTAATGGAGACCCAAAAGTTTAGTATATATTGTCTCTTGGACCTTCCCTGACACAGTTACATATCTTGGCCCTGCTTGAGGGGAAAAAACAAATATGTCAAAATTCTTGCCATTTTAAAGGAAGGTCCACACTGACCCCTTGAAAGTATATGAGAAAAGGGTATTGCTAATGTTTGGGGGTTATTGTGATCATGAGATGAATTCATGAGGCTACTAAAAGAAGGTTCAGGTGCTCCTGTCAGTCTATTAATACCAATCTTCTCTACAACAGAAAGGAGTTACTTTACTTTCTTTTTTTTCCCTCCCAAATGCAGATCCATTTATTCATAACAAGATTTGCATTTGCAATCTCTTCTGTTTTCTTTGCTTCAAGAGATGGCAATGTTTTGCTGTAAAGACAAGTATTCCATCAAATCAAACCTCTTGTACTTTTTCCTTAGCATGTTCAGTTGCAGGATAATTTTCCAGTGGCATTCAGATGACCATGTCAATAAGACTTTTTGTGATGAACCCTTTTGATTTCACCTTTTAAAAAATTTGTTCAAATCAGAATTCGAATTGTTTTTTCAAATGGAGGATGAACCATGCTACTTGGTTTCTGATTTATCCCTAGCTGACTCCTGAGATTGATTAAATAAATTGCATCTTCAAGGCAATGGACAGAAAAAATCTCAGAACTTCTTGTTAAATGCTAACACATAATACATAAACCTTCACAACCATTCTCCAAAGTATATGGAACATTTGTGTATTCAGTATTGTATTTCCCTCCTTTTCACACCACAGCATCATCACCTTTTCTCATTTCTATCAGTGCTCCTTTTCACTTTCCCCTTCCCTGGCATCTGTAGGAAACATTTGCCTGAATTATCAGATGGATATGAACACAAGCTATTTGCTTTTCAGAGATTAAAAATGGATAGTCTCTTAGAAATACCAGCTGCAGTTGTTTATCAGGGATTCTATTATTTTGGAAACTCTGCAGCACCATTTGCTTGAGCAATAGTCCTGTTACAAAATTTTTCATGAGACCAGCTTGAGAGTGCCTTTAAATATCTGAAATGGAAGGAGGCAGGGGTGTATATAAAATTCACATATCCACTGTTTGTTTCCTCTATGCTGGAATTTATAAGTTTATCTGGCAATTCATGGTGAGCGGGCTTGACCCAGACCTTTACTGGACAGCACCAGGTACAAGCTACAGCACACACAGAAAGGCACATTTTTGCCTAATACAGACTGGTTTTAGCTCTGACTTCCCTTCTGCCATTCAAAAATTACAGCCACTTTTAATATAATCAGTTCCTTATCAGGTAGTCACTGGTCTTAATTCTGTTTAGATTTTAATCACAATCTAAAAATAATTCTTCTCCATTATTTTATCTTTTTAGGCTATTACTTTTCCTTCTCTCCACCACTATATCAAAATGCCTTTTGTCTAGGGATACTGAACAGGGAATTAAAATGCATTAACAAAAGAAAGGTTATGGACTGTGAGTCAGCAAGAACAAAAGAACAAAATACATCATGTAAAAGCTAATAATATTTAGATAGGGAGCCCAGAATTTAGCATTTTCATTATATTTTTCAGTTAGCATGAAAGTTTAATCTTCCACTAATCATTTAAAATGTAAAATAAACGGGGCTTGGGTATATCACAGTCTATACTCAGGTCCCCAGGAGAGCAAAAACCACAAAAGAAACCTAACAATATGATGCTATATATTCTGAGATATTGCCATTCAATCTGATTTGCCACATGCCCATACATTTTAATGCTGACTTCATTATGAAATCTCTTCTTGATTAATCATTGGTGAACAATGACTAAATTGCACTCCAGCATCATCTTGGACTGGGACATTGTTAGGAGCAACATGCATTTGAAAAGCAAACCAGATGGGCCAAGGAAAGGTCAGTGTGGTACCACCACAGCCACAATGGACAAAGCTCATAAACCAGTGGCAGAAGTTGTTGAACTGAGATTACAGTAGCTGTAAGAACAAGCTGTGAGATTGCATTCCAGTTCTCTCTCCAGTGTGTGTTAGCTTCTTGCTTTTCATGGTAAAAACTTGCCATTACAATCTCCAACAGATGTTTCTATTTAATTATCACACACATAACCCTCACTGCTGTGAAACAAAAGGTGTCCTACAATTTTCCCAATTTATAAATAGACAATCTATCTCTAAACACATACAATCAAGAGATTTCAAAAACAACAAATCCTGCTAAAGGGATGGAGTACAAAACTGCCCTAAAACCTTCCATAGCTGCCATTTCAGCATTGAAAGTGCCACAGGGCACTCCTGATCCACCTAAAAGTCATGTCAGTTCTCCTTCTGTTTCAACCTCATTTCACATTTGATTTTGGTCACAATTCTCAGGGATAGCTCTCCCAAGACCTCAAGTGTGGTAATTTGCTCTGCATACTCAGAGAGCCTGCACTAAGCCTCTTCCTGGGCACTGATGAGGACCCCTCATCAGGCTCATTCAAACACATGTGGAATGCAAGGGAGTGGAAAACCAGCACAAAATCCAAGGAGCCACAAACAAAGTGGGCCTCAGCCTTGCTTTAACCTCTCAGTAGGCCACTGCCATGGGTGATAAGTGGTCACAAGCCTTTAGCCCAGGCCTACCACTGATGAGTTTTGAAGCGACCATCTACAAATACTGTTTAGCCATAGTAAAAATAGTATTACCACTAAGTCTCTACATTTCCTTTAAAATAAATACTGGTTATTTATTGACACTGATCTGGCATTTATGTGAATTTAAAACTAAGAGAACACTTAACAGACTCTTTTAAACACTATGAGAATTTGCATAACATCATGGTAGTCTATATATTCTATTACAGATGACATTTGTCAAGCTTAGGAAGTTCTGGCAAATTGATATTTTGAAGTTACTAAAGAAAACATCATAAAACAATCTTATATCTGATATACTGAGATGAGAAAAAAATCTCAAGAAAATTGCAATACATGGCTTCTAAACATCATCTCCTTTTTCCAGTATCAACTGAAGTTGATCTTTCCTCTACAACTACCCTTGCTCACATCAGATTCAACTTCATGATCGCATTACAAGTGGCTGAAAGACTGGATTTCTTTTTCTAATGCCTTATGTCCAGTGGTAAAATCTTCATGTACACAGAAGTATATTCTGAAGTTTTAAGAGTCTTGGTCTTGTTTCAGCAATACATGATAGAAAACTTCATATATTCAACCAAATTAGGTACTGAAGCTATATAAAACTACACAGAAACAATTGGAAAGATGCATTTTTCTACTAAGCTCTGAAACTTTCACATCTGAATCATGGCAATAACAAGCCAGGAATGATTAAAGTTGCCCATCCAATAGCTTGTAATTTAACCCAGTATATCTATTTTTGCCAGATGTATTTATGGGTCTCAAAATAATGCAGAATACAGAGAGTACTGTTGATATACTCCTTTCTTCCTTGCTCAAGGGTTTTCACAGTAACAGCAGCACATAATATAAAGCAATTGGCTTTGTTTTTAATAAGGTTAATGTCCTTTCCTAAAAGACCACAAAAAGTCTAAGTCAGATGTTGAATTCACAAGCAATATCCAAGGGTCATCTGCAAGACTGCAATAACCAAAATCTTATAAAGGAAAGTCACAGCTATATGAACTTCATATCCAAGTGACATTAAAATTTTTCACATAAGAGTTTTCAATAATAAATAAAATCAGCAAACTACTTTCCAGATCTATTTTATATTAAGGAAGTATTGCAGTAGGTGTGTCAGGGGTTATAATATAGAATTTCAACAGAACAGCTTCTAGGACCACTGCACTCTCTTGTGCTGGTTTAGAGGAGCTACACTGTACCTGCTTGAGATCATCCTATGCTCGTGGTAGCAGTGGGAGCTGTAGAAATCACCCTCACCAAGACTCATTTCACTGCTTACAAAGGATAAACTCACACTTCTCCACTCCAGGCTAAAGAAACATTGTCACGTTGTCCTGAAATTGCAGAAAGAGAGAAAACTGTTCCCTGCAAGCTTACAAACCAAGGAAAATAGAACCTTCCCACATTTATTCAAATCAGGGGCACTTCCCAAAAGATCAATATACTTCTCTGTGATTCAGTTGATGATGGGGCCTCTGGTGCAGGCCAAATGCCTTTCTTACTTCAGAGGAGATATGAGATACATATGACACTCCCCTCAGTGGAATCTAATGCAAGGACAAATTCTTGTAGCCCTCACTTTGCACATTTGGTCGTTTTTAGCTGGTGAATCAATAAAACAGAGTTACTGTTTCTGCGCTGTTTCTGCACTGTCAAACAAATTGTCTTTAAGGGATACACCGTCATTCACCCCTAAGTACAAAACATTCAGGTTTTGGCATAACTTCCCTTTCCACAATTTAAATCTACTTTTCAATATGACATCCTCCTGTCAGATTAGAGAACTCTGGTTGGGATGTGGTAACATCCTGTCTTTTCAGCTCTGCCAGTAAGGATACTCTTTAAAGTATCCACAGTGCTCGAGGACACAAGGAAGAAAGTATTTTAGGTTTATAGAAGAGTAAATTCTTATAGTTTAATTTGGTACTTACTGGTTTAAAAAGCTTCTGACAGAAAAGCATGGAAGGTACTTGTGCACAGAGGGTATTAATTGGATGGGGGCTGCAGGAAAGAACATGTTATAAAGTTATCAGAGAAGTGACCGGTTTGTCAGGAATTTCTCTTGCAAGCATGTGGATATTCTGCACTTCTCTACATCTCACTAGCTGTGTTAGATACTCTGGTGTATAGTAACTGTTCAGTACCATTGGGGAGTTGCAAACAGTTGAAAAGTATCTAGTGTTCCAAAGATTTCCATGGTTTTGTACTGGCAGAAGCTACTTACTATGGATGCAGTAGAATATGTCAACTTTCTTTACAATTTTACTTCACTCTCATTTTAGAACCATTCAGTTGGTAAATCTTAGACTGCAGGGAATTTATTTCTCATTATGACTTGAAGAAGTGTGACTGGTGAATGGCTAGATGAGAGTATTATGGGAAGCTCCTTTCAAGGTGAAGTCTCACTAATATATTTTTATACATTTTATACGTGAATATAAATTTCATAGCTATAAGAATCATTAACTGTTTGATGATTTTTCCATTTGGGTTCCTAAACTGCATCTTAAATTGAGACTTATATAATCTGTAGAGTTTCTTCCTGCATGGAAGCAATTCCTTATAAGAACTTAGGTGACCTTTCAAAAAAATATTTTGTTTTCCTATGTGAACAGCTCCATTGAATGGAAGTCTGAACATTAATAAGATAGGTATAAACACTCTGCTGGCATAGCCACTGATGTCTGATGACTTAGTTTGGCACGTGTAGATTTCTATTTTTACAGATTGCTTTTGCATACTATACCTTGATAGGCTATTAATTTTATTATTATTATTATTTCCGAAGATTTTACAGAGTACTTAGATATATACGCATTTCAGAGAGAATTTGATGGCAGGATGAATGTTATTGAACTCTATTTATTAGAAACCCTGTGAGTCTAAGTTTTCCATTCCTGATAAGAATGTCATCTGCATGGCTTTGCGATAAGATTATTTAAAAACCTGTTCTGTGCAGAAGCTCTGTAAAAGGTTGACTGTGCAATGCTATGTGTACTTCTGGTTGGATATTTGGAAGCTATATTTTTCTGAATAAAGATGAAAGGGGTGAATAATAAAACATCATTGGGACAATAAGACAGTTTAAATGTAAGCTTATGGCACTCACTGTCAGGTGAGAAAAAAGAGCTACAAAAATTAAGTAGTAGTGGCATCATCTGGAAAAATGGAAATAGTTGGAAATAGTTTTCTGCACTAGAAAAAGAATCACTGAATGTGTAGTACTTAGTCAGCTAAAACAATCAGAACTTTTTTAATTACTGCCAACATTTAGGTTTAATTCTGAGCCAAATAAATCCTGGTGGAAGATTATCTTCAGATCATCTATTGTATTGAAAATACAATATTGTATTTTCCACTAACACTCCAGATCCTACCACAGCACCTCTAAATAGAACCAGTATGTTCAGATATTCACCAGCTAAGGACATTTCTCAATTTTAGGGTTTTTTTTTTTAAACCTTAAAGAGACTTAGTGTAAGTTTCATCTTAGGGACAGGTGTCTTTTGTTATCAAATGCAAATATGTGTTTGGTTCACACCTTCCACGAGTCAACAAGAATGGCATAGTCACAAGGCAACGTCCTACCCAAACTAAGGGGCTGTCTTCAGGTGGAAAGTATGGCTTACATAAATCTTACTAGATATCCAATGGAAAAATACACACAGGTGTCACACTACCCAGTACTATTACATTCCTCTCACTTGTAATTCCAGCCAGGAAACAGCAAGCTTCACCCTTGGATAGACTCATAAATAGTTAAGTACCCTCTATCAACAGACGATAAAAGGGAAAAATAACCAATAAAACTACATAATGAACAACTACTGAGCAAACAGAGCTATAGCACTCAAACACAGTGAAGTTATTGCCTAGGCTATTACAAGGATTTTACAGTAATATCATTTGATTTTCCAGCTTCACGGCAATTATATGAAAGGTCTCTTACTCTTTTGAGATGTGTATCATTGCTTTAAAATAAATTCTATTATGAAGTCCAAGGTGGAAAGGAGAAAGAACAAAAACTTGTTCAAGGTCACAGATAACAGTGTTCAATAGCTTATTTGTAATATTTTGTCATCTTTCTTTAACTCCTGAAAGTCAAGTGATGTTTTATTCTGCTTCCTACACAAAGGATGCAGTACAGTAAAACTTTTTTTTTTTTTTTAAGTTGTGTGCCACCACATATATAAGGGAAGCTCAAAATCTTGATTTGGATGCAAATTGGAATTTGCACAGTTCAGGTTAAATTAACTTTGGCTTCATCTCACAACATCTGAAATCATACTGCAGTTCTCTGGTGCTTTTAGGACATAATTAGATAAATTCATAGATTAAGCTGCTCCTGGCAGTACTTGCTCTTCTGTGAATAGTGAACCAATTCCACAGCACATTGAAATACAAACTGTAGTTGCAATACCAAGTTGGCAATGAATCTTTGCTGTTGATTGTTGTGTGCCATATGGACCCACTTAAGCCTCTTCCATTTTTGGCTCTGGAAGAGAAGGCAGCCATTGTGGCCAGTCATGAGGTCAGTTTGGAAACCAAACGGCCCAGGTGCAAAAACTTCAGCAGGGCCATCTGCATCCATGACTGGGATTTTGGCTACATTTATCCCTGCCCATATTTAGACACGATATCTGCCTTCTTGCGTAACGCCACCACTCCCTGCCAAACAGAACCCAGTGAGTGTGTCCTGATTTGTGCTGTGATCACAAAATACACCCAGCATATTGCTAATTCCTGTGTCCTATTCTATCATAGCCTTCAAATATGAAAAAAGCTGATAGCTTTTTTTTACCAACTATTGCTTCTATCTCATAAAGCACATAGAAGTTCAGATGAAAGTTCTTAAAAACTTGAATGTGGATTTTAATACTCACTTTTTAAAAAGTTTGATGCCAGCCACCAAGGAAAGCTGAGATACTGAGAGGAAAGATTAGAAGTGTAATTATAATGATATTGATATGGCTGCAGCCTCTTACTTTGAACAAAATGAAAATGCTTTATCCTTTGATACACAATTCTTTAAAAGGCTAGATAGATGCACATTAATCAAGCTTATTTTGTGCTCAACAATATCACAGTTAACAAATATCCACTGGATATTTAAATTATACTTACATTTCCTGCCACAACTATCTGAGGCAGAAATAATTATACTGGTCTTTTATTTTTCACCTCAGAAAAATACTATATAAGAAAAAAAAGTATAAATTAGACACATTGCAAGGCTGTAACGGTGTCTGAAGAGCAAGCAAAACACATTCTAAAGCAACTCATGCATCTCATTTATTAATACCATTCCATGAGTACGTTTTCTGTTTGTCACTGTTGAAATACAACATCATGTTTAACCTTAAGTTTGGAGAAAGTTCTGATCAAGGATTCTTGTGCAAAATCTTAAGAGAATCTGATCCTCCACTGTTTTCATTCAACTTCTATATTTTTATAACAGCATGCAGTGCAAAAATCAAGAAATAATTAATCAAGGTCACAATATTTAAGAAGAACTTTACAAAATTGCTATTGAAAAAATAAATATCTCATAAAACATATATACATACAGAAATGTACTAAAGTCACATACTAGGAGTGCTTCTGGTCTCATTATTGTAATCTATAGCATACATCCAGTTTCATATTACACTTTGTTATAGCTTTCTCAGTTTTAAAATTAGTTAAACAAATCCTTTCTTTATTCTGAGCTGGAGAAAAACATATCTCAAATGCAATTCATCCTTGCCCTGCTTTCCTCCATCTTCTCTGCCAAACTGTCACACAAACCGCTTCTGTCACTCTGGTTATTTTTGCTGATGCAACATGTGTGTACAGGACAAAGCATCTACAGAAAATTCTGCCTTGACTCAAAAGCAAATGGCAATTATAGAACCAAGGAGCTTTGCATAAAGCATTTCAGGATGGTGCAAGCTGCACCAAAATTAAGTGCTGATTGCAGATGAAAATGCCAATGGGGAGTTGCATCATGGTCAAAGTAGCTTTTCATTTTTAATTTCACTCCTGAAAAGGAAGTGTCTCACTCCCTGATTAGAGTTAGCTTTGAGTCTCTGCAGCAGTGACCTTAACCTTATCCACAGACCTTCAAGAAAGTCATGTTTTCAAGTCTGTTGCCTCCAAAAAAATAAACCCTGCAAAAATGCTTTTCTTCCCAGGAAAGAAGTGAAGGTGACAGTCTGGAATACTAGTGAACTGGCAGTTATTTCACAGTGAGTCTGTGTCAAATGACTGACAATATATTTCAGAAATATGTGAACAGAGGAAAACACATACAAGCCTTCGGAGAGCCCTAGAATTTATTTGTACATATTTTACACCAAGAATATGGAATAAATGAAACCAGCACAAGATTTAAAATTCCAGACACACACGCTGCATTCTGATTGGCATCTCAATAATGCCTAGGAAATACAAGTTTCTTTACTTGATTTTTGTGTATGGATTCTGCCCCGTATTAGTAATGAGCTGTTCCATTCCAGCCAGTGCATCTCAGGGCACTCCTTCAAAGATTAGTGTTGCTGTTTGAGCTTCATTCTTTGCAATGGCATTTAAATGCAGCAGTTACCTAATCCAGTGTCTTGTATGAACAGTATATATATTTGTGTAGCTGTATGTGTGTATCCTACTTAGATTCTTTTCCCTTCTGCATCAATAAACACCTAGAAACCCCAAACTATTCATCATTCTACAATACTAAAGAACTTCTAAATGTCTCCCTTGGACTGTGTCAGAAAACCCAGCAAGAATTTTTAATGTGATTATCCATAGGTAACAATACTGATATAGAAACAGGGATCCAAGCCAGCACAATTTCTCCAGTACAGCATACAAATGTCAGAGACCCCTCCTATGCTGCATCCATGAAGATGTGTGAGATGGCCACACCATGCCTACAATACCAGTCCTGCCAAAGGATACTGGCTAGGAGCCAAAATCACAGCCTGTTCTCTAATGAGAACAGCAGAGATATGATAAGAGAAGCCATAATCAACACCAAACATACTGTCATAAATCTTAACAAATGCAATACAAGTGCCTTCGACTTGTTCATTCTGTTTGCTGCTGAGGTTTTCAAGTAAGCCCTCTTGAATCCACCAATTTCACACTGGCTTCAGACCCATCTGGAATGACTATATTGCATATTTGTAAAAGCACAGCTTACCAAAGTACAACTGCTGCATTAACATCTCCTCAAAAACTAAATAAGTAAGCAAAACACCTTACAGAATATTTGACAACGTGTTTTATTTACTGCAATGAGGCTTCTCCCTTTTTCTATTGTTCTCATGTTATCAGCTGGGACTTTTCAACCACACACAGTCAAGTAATTGTACCTGGGGACTCTGCCTTCTCCTCCCCAAAGAACATGAACATTTCCCTGACTTACCTGCATCACACTATTTAGAAAAAACAAGATTTCTGTTTAAAGATACAAAAGAAAGATCAATTTATGACACAAATAACTTATGTCGTACTTAATTCTATGTTACATTTGCATTTTCCAAGCCACTAGAATGCCCTTTTAAGTGTTTCAGGCTTATCTATAATTGGGGAAACTGATAAACATCAAGTCTCTCTAAATCTTCATAATCTCAGAATTAATATTGTATATTTGCAAACATTCATGTGAAGATGAATCACTCTATCTGAAAAGAAAACCTGGGAAAAATGACAATGAAACAACATGTAAATTTAGCTTTAAAATACTTATAAAGACAGCACTGTATTTAATCACACATATACATATATAAAAAAATTGCCATGTTCTTAATCAGAGCAAATATATGACAAGCTTAAAAGAAATCTCTCTACATCAGACTCTATAAAAGGATATGTCAGCACAAATGTAAAGGACTTGAGGTTTGGAGATAAACCAGCCTTGAACAATAATCTTCTGATAAATCTCAAATTCCAGATGATCTTTGTGGGTTTCAAACTGCAGCTGTATTCAGAGAGCACCATGATGAGGTATCTGGCTTATTTTTAAACAGTAAATGTAGATAGTGGTACAGTTTTGATATTACTTAAAATAGTATCTAGCATATATATATATATATTTAAGAGAACCACCTGATCTCCTGTGAGAACGTATCACAATATCCTTACTTAGCTCTCAATATCTGTATGTAGGTATTTGCTAAGCAATGCAATATATTAAAAGAGATTTTGGAATTTATCTGGCCTTCCATAAATGTACAAAATACAATCTTCCACTTTACTACCTTTTTGATAATGTTATGGCTAAAAAGTGCTTTTAATCCAAATGCAAATCTCCAAATGTTCTTACACTAAAACTGTTTTCAATTTTTTTTTGAGACAAGTTCTTAATTAATTTGGCTTCTTGATATTATAAGCTGATATAGATGATCAACTACATAAAAATGAGATGTCAAATCTTTCCCATGCATCAGGCATATTGCTACTTTCATTGTATCTTTACAAGACATCAGATATGTTAATATTTATGGAGTATACACTGAGGAATACTGCTAGAATTAATAAATAATAAAGCTAATATTTTTTTCAAAAATAAATCATCAGATATCTCATTATAAACTGGATGTCTTCAGTTGTAGATAATTTAGTACAGTAATAAATAACAGGAGAACCTAGTGCTGATGGAATTATATTTCATTATTTAAAATATCTTGCTAGTCATATAAGAATGTGTTCTTTTGTGTTCAGACTCATGTAAATATAACTGGTTTGGAGGTGTGGGTACTTTCAAACAAATAAAAATTAGGCTGCCTCTAACATGCCAGGTAGGCATTCCTGAATAGATGTATATAACATGTACCATTTCTCAAAGGCACTTTGAAATCACCTGGGACATGTCTTTGGCACGATGTCACTCAGAGAAATTTAGCCCATTGTTCCTATTGTCTGACAATAATAGGATTCTTCCATCTTCAGCAATGTGTGACCTTACAGGTTTGAACCTTGCCACTTTTGATTCTTACCTGCAAAAGAATCAATAATAGGCAAGGGTTTGAGTGGGGAGTGGGGGGGGTGTAACAATTAATTAGAAAATTATTGGGCAAGACTTTATAGAGGTGTTGCATAAAATTTTTTGGCACTCAATGACTCAGCAATAGCATCTAAGAATTGGGTGCGTGTTGATACTTGCATTCAGTTTAATTAATAAGTTTGCTTCCATTCTGTGTATCCAGTCTTATGGCTCAGATCTGTAAAATCAATTGGACCTCAATCCAAGGAGTCTACTCAGTATTCTGAGAAGTGCTGGAGGAGTGGCCCCTTCTCTCCAGAGCTGGGATTTTCAAAGCGTGCTAGAGAAAGCAGGTTGGGTTCTCAGTGAAAGTCAGAGGGAACTGATGCTGAACTCCATCAGTCCCCTTCATTTGTAAAATCCCAGCCTATTCTCCTTGACCTGGGACATCTCTTCATTCTCCTCCTAATCTATGCCCGGTATGCACTGTACAAGTGTTAATTAACTGATAGTACCAAATGTTGCTATGGATCATTATAATTCAGTTTCAGACACTGACAATGATATATAAATATAATGTTAAGCATTATGCTTGCTGCCAAGCATAATGGAAATAGGAATATCAATATGAGTTAATGATTTAAACTCCAGAACCTTCGAAACTAACTCACAGCTCTATTGCTTTATTTTCTAACAGCTCTCTTTCTCTGGAGTTCCTAATCTATACACAGTATATGACTGTGAGATTTACATATGATTTTAGTAATCACTAAGCCCATTCTCCTATTGGATTTCTCAGTATGTGGCTCAGTGAACCAGTTTTATGTCAAAAGCACATTAAAAAAATATAAGCCCAGACAGCATTTTCAGCCTGCAACAGATAAATTAGCGCTGTATTGTTTAGTTTTCTGTGTCTTCACCCAAGTGACAAGGTGATGATTTGTTTAAACATTAGGAGTTTAGATATGCACTGATCAAATATTATCTAAAAAAAGCTTAAAGTGAAGTGGCATGGAAATTGATGTTTAATTGATTAATTTACCTTATAAATCAGGGACTTATGATACTAGAAGCGAAGATGAAATGGAAAGCATAAACTGAATTATCCACCAGGTATTTCCAAGCTCCTAGAGGTGCCCAATAACCCTATTATTGTTCTACACATTCTTCTCGATAACTCTCCCAGTGCAGCAGCTCTCTGGTCAGTAGGAAGACACTGAGAACATCAGGGAAGCAGAAAAGAAATGAACAGAGTAATAATAGAAGCATTTTGTTTATTCTGCTGATGCTTTAAGCTGCAAATAATGCAATCACAGGAACTTCTAGAAGCACTTTCAGAGCTCTGTAAAGTAACAAAAGGGCTCAGAGCAGTTTTCTATTTTCATCTTTCCTTTATTTGCCGTTGGACTCAACACAGCAGAGTGATGATACAAAATATTGATTCCCACATTCAGAAGCTGGATCTGGCTTTTGGGATCTATAGTTTCTGTATCTTTTCACATTTTAGGCTCAGAGTTTTCTACAGAAACAAAGTCCATAGAAGAAAGCACAATTCCTTATTTTGGAGGATGTCTTACAAGAGTCAAACAAAGCATTTGAGCCCTGTCCTGCAAACAATTTAGATATGCCTATGCACATGAAGAGCCCCACTGAAATTAACAGGGCAGACAAAACATAAAATCACAGGAATAAATGTTATGGGACTGGGACTTTGAGAATTATACATCGACCCTTTCCCAAAAGATGAGATTAAGCACATCATCTTTTCCACCTGCACATCATGTGAAAATGGAGCACAGGGGAGGCATGCATCCTAAAAAGACAAATGACAATGCCAACAAGATGCCATTGCTGAGAAATATATTTTAAAGTTATTCAGAAGTTCCCCTTGACCTCATGGGTAACATCTAAGATCACCAATATGAAATACAGAGAGAAACTGCACCAAAAAAAAACCAAAAACCCTGAATCATATATACACAATGTTTACAGATATTACAGGAAAAAAAACCCAATATTTTTCTAGATTTTTTTCTTATCAGAAAGAGGCTGTTTTGTGCATTTTAGGTTTGGACATTTTTATCTAAGAATTCTGTGTGTTTATCCAAGGTAAATATGCACACATTAATAACGTAAGAACACGGACATTGTTGGGATTAAATTAAAACCATTTGCCTTATGCACGCTCATTTCCTTTTTTACTACTCAATTCCCGTATGATGCCATCTGATCACTTCTTGAATGTCCCCTGTGCTTTTGCCTTAACAATCTTGCCTGGTAGGCCATTCCACACGTTTGTGATTCTCGGCATGAAAAAAATGCTTCCTGACATCTGTTCTGAATTTGTTTCTCTTTAATTTCCATTTATGCTTCCTTATCCTAACATCTGTGTCATTGTGAAAACGGTAATTCAGATTGACGTTATCTGTGCCATTTAAGATTTTACATTCTCCAGCTAAAAGCTGCTCATAACAATGTAGTGGTTTTGTACTTCTTATTGATAGTTAGCTTAGCAACATTGCCTGGTTCTAATTCATGTTTTAGGTAATACTTCAGCTTTGTCGTTGTTTTTTATTCTGTTTTCATGCATTTTTCTTCCAAGCTGAAGGTTAGCATTGTACTCATTGGGCCATTTTCAGCCCATAGGTGTTTCCCACAGCTGTTTTATAAGAAAGGAAGTTGAATTTGGCCCAATAAGCTTAATGTGGATATCAGGAGGACTGTACATTATGCTAATTCCTGCTGTGGGCTATGAGTGTATTTTTGGTATCTCTTCAAGTCTGGGAGCCAGGAACCTTTTCAACTGTTTCTCTCAATGGCTTACAAAACCATTGAGCACCAAACCATACTCAGTGAATGTCACATAAATAATTTCCCCCCATTTTGGCCAGATAGAGAGGCAAGAAGTATATTGAAAGTACTCTCTATAGTTCTCCCAGTCAGTAAAGGGATCTGGGACTATTTTTTATACACCTTTAAATCCCTAATACTGGGACTAAGTATCTGCTTTTGCTAGTCCTTAAAGAACAGATTAACTACAGGAGATGAAATGTCAGAGCTCAGACTCACAACAAGCACAGCACTTACCAGCATATTTAACAGCAGTTAGAAAAGAGTCCATTTTATATGGTTGGTATCAATGACTGAGCTAAAACTGGACTATTTCTAATACTAGAAAATATAGAGAAGTAAGGCAATATAGCAGCTGATTATGGAGTGTGGAGTAAGGTCTCCTGCTGGACAACATAAAACAACTATTGATCCCTTTTTCATGGTAAAAAAGGGGTATAATTCATACAGAGCTGTGTCTCAAGTCACAGCCAAGCTTTACTCTTTTACTTCCAAAATAGTGACATCACGTTATATGAAATTATTGAAGAATTGAAAATACTTTAGGTATCTATTCACCTTACTTATTCTTGACTGTTGACAATCCAAAGGTGGTACTGAACCATGAAGGTGGTACTGAACCATGAAGGTGGTACTGAACCATGAAAATGGTACTGCCAAGAAAGGTTCAAACAATAATTGTTAGCACTTTATTGCCCTATATAAACTCCCGCCAATGTATAACCTTTTAAAGGGAGTATTTCTGAAGAGATTGCAAAGAATTATTCTGTTTAATTCTACCATGCTAGCAGAGTGTTTTGGAAAATATACCTAATTACCAAGAAGATCTGAATACATATGTTTCAGGTTTTCTCAAGTTCATATTTTTTTTTCCGCATGTGAGCAGATAATACACTTAAAAGCATTATTCAATATATTTCCTATACAGTAAGAAAATGAAAAGAGTCTGTTTCTCTGTACTTGGAAAGAGTATGTGTTCTACCTATCTAGGTTACCTAGGGTTTTTTAAATGAAAAACTGAGCCCATCATTCAAAAACTGTTTATTCTACAAGGTAAAAGAGAAGATAAAGGTGACATTAATCTTATTTCATAAAGGATTACCTTGATTCATTCATCTGGATGAAGTAGTGGGCTTTGAAATACCTAAATATGATCCAGCTTATATCTCTAGAATATGTCCCATGAAAGAAGAGAAGAGACCAAAATCACAAGCTACTGTGCAAGTAAACATGGTGGAGGCATGTTTGAATCCATGTAGGAGGGGAGACTGATTTTAAAAAATGAGCTATTCAAGAAGAAAAGTGTCACCTAAAACGTGTTTCATGTCAAAGTAAAAAACTTACTCTCTGTAGGCAGCAAAGAACTGCATACTGAGCACACTAACAGGAAAGGTGGAAAAGGAAGGAGTTCATACCAATAACTTTTAAATAAAGCTGAGGAGCAAAGAATTTTCAGATATTTAGAGGCAGGGTAGATTCCTTTTGTCTCAACAGGGTTTGCAAACAGCAAACTTTGTGTTCTAATAAAAAGTAATAAATTCTGCAAATGGTGAAGAATATGAAGGGTTTTTTCAATACTCACTATTTTCTCAAGTAAAAGGAGAATGATTCTACATCATGTCTTTCAGATTGCTTATTTTAGGCAGGAATTTTTTTTAAATGCTTGATATTCTGGAATGCAACAGCAATTCCTGTACTTCCAAGTAATGCTTCCCGTCTTACAAAGCAGGCCTGGGTTACTGACCCTGCTCTAACTAAGCTTCTTCCCTGATTAAAAGGCAAGTTTCTTTCATGGTTATATCATTTTAAAACCTATTCAGATGTGATAACATTTTTGCTCCTGTATCTTGGCAACATGATTTATTCCGTTAACACTGAGTGTTACAGTCTGAAAAAGCAGTACCATCTGGGTGGAATTAATAGCCTACCCAGAAAAATAAATGAGAATGGTCTGCTATAATTAACATGTAGGTAAAGTATATTTAACCGATTATTATAATTAATATATCAGTTACCGATTTCATGCTAAACAGAATTGTGAACACAAGATATTAAGATTAGTTACCCTTTCTGTATGTGCCTAGTAAAAATTCAATAGAAGAATAGACCCAAAGAATCAATAAAATTGACCTTAACATTAAGAAATTTCAAGCAAAGAGAGACAATGTAGGTATTGTGAAACACCAGTAGAAAATTACTCGTTTCATGAATTCTGAATTAACACCTATAAAACTCAAATGTGACCTGAGACAAAACCAACATCCACCTAAATGCTTGAGTGATTAATTTAAACACTGTAAAAGCATCCATCTATGCAGATGCACAGGGCAGACCTGTTCCTAAAGCTGTCTTTGAATACATAAAATATAAGATACAGCAGAAGGTCAACAAAAGAGATGTGGATTTGATCAAAATGTCACAAAGCATTATCACCCACACTGTGTTTTGTTGGTGAGCTTTTCATAACACACAAATGTTGGTTTGGTTTTCACAAGCTACCAAAGATCCAGCAGTTATTTAGCAACTTCCTCAACCTCTGCATTCCAAGAACAAAGTTCAACCTTTTTGCTACCCCACGAAAAGCATTTACTTTTATTCAAGGTCATAGATGTCTTTTCATTTGAACTGATATGAGATTGCCAAGAGATATCAGATAAATAACACATTGAAAGTCCCTACTTGTGCATGTCTTGCTTTCTTACTGTGTAGTAACAAATCCAGAAACTCACACAGAATCAAAGATTAATACATGAAAGTAACGCTTTGCACAGAAATTTTATGGGATTTTTTTAAAAGAAAAGATTTCCAACAGCCCACTCCTCAATTCTCCCCCAACCCTCGCATACTTAGGGCTTTTGTGTGTCCAGATTATCTTTAAATTCATGTTGTTATAAATCTTGTTTATTACTGAAAAGACTAAGGGTCATTTGACAATGGTGTTGGGCACATTGCAAATGAAGTATGTAGGAGAATCCATTCCAAAGGCTTGCAATTTAAACAGAGAAGACAAATAGAAGATGAAAGAGGGAAATTAAATTCAAATGCAGTTAGAGAGCCAGAGGAATTCCCTGCTTTTCTCCTAACTTTCACTTTATGGACAGATGCAAAAGTTAAATCCAATAAAACAATAATATTTTTAAATACATTTGGCATGACAAAATCATGAAACACTTACAAACAGGGCTACAAATAACAAAGAAACCTAAACCAGGCATCACTATTCAGTACACGAGTCTCTTTGAATAATTAGGAATAACATTGAAATTAATTAGGTTAATTTTATTTTATTTTAGTTCAAAAAATGTTGTCAAGGGAGGGGAAACACAAAACATTGTGTTAACTTTCTACTAGCGGAATTCCAGATTTCTTACTGCACATCAATTGATTGTGGCAAATGCTGAACACGCGACTGGCACGTGGATCACAGGGAACATTTGGGGCTTGTAGGATTCCACGGTTACGTAATTTAAATAGAATTAAACAGTATTCAACAGTATTCTACAGTAATTTTTACCATTTAAATAATTGCTTTAGCTGATTAGTGCAGAATAGGAAGTAAAAATCATCCAAAGAGATAATTACAGTCATGGCAGAAAAAGTTTCAGAAGCTTCCATGTAGAAATTAAGATGAAGAGCAACATTTTGCATTCCTTTCCTCATTCATGTCAACTACAGTGCTGCTGCTACATTCTCCAAGACTTTAATTTCCAACTCCAAGATATATTCCAAAGTAATTATGTTCCCAGCTCAATCAAATTTGCATTCTAATGCAAAATGTTAGCAGTATTGTCACATGGTATTATGTCAATAGATTATGACATTTAAGTCCTTCAAATTTTGCCTTAATATTACTGAGGCAGCTATTAGGATTTTTGAGAAATCAAATATGGTTTAGGATTTATGTCTTACTCTGGAACATCTGGTATTAGTCTCTGACACAATTCTAAGCTAGTTGGATCTTCATTCTATTCCAAAACCCTAGGTGCCTAATTCTGAAACCCACCCAGACTCTCATGAGTTAGCAGATATTATACAGTCACACCTCAGTGAAAAGCAGCCTGGATCACTAGAAATTATTCTTGTGCATTCTAGAAGTATATTAGTGCTGCTAACAACCAGCATTGGATTTCTTACTTTATAAATTTATAGAAACATTAGCATAAAAAAAGCTTTAGAATTCTTTTGTGTAAGTTTTTTTAAAATCATTTTTGCTTATTGTAACATAAAAATTGGCATAAAGGACATAAATTGTTATTTTTAGTTGTCTTGATATATAAAAGCTATCAGAAAGGTTTTATAGAAATATCACTTTGACACTGACTTGGGCTTGACCAGACTGGGACTGCTGTAACACAGAGTCCCCATCATATGTCTCTTAACATATGCAGAATGGAAGAGAAGGGAAGAAAGGTCATATCTGACAGGAGTAAGATTTAAGGTTTTGGGTGAACGGTTGTTATCAAAAAAACAGGAAAGAAGTTACTGACACAAAAGCCCACAGTAGCAAAGTGAAAATAGAAGGAAACAAAAGCACAGGCCCTTTTTTTTCTTCTTACAGAATGTAAATGTCTTTCTTGGGATAATGCATATGGAAGAGTTAAAAGGCAAAGAACAGCTACAAAACCATTCCCTGTGGTAAAGAAATATAAAGAAAGTTCATAATATTCCACAATATCATTATAAGTGCCTGAATATTCTCTTTTGAAAGTCAACTAATTTACCTGCAGGAAAGATATGTGTATCTTCAGGTATGAAATGACTTTCAGCAGCCCTGCATAGTGCCTTCCTCACTTTATCATAAATTAGATAGAGGCACTTAGTGTGTCTTTATGAGACTAAAACATATCACAACATTGCTGCTACACAGGCAATGATCCACGTGTGAAAAAAGCTGTATTTTGTCATTATGTGAATTCCCATTGTAAATAATTTATTTATTAAAGGCTTTTCAGAAATTGTAAGGCGCTTTTTTTTTTTTATCAGTAGATACATCATATTTCTAACAGTTTTTTTTCTTTTAGAAAAAATCACTGAGAGGCATATTCCTGGCCTTAAAGAAATCCTTAGCCAGAATTCAGCTATCTTAACCTGGCAACTTTATACAGGCCAGCTGTATTCATCCACCAGCAACACCATCTAAAGAGGCATTATTCTAATTCAAGAACAAAAATGCTGATGTTACAATATGATCCATAAAACACTAAAACAAGGCATGCTATAACTCTGGCATTTACATTACAGGAGTCACAATAGTCCCCATACTGGAACTGAATCCCTGCTGGAGCAAGGGCAATGCACATCTAATGAAAATAGCATTTATTCTTGAAAAGACATCAATCTAAGTGAAAGATAAGAATAGCAGATGAACACAATAATGAAGCAAATAATAAAAATTAAAGATAACAGAAGCAGATGATAAATTTAGGTCACAACACACGGCTGGCTGCAGCACCATGAGCTTGCTAGTTCTTAGGCAAGCTTTGGTTAAGGACCACCAAGTTTTATGGCATTATTTTAACCACTGGAGGGCTCTTGTATTTTTTCCACAAATACCTTGGTAAAGAATCGACATGGTAAATGTTCTTGTTAATAGGGAGTCCCTAGTTGCTATATAACCAGCATGCCTGTGCAATTTCATGCAAATCAAATTCAATTTACAGTGCTTTTACTTCATCTGCAATTAAAAGTTGAAAAAAAGGAAGGAAAAAAGAAATCCTCTCAAGTAGAGGCTATCTATTTCTTCATAAATAGGACACCTTTTCAGAGACTCTCTTTTGTATGCAGTGGTAGAGATGAGATCTGTACAAAACACAAAAGGAATAAAGTATCAGTGCTTGGTATTGTGAGGGCATTGCCCAGATTCCCTGTCAAGTCTCAGTTCTGTACAGGCAATAATAACCATTACTGGGCTTTTTGGGTTTCAGTCACTGCTGTGACTCTCAATACAATGAATACAACACAAAAAACATTTTAAAACTGCTGATAAAACCCCTTTCTTTTTCCACCTTTGAAAAAGTGTTGGGAGAGTTTCTGACAAAAGAAGGAAGTAATTTCAATGAAAGGGATAATGGGAAGTATATTGAATGTGAAAGAGGATGGAGGGCAGGAAATGCAACAATAAAGTTTAATTAAATTAAAGAACAAGCTCCAGCAGTGAAGTATATGCTGGAATATTATTTTTTTTTTTTGTCTAAGAATTGACAGGGAAAGTTTAACATAGGTTATTGAAGATAAAAATATAACCATTGGATATAAAATATATTGATCTTTGATTCAAAAGATAATATTCCACTGAATATCTCCTCTTTTTTTAACAATTTACTTTCTGTAACACAGTCGAGGAAACAAAAAGGAGTGTGATACAAAGAGGATCTAAACCAGCATCCTTGTAGAGATACTTATTTCAGGTCATGAAAGCCAATCAATGTCAGAAAGAATAAGGAGGTACCATTATGAGTACCATAACTTAAAACAGGTGTTTGAAATGATAGATCCTGCCAAAATCAAAAGCCACTTCAAACCATATCTGCTTTTACAGCCAGAGACCTTATTAATCTGATAACATTTCAGTTTCTTCAGATCTAAGGGCAGGTGGGAAGGAAGGAGTTAAATACCCAGCATAACTAAATGAAAACACTAGTAGCCTTATATATTAGAAATTCAAGTGTACTTAAAAATGGTCACAAAGTTTAGAATCAAGGCCCCTACAGCTTCTACCCAAAAACGTTCCTTTGCAACCCTCCTTCTTAAACTTTAAGACCAATATCCACATTGTCGTAATAATGGCACAATAGGATTTTGTCCTTAAATTCCACTATCATGCACTGTTTTAGAGGGAAGCTAGAGCTACAGATCCCTATGAAACTCATGAAGCTTCATACACTTTCCCCTTTTCAGCTGTGTGATTTTCCCCACATGGTGTGAAAGAAAAGTTCTTAAACTACTTGTGATTTTGCGATGACAGCATGACTTGCATTAGCCATGATAAAACCAACACATAAAGAAACTGCAAGCAGAATCACACAGAAGAGACAGAATAGGATCTGGTAGGATGCTCTCTGTGCTCTGGACTTGCCCCCATAAAATGAAAAAACCCCAAAAAAGTAAAACACTCTTGAGCTGTCAGACCCCAGGACCCCAGGGACCCAGATCCCCCCCCAACACTGCCTGGTAGAGCAGACTTGGTAGCCAAGACTAAGGGGCACAGAAGCAAACAGGAACCTCTACCAGCTTTGCCAGTCTCCCCATGGGATTTACAGCAGGAGAGCTGCACTGCCAGTTGCCTGGCAATAGCTAAAAGCTCAGAAAGAACATCAGCTACAATTGGATTTTGCAACTGACTGAAGAAAATTTTTTCCCATATATTTTAACCCTCATATTTAAATCAATTGACACACCAAGACTATCAGTTATAAAAGAGGATGGTTTTAAGATCTGAGCATGGTTCTGGCTTCCTTTTTTTTGACATTGCCCAAATTTGATTACCTTCATTTCAGCAGCAGCTAATAATACAGTATTTTAGCCAGCATTTTGGGACCAGCACTTAATGTACTGAACTGTTGGTCAAAAAAAAAAAAAGTAACATTATAATTGAGCTCCTCTCAACAGAGAGCATCACAGACTATGTTTGCAATGCACTTGATAGAGAAAATAAGTATTTTGTTGGAATAATGATTAATTTATATATATATATATATATATATATATATATGATTAACTGTCACTGTTTCTAGTGCAACCAAAGCAGCACTACTGACAGAAAGACTCTCATACTCTGGTTAAAAAAGGTTAAAAAACCCCAAAACAGCTGTTAAGAGACTATTCCATATAGTAGATCAATCCTTTTTCACATGTGGCTTTTTTACAACTTCTTCATTACTGTTTTTCATAGTAGAAATATAACATTAACAAAATCCCACAGAGGTATATACTCCCCTTAGGAGCACATTGCCAGAACTTACTGTTTACAAATAGTAAAAATTTGGGGGTATTTTCCAGTGTAGTTTACATTTGGGATAATATTTTGTATACATTTAAAAACATATATACATCCTTTCAAGAATACTTTGGCAGACAATTTCATATCAATGGTAAATTGCACCTAAACTGAAAATAACTTTAATCTTTAATTGTCAAACTACAAAGTTGTCTTATGCTAAGTACTTTTTCCTTGAAAGGAATAATGTAAAGTGACAGAATAATAGAAGCCTAACATGTTGCAAACGACATGAAAATTATCCTATAGAATTTCAAGCATCTTGAACACTATGGCATCTGGGAGCCATAAAGGAGTATGGGGACAACACTGTACAAGAACATCCTGTTCATGTTACAAAACATCCTGTCACCAACCTGATATCACTTTTCAATTTAAAAAAAAAGTATCCTTTCTATACCTCATCATCACATTTCTAAAAAAGTACATTTAGTCATATTTGGAACTCTTCTGAGAAAAAATAAACCCAAGACTACATGTATTTTTAAGCATTTGGTACTAAGCTTTTATCATTGATTGTGCTGGCTTTTCTCTGGCCTTCCATACAACTTGAGAGCTCTGGCTGGTAGCTACATCAGAGCCTTTAGCTGTTCTTTGAGTTCCACACCATCATCTCCTTTCTTTCACTGGTTTTTTCTGAGGTAGAGTTAATTTTCTTCCCAGTGGCTGGTATAGGGTGTGTTCTAGATTTGTGCTGATCACAGAGTTGATAGTACTGAGATGTTTTTGTTCTTGCTTAGCAGGGTTCACACGGAGCCAAGGACTTTGGGGCTCCTCCTACAGCCAGGCTGGGGATGTCTGGGAGGGAACAGAGCCAGGACAGGTGACCCCAGCCAACCAAATGGATATTCCAGACCATGTGACATCATGCTCAGTATATAAAGTAGAAGGAAGAAGATGAAAGAAGGGATCTTTGAAGTGATCATGTTTGTCTTCCCAAGTCACCATTGCCCATGATGGGGCCCTGCTCTCCTGGAGATTGATGAATACCTGCCTGTCCATGGGAAGGAGTGATTTAATTTCTTGTCTCATTTCGCTTTGCTTGTGTGGATGGCTTTTTTTTTTCCCTATTAAACTACCCTTATCTCAACCCTTGAGTTTTCCAGCTTTTACCCTTCCAATTCTCACATCAAGCCCACTCATGGGGGATGGAATGTGTGGCTGCCTGGGGCTTGGCCGCTGCCTGGGGTTACACCACGACCTATCTCCATTTGAAGAAATTAATTCTACTGTTCCACTAAAATTTAGAAGCAGATTATGTTGTGTTGTATAAAAGTCTCTAAAATCAGAGAGTATATCTACCTGTGTCCCACTGGAGACCCTCTGGCAAATCCACAGGTGTACACAGAGCACCAGCACAGCAGCAGGACCATCCTGTGCTCCAAGAGGGAACAGCTGCCTCAGTGGGCACTGCAACTTCCAGGGTAACTCAAGCACTCCCAGAGCATTTCTCCTTCCCAGCTTGTCAGTTCTGCCTACCCACTCAGTAATACTTATTTATTTTAAACCTGATGTGATTTGTTATCTTCTCTATAAACAGCTGATCAATGGTCCCCACTGCTAACTCAAAGCTATCAGACCCAAAAAATTCACTTTTCATTGACAGCTTCAGTTCATGTGATCATAGCAGCAGTGCTAGCCACTAAAAAATAACAGGAGTACTTCACCAAAGATCTAAACACTATTTGATATAAGAATTGAGATATTTCAAAGCTACTCAAAGGCCTTGGCTTTACTTTCAAGAGTAGATGCCTTCTGCTGCTTCTCCTCAAGACTCAGGGCACTAAATGCTATACTCCAAGTGAAGTCTTTTATGACAGGGATTAGTGTTTCAATCAGGATTCTAAGATATAATATTTTTTTCCTGAAATAGAAGGCATGTACTGCATTTTGTAGGAAATTAAGGGGTATAAGTTAGAAAAATAATCTACAAGCTTCATTCAATTCACTCTAGACCATTTTTATTTAACAGGACCAGTGTCATCTTGTAAAACAAAAACATTGCTGAAGCATCACTCTGTGCAAATGCAGCATTTAAAAAACATTTGAAATGTTGGAGGTTTCTAACAGGTGCATCCAAAAATGTTCCAGAAGTGGTGGAGGCTATGAGAAACTGACTTTTAAAAACACTCACAACATGCCAAATTGTTAGCTTATGATTAAACTGTAATACCTCTCCTTTCTCCTGTATTACCATGACACCTTTCTAATTGGGACTCCTGGTTTCTTAAAGTAGATTAGGTAATCTATTTTGTGCTCTAGAAAAGGCTTTCTTACAGACATGCTAAATTAGATCAAACAAAGCACCTTCTGACTGTCAGAAGAAACAGATCTAAACAAGGGTCACAAAAATAAGTATTATCTTGATACCTGTTAAATTTGAATAGTGTTCAAGTACAAAAGATTTGCAATAAAATAAATTGGGTATTTTAATGTGTAAGAATATGTAATATTTATATTTAATGGTCTATTGTTATAAATTATGAATGTACTTTAAACATGGATATCATGATAGCCCATCATTAACTATAACTATTTTGTCAGGCAGTAATTTGCATTTAATAATTTCAGTCATTTTGTTATTCAGGCTTTGTATTTTCCCTTTTGAGTTCTTTTACTCCTCTGTTCCTCTGAGCTTAGGTTACTTTTTCAATGCAGCAAACTGTTGGGATATAATGGTTAAATAATGTGAAATTGCACTGATGCCAGTGAAATAAAAGCGAGTTTTACAAAACCAAGTTCCTTCCCTGAACATAATAACAGTAAATTTCTAGTGTCCTGTAGTGCAATATCCATTAGATTTATTATGTTGCAATTCCCAATCCCACTAGTTCTGCCTGAGGGTGAGTATATTACATTTCATCACAGTTTCATTTTCTCCTACAGATGAGAAATGGGAATGCTATTGCAGTTATGTAGAATGCATGTGTTAAATCTGATCTCTAATAAAATCAAACACATCACAACTCACAGCACTTTAGCACAGTGTCGGCAAAATGAAACACCATCTGTCATCATGTAGAGACTGCCTTATTGTAACACAAAATCAAACTGCTCAGTGTGAACATTGTTATTTAATAAATGGGTAAATGGAAACTGATCATTATGATCTTATTTATTTTAAATGACTGGTTAAAGCTACTAAAAATGCATTATAACTTATCAATTAGATGTATGGACATTACCCTAACACCAAGAGCAAACATCCATAAGCCAAGCCAAAATTTTAAATGCCTTCAGTGAAAGAGTGAGATAAATATGCGAGACACACACTTACAACAAAGACCTGCCAAAATGTAGGCTAAGGATAGAAACTGATGAACAAAAATTCACTGTCTGCACTCATGAGACAAAACCAGCTGAATGTTGTGTTGTTAAAGAATAGCTACTTGTAGTAAGCAGGTTTACAAAGAAACAAACATCATGCTCTGGTCTGAAAGAATTACAAGGATAAAGGTTAGTCGTCATCCCAACAAAAGCTGCATTCCTAAAACCTTCTACTTTAACCATTTTAACACATATCAGAGTGAAGAATATGTAACATATTCGCTGTTATTATGAATTAATTGCCTTAAAGAAAAAAAACATTCATCAACTAAACTGCTCCTTTCTATTGACAAGGACAGATAAAACAAAGTTCCAGGTTTATAATTACAAGAACCTAGATTTGACAATTTAAATGCCAACTTCTAGTTATATAGGTTACTTTTGCTATTATAACAAAAACCCAAGTCATTTATCTTCAGAAAGGATCTTCACACACTGAATATGTAGTTTTCACAGAGCTATTACTGTATCTGCAGAGACAATAACATGTGCTGACAAAATCTTAATAGTCCCATTGCCCTCATATCATATTTAAAGGACCCATGAGTCTGGTAAGATGTCAACAGAAGTATCCAATGCAGCAGCACTGACACTCTGTGATGTCTGAGGGAGCAAACAGAATGCCAGTAAAATCTCACATGTTTATGAATGTGAGAATTTTCTCCATTCCACCAATATTGTGTCATGACTTGAGCAGCCATTAGCAGTTCAGCAGAAATGCCCCATGCTATGAATGCAATTATGATTATTTGGTTCATTGTATTGGCCTCAGAGGTTATTACATATAATTTAAATATATCACAGAATCTATCTGTTCAGTTTCAGTTTTCTGCAAGTCTTTTCTTTAAACCTTTAAAAGAAAAGTTTGCCTTAAAAAAAAAAATATTATCCCTTGTTCCAAACATGCAATACTTTTTTCATATGGGTAATTTACAAACCTAGTAGATAAAATGGGTGCAGACAATTAATAAAACCTCATTATTTTAACAGTAAAAATTTGGTCTATATGCAGAGTTACATTTTATGTTCCATTGATTTGGATGGTACATGTGACTATTTAAAATGACAGACCAATATATACAGCCTTAAGTAAAATTCTCAACTTTCGGGACATTAAACATCGTGGCACTTATTTCTTCTTTGATTTGCCTTGTTGTTCTTGGGCCTCAAAACACCAATGTTTGTCACAGAGAAACACCTTCCAGACAAGACCACAATAAAACTTAGGCACCAAGTGGTAAAATAAAAACAGTAAGTGTGCTTTGTCCTGCTAATTCTCAAGGCAGTGTGAGAGAGAGTCATTTACCTACCACCGAAATGCAGCCACTTGCAGTGAGAAGCACAGCAGCTGTTTAAGAGCCGCATTAACGCCGCACAGCAGCGCGGGACAGGCGGCCAGGAGAACACCCTATTGAGATGAAAGTGGAAAGAGAAATTACAAAATCTAACCATAATTACCAGGGCTGGATTAGGGCCAGGAAACAGTCACTACAGCATCTTGAATAACCACAATAACTCTGCAACTTGGGTTTTATAGCTCAGCCAGGAGATGGCATCTCAATCAGCGCTGAGCTCTCTAAGGCCGTATTGGGACACTGCTTTTAGTGCAGAGCAAAAGGGAAATTAAGGATGTAGTAGCAGCTTTATGTGTAGTTGTCATGGCTCTTGTTGCCTGAAATTAGGTCTTGAACATTAATTTAACATAGAGTTTTTGTGTTGATTATATCAGATTAGGAAGTTATACAACCATATATGAGGCTTTTGAGAACACTGAAATATTCTGCACACAGGGAACACTGATATACATTCCGTATGTGCTTCATTTATTAAAGCACTTATACAAGGGGGCCCTTAGAGAAGGAACATCTTTCCAGAGAGACTCTGGAGGTTTGGTTGCTAAGAAGTTACATATGCTTCTCTTTTTAATGAGATTTAAAGTATCATGCATTATATATTATTTTCCACATTTAGGATATTCACCCTTATTTGCCTTGTTTTGTACTTCATTTTACATTTCTGGCATGTAATCTCTCTGTGTACAAAACAGCTTTCGTAAAGAATTCCCTGAGAAATTCCACAGAGGGTATCTTTCACATTTTTTCCTCAAACAAAAAAAACCCCAGCTCATACAGCTTTTTCCTTTATTCACATCTGCTGCAGGCATTCATTCATCAAATATTTGTTTCCACCAACTGAAAAGAAGAATTAATCTTGGCCTGAACCACAGTAACCATCAGTGAGGATACGGTACACCTTCTATCTATTCTGGTTTTTTACCAAGAGAATCTTGCTAGCTTTGTTTTCAGTAGAGATGTTTAAAAGTATGCCTCTTCTATTTTCCTGAAAATTACAGAGGTAGTGTATAAAGAGAAATAAGAACAAATCACTCAACTCTTCTTACCTTTAAATGTTAAATAAAGGCAGAGCCATTAAACAAAAGAAATTCTAAACTGATGTAGTTTTAACTGCCCATCTTACAAAAGCAAATCATTATGTAAATGCACGGCAGAGACAGCTTTTTACACGGCCTTTCTTCATTTGCATAGTAAGAGATGCTAATCAAAGGTCAAAAAATGGTAGCAAACATTTCAGCTGAATTTAGAGACTGGTAAGCTAATGATGATATTAGTGTTTGTTTAAGGAACTGTTTTGAACTGCAAATGGTTTCCAGAACTCTGTATTTGATATACATAAAAAACGATGGGATCTGCTTTTCACCTTGCACCAGTATTTAATTGTGCTTGCATTGCAAACAGAAACAAATACAGCTATTCCAGTATTATAACTAAACACAACTTGAGAAGTATCAAAATGGTAGTTGAGTTGTAGTACAAGTTGTACAGATATCCCAAGTGCACCAGTAGATCTCCAAATCCCTGTAGTATGGCCATAACTATCACTCATCTCTTCCGTGCAGTGGTTCCTATCCTTCTCCACACCTCCCAAAGAAATTGCAATTTCTCCTTTCTCTCCATTTCCTGCTCAGGCTACAAAGTATATATCTATGTTGCTAAATTATGATTCATGTCTAGTTATCAATAGCTAAAACCCAAGTGAAATTTCTGTAACAGAAAGAATTGTGAGGAGTTTTAGTTTGTTGGTTTTGGGAAGGTGGGGTTTTTTCCTCACAGAGGCCCTCAACTTTCCTTTCAATCTGGGGGCACAACAATGTGCTTGGATACAGCTGCTGTCTAAAGCACAACACCCTTGCAATACCAAGCTAAGGTATGAAATATGAAACAATCAGAAAAGTACAAAGATGTATCCCATGGTATTAGAACTTTTAAAATTTAAAGAAAATTTTGCCACTCCAATATTCAGCCTTGGTATTTCAGTATGTTGCTGTTTTCTGATTACATTACAAACACAAGGAAAACTTATTCATGGCTCCTGCCATCTCAAAGAGTTTTCGATTTAGAACTTCCCAGTGGCAGCAGAAGACAATTCAAATTCTATAAGCATCCACAGGAACATCAACCAACCACCATATGATGCTATTTCTTTGTGCAATCCATTTTCTTTTTCATTTTAAACCATACTGTTAGAATAAAATTTAAATTACAATAGCAACTGCTGTCATTGCTTTTTATCCTGTTCGTTTCCAAAGCTCACTCTCAGTGACTTTGGTATCTGCTCTGTTGCGTATTGCTCCTGTAACACTGACAGACTTTCCAGTCCTGATATCCTCTAATCTAGGGAAAGTCTCCAGATTTCAAAACCGGGATACTGAAGCTGAAAGAGGTTTTTAACTCAAGCCACCTTGAAAATCTACACTAATATCAGAAATTAAACCCAAAGCTCAGAAAACATAGTCTGGAGATCCTATCAAACAGATAAATAAAAAGGTAACTCCATAAACACAATACCATCCTAGCTGCAAGTAGAATATTTACTGTTTGACCTGCAACTTTCACACTCCACTGTCACACATAAATCAGATTTTTGCAATACAGGGATATTTCTCTTGAAATTGCAGCAAAATCTCATTAAAATGAACCGGCAGACAGAATATTTCTATCTTACAGAAAATTGGTGAAAAGCCAATAAAAAATTCCTTGCCTACACTTTATATTCAAAAATTTTCAGCCACTCTAGCTGTAATATTTATGCTGTCCATGTGGATAGATATATTCAAGCTGTAGAACACAGTCAATATCTTTCCTACATACAACAAAATAAGCCATGTCTTCAGATGCCTCCATGCACTTTTGCCCACTGATTTACCATTTAACTGCCACCACGGAACACTGAAATAATAACTCCTGAAGCACAGCTTACATTTTTCCAACCAGCTTCTTGAAGGCTGGCTCTTAATTCCCCTCAGAATATATTTGATGGAAAGCACACTGGTTATTTTTATAAGCTGGCAGATTCACAATAAACTATCTTCTCTCAATTACCAGCACCACGCACTGTACATTCAACTTGGATTTTTGCTTGAAAGAGAGTTAAAGAACAGCAACCACGGCCTTCTCACATAAATTCATTACTTGGCAAAATTATTCACTTTGCTGTGGTACCATAATCCCAGCAACTTTCATAAGCACGGTGTAAGTTTTAATTAAGACAAAATTTGATTATTCTAGCAAGGAAAGCCTTTTTACCAGAAATGCTCAGCTTCAGTTTGTCCCTGCAAAGGAGGGTGTGAAGGGGAGAGAATAAGAATATTTTGGTATAGGTACTAGAAAAATGGATATATTCTGTTAAGCAAAGAAGCTTTTTCTCTCCTCTGGTGTTAAGCTGTGCTAACAATCTAGGAAAGGGAGGGGGCTGTCTTTCAAAGCGGATTTTAAACATACTGTGCTGATACCACATTGCTCCTTTATACAATTTGAGGGTGGCCTCTAGAGGGACAAATTGTTTAAAGTTACATTTTCGTTTTAGATTCTCAAAGTGCAAGATAACTGCCCCAGAAAGAAAATGAGCCAGTGACAGAACCAAAATAGAAGATTTTTTTTTTTCCTTCTGGACATTCAGGTCAATTAGGAATCTTTTCCTTATTTTTGTTAAAAGTAAGCCAAACTAGAATATTATACACTCAGGACAGACAAACACAAATGGATAATATGCCTATAGCCTGCATGAGGGAGATTGTACACTGATCAGAAGAATCACTTTGGTCAGAATTGTGGCAATGAACCAGGGAGCTCAGAGTGTAAAAATGTCACAAACCCTGGATATGGCTCACACCAGCCAGGGCCTCTTCCTGTTCCTGGTTATATCCCTGCTGCTTGTTTTGGAGGCAGCACAGAGTGGGAAGGGTGGGTTGATCCCTGTTCTATGTTCCCAGGCAGGATATCACCCAAGCTCACCATTGACAGGGACAGCCTTACATATCACCATACCCAGATCACCCATCCATCTTAATACCAAACTTGTCTTGGACATGTTAAAATGGGTCCTTCTGCCTGGGGATCATTAACTCCTTTCCCACTCCCTTTGTCAGCTTTGGCACTGGCACAGAACTGAATGATCCCCAGCAACATTACTGTTCAAAATTCAGTTCCCATTAAACTGCTCATTGTAATTCTTCAACACCCAAGAACAATTAACTTAACTACACCCTCATGTAATTCATTCTAATCCTGTAGTTAAGCAATGAAGAGCTGTTGTTATTTACTAGAGATGTGAAAAACACCCACAGTGACAACTTAAAATATGCACAACTCATCTGCTCAGCTCCCACTTCACACTCTGACCAGTTTCATCCCAAGTTCCTCTAAAGACTGCCTCACCATGCTTTAGAGAACTACAGGACTTACACAGTAATCCATGGCTTGAGAAGACATAAGGCAAAAATAGAACCGTTTCCACCATATTCTTTTCTTCCTACAGGATCCCAATGACCCATTTAGTGCAAACAGCAATCAGAAAAAAGAGAAACTTGTTTCACTATTTTCTTTTCATTGTCTTGGAGGCAATGGGAATATATGGATTCCACTGAAGGACATTGAGTGCAAATGTAATCATATTTTGGCCATGAATTATTTGAATTGACTGTATTTAATAAGCAGAGCTTGGAAATATGCTGTATGTGGTAAGAACCTAAACAGTATGAATTCAACCATGCTTCAGTGAGATAAAATCTAATTAAGTTTCAGGAGAACAAAGTGTGAAAGAACACAAACAGGGCTGGGTAAATTATAATCAAATATAGTACTGAACAAAGGGCACAATATGGAGAAAAAGGTTCTGCAAGAAGAACACACATTTTCTAGTAGAAAATGTGTTAGTGATCAAAATATCCAGAGTAAACAACAACACAGTCTATAACAGGAAAAGCACTTATGAGATACAAATCATGAATCCTAATGAAAAAAAAAAAAAAAAAAAGAGGGTGCCCAGACTAAGTTGGAAGATAACTATAGATAAGAAAACAGAGTTCAGGAATGAAGAAGCCAACAGCATAAGTAGTTGAGACTAAGAACTAAATACCACCCAGTTACTGCACATGAGAACCAAGGGATCAGCTTAGGAGATGGAACTACCACAGAACCATCATAGGAAAGAAAACAGTAATTTATTAAAATAATACTCATACATTACTAAAAATCTCAAATTAATTCTTTAATCATTGCCTAAAAAGGAGCTTCACAAAGGAATCATCAGACTTACAGACAAGAAGATGATAGTCCAAAGGTCTTAAGACAACAGGAAAAAAAATGGAAGAACTCTGAAAAGGGAAAAGTCACCTCTAACATACCCAACAAATTAAGCTACAAGGATAGAAAAAAAAAATTAAAGTGTTGGGTATAAAAAATTTCTTTGATTAGATGGTTGTAACATAAGAAACATTTTTATTGTATATTATTTTCAACATAAATTCCAAGAAATCTGAAGGTTCTTTTCTTGCCTTTCTAATGAGGATTAACATACATGCTTTCAGGACAGATGGTTTAAAAAGTATGAGTGAAATTGTAACAAAAATCATGACATCAAAGTAGAATGTCTAAACAGACAATTAAATTGAAATCTCCAGTCAACAAGCTGAAAGTTTACATTCAAGAGTAAAAACAAAAGGAAGAATCACCTGAAAAAGACTAGATTTTTATTGAGGAGACACAGTAGAAAGCACTGAAGTTGCATGGATTTTAGAAACATCACTAAGTCTCTGCTTCCACCTCCATTCCCTTTCTGTCCTTCTTTCAGTCTTTTATTTCCCTCTGCACCACACGATTGAAAAGAGCATTTGGTCCAAAGTCATTAAGTAGGGTATTGGGGTGAGCCACATATGTGGATAGGGAACTGGCTTAAATGTCACAGACAGAAGCTGTTTATGAGACAGAGCAGTTTGGGAGAGAGGGATTAGTGGAATGCCACAAGAATCAGTATTATGCCCATTTTTGTTCATTTTATATATCACTGACCTAGGAGATGAAATATGCATGAAGGTGAAGAAATTTGCTGATGAAACAAAACCAGGGAATAGAGCTTGTAAAGACAAAAGGAGAAAGGCAATAAAATTCTGAATGACAAATAGACCAGGATCACAGGCTGATACTGTTAGTGGTTTCACTGGCATCTGCAATTCATTGTAAAGAAAGGTAAGGTTATGAGATGACAAAAAAAATAATAAAAACTAGTTCTCTCTCCATGGCCATATACCACAAAACATTTAATAGGAGTTGAATATGGTCCTAGTTCTGGAATGAACTTTAAAACCATCTACACAAGGATTAACTGTATTTAAATTAATTCAACAAGAGATTCTAGAACAGATATAGAAAACAAGATTAAGACTTGGAATAAAGCATTCTAATACTATATAGGAGACTCGAAGCCACATTTGGAATGCAGCTGTACTTCCTTTCCTGTTAGTATAAAATGAATAGCTGAAGAATGAAGATAATAGAAGGGCAATTACAGAAATTCTAGAAGTTTAGTTCACAAAAGAGTGAGACTATTCCTTGAAAAAAGATCCTGAAGAATAAAAATATTCCTGAAATATATAGAATATTGAGGAGAATATAAGCAAGGGAATGCATCCTCCTAGAGTCAATGGAACACACCAAGTTGAAGATTATTTTTATAAGCTCTTTTTCTCAACTAATCTATTTCCTGATTGCACCAAGTGCAGAGAGGAAAAGGAAGTATCATGACCACTGGAATTACCAGAATGGCTCTGTCAAGTGATGGTCAGAAGTGCTGAGTGTCATGCAACTGTACTGCTGCACAGTCAGCCAAGGCAATTCCACATCAGTGACCACCTGATATTGGTCAGCATCAGTTACCCAGAGAAAAAAATCGAGATGTTGTCATTATTAACATCAACTCTTACTTGATGGGCTTGCCCAAACCCATATTAATAGCACAGATATTAATGAGTTTTTGAAAGTGCAAGGAATTGCTTGTAACGTGGATAGCACACCGTGCCACAGCAGACCCCCTGAAATCATGCCCCATTTCACGAGGGCTGCATAATGTGCCACGTTATGACTCACTCCCTCATCTTACACTAGCTTCTTTTCAAAATAGTCTTGGTTGTTTTATCCAATTCTGATCAAACTCTTCTTGGAAATTAAAGATTCTTACAAGCTTCAGAGAAAAATAGATCCACCCTCGGCCATTCAAGCACATTCACAATATGTGCAATATCTTCAAAATTACTGCATGGCACTAGTGTTTAGTAATCAGAGCTATAAAACATATCATTTTTGTTGTAATGCTGTTGGAATTTTAGGGTTTTCTTAATATGTTCTATTTTCCTAGCCTGAATAATCATTTCGTACTAACCACAAACTAACTACAAAACCAAGTTAATATTATTAGAATATCATCAACTTCCATCACATTTAATTTGAGAATCTGACAAGATATAATTTGTAATAAATTTTTTACTGAAATTAAAATCACAAATTGTAAAATTAATCCTCAAAGTGTCAGTTGTAATGTAATGTAATTTCACTCTCCCTGAAGTGACTCCTTATTAACTGCTTGGAATGCCCCAAAAAAACCAAACCAAACCAAACCAAACCAAAACATAGCAGTGAAATAATTTAAATACCACACTAGCTACCAGCACCAAGATAAAGAGAATTGGGAAAAATTAGTTCACTGGATTTGATAACCATCTCCAAATATACAAGTTGCATTCCTGTCATCCACATTAATTACCCAAACACAACTGGCATTCATTAGCTAACACGGTCTCTAAAACATAACAGCAGCATTGCCTTAGGTTGGAGAGGGAGGGAAAGAAAAAGAAAAATGAAAGAGTTATTACTTTATTGTGTTGTCAAATTTGATTTTGAGACAAGGTGTAGTGTTAGGAGTTCAGAGGGTGCCTCTCTGCCCTTAAAGGTCTTCCCAGTCTTATTGGCCATACAGAATAATTGCAGGAAAAATGTTTTTGGGGGAAGCCCTTTGTTAAGAAGGCAATTCTGCACTTGATCTATCACCTCTGCCAGCAACAGAACACTCAAAGCACCTCAAAACCAGAAGAAGCACCAGAGATCTTAATCAGAGCAGGCAGTACTCTATTTTTATTGCCTGGCAAGTAAGGAAACTATTTAGACAATTTCTTTAACTTCTGTCATTTCCTAGTCAGATCATGAGTAGCTTAGGATGTAAACCTGTATTTTACATACTCTAAAATCAAGATAAAATGAAGCTTATGCATTTGGATTTTGGGAGGGTGTGTGAGTGCAAGCACATGATTATCAGTATGTTGGAATAGATACAGCAGCTTTTTAAAACTCAAATCAATTAACCAATCAGAGTTACTGGGAAAATACAAAGGTATTCAGACTACTTATATACGAGACCTGCTTAGAGAGAACATATCTTACAGGAACAGGATAGTAATGACTTTAATCTCCAAAATCAAAGCAAAATAGAATAAAAACAAGCTAATGGCCTTATCTAATGCCTATAAATATTTGCTATGTTAAAACTGTACAGCAGTGGAGAACTTGCTAAATGGTATTGCTCACTTTGGAGGATAATTATATTCCCTAAATAAGCTATTTAGTTGTTCTCAGATGGAACAAGAAATATTTTGCTACTGCTGATTCTCATTGATATTGTAATTCTTTTACATATCTTGCATAATTAGTGTTAATTTAAAAGTTACTTACCAGTGTTGTCTTTTCTATATCAAGTTTGAATTTCCAAATGAGACTTATAAATATTATGCATGTGATAAATAGAATTATGTGATAATACCTTGTATCATTACTGGTTTTGTAAGAAAATCATTTCAGTTGGTGGAGGATAGACCAGGGCTCCTGTTAGAGCAATGATTGAGGTCCTTTACAGAATGCACTTCACGTGCATTTAAGCTCTTTAGTGTGGCCATTACTGTATTACACTCACACCTAAACAGGAATTAAAAGAAGGCTTCCTTTCTGTTTAGAGTGATTTCTACTCGCTTTGTATTGAGGCAAACGAGTTCATAAGGTGCAAAAGGCTGGAGATTCAGCATTTAAGTTTATGGGCATTTGTCCACATGTAACTTAGAAAAATGCTGACTCCTGTGACAGCAGGGAGAAAGAATCACTACTGATTGCAAATAATTTTATACAGATGTTTGCTTACAGGCAAGCAAGCCTAAGAGAATAAAGTAGAGGATAATGATATAGACCAGGCTTGCCAAAAACTAATTCACCAGGTTTTGATCAGAAAGTAGATGACAACTGATGACTTTACACTAGCTGTTATGAAATGCATCATGAGATGCCAAAAAAAGAACAAAAGGCAAGTTTCCAAAAAAATACAGTACATGCCCTGAAAGCCTTTGCAGTTTTAACACAGATGTTATTTTAGTATTTTCAGTCTCCCTTATCATTTACTTACCGTTCCTAAAAAAACACAAAAAAAACCCCTTTTTATTCTCTTGCAACAGATCCTTAAGTGAAAAAGTCATTTCCTGGCACCCTGTCTATATATGTCATCACATTTTAAATGCACATCATCAGTGATATCAGTTTCAAAATATTCCTTAGTTGATTCATTTCTAAATGGACAAAGTTACTTTCATATATTTCTTGAGTCTTAAAAAAAAAAAAACCCTAATATTTGCCTTTAAGTTGCTCCCTGTAACTTCTCTTCTTTTTCTTGTTTTTCCTCTGTCCATAAGCAATAACTTCTCAGTAACTCATTTTCCCTGTCCCATGCCAGACCGAGGGGTTGGCAGCCACAGTGAAAGGTCACAAAAGAAGCTGCCCTCTTTTAGGTGCAGCATCAGCCTGCTGAGAGAGACTTTTTCCTTCACTTCAGCATTCTCAGATCACAAGACATGGTCTGGACTGAAGGACAGGGAAGTTCACTGCTCCACTGCCTTATTTTGCTTGCTACAGAATCCCAGTAGCACCTCCTAACCAGACCTCATATTTTGCTGGCTGATCCCACAGATCGTTTTCTGATCCCACAGATAGTTTTCCTTCAATTTCTTTAAGAGACTTCTTTGAATTTCAAACCAGAAACCCTTGATGGTGAAGCTGTTTCCCTTTCTGAAATCATCCAAAAGTTCTACAGGAAACTTTCATGTCACATATCTTTGCAACAAATTGCACACAACCACAAAAAGTTTCATCACCTCTTATATGAAAACTCTTAAGTAAATCAAATGGTGCTTGGGTTTATTTTTTTCTTTTTAGGGAGTAAAAATATATTTTGTGAGATTAAGGATGACTTCATAAGATAGCATTTAATCCTCTACAGCAGGGAAAAGTAGCACAAATCTGTTCCATATTACAGTTACAAGACTGCCACCTCTTAACAGAAATTCAGTTTTTACCTAGAATTCACTAAATAGTACATGAACAATCTGCCAGCTTCAAAATGACTTGCCCCAGAAATATGGTCCATAGTGCTACGTGACCAAAAAACAGCCCCATTCAACAGTATTGACTCCAATGCTAGATGCGACACCACAGGAAAGTAGACAGCACCTGAAAGGTTAAAAAAAAGGGGAAAAGAGAATATAAACCCACTGAAACTTGTCCATTTACTGAATATTTTGCACCATTTCCAGAGGTAATCTTGATGTCAGAGTTAACTAGTCAACTAGCTAATCATAAGCTGGAAGCAATTTTAGCTACTTTCAGTATCCTTGATAAACTGGTGATTCAATATGCCAGCGTGAGTGACGAATTTCAGCGGTTTCAGGATGAATCTTACAGTATATTATACTTGTCATAACAATCCCACACTCTCCAGAAGTTAGTAGTCATGGAATACATCACACAGTTTGACAAGAAAATCTCTCAACAAGATCTACGTTTATCTTCTATGACCTACAAAGCAACTCTTATCACAAAAAATGGAGCAAGCCCAGCACATCTCAACATAAAGACAGATTGAGACAAATCTATCTACTTTACAGAACAGTCTCAGAGGACTATCAAAGTAAGCTAAAGATATATGTGCTCTCCCACAGCAAGATTTTTAAATCTATCTTAACTCAAACTAGGATGTTCACAGCTTAGGAAAAAAAAAAGTAAAAAGGGGAAAAAAAGCCAGCACAGTGCCAGGAACTAATAAGGAAACAGATAAGATCCAAGATCTTACATTCCATGTATTGTACTAAATAGCATCCTAATAGTGGGTAAGGATCAACTGTAATTTCTGCCAGAAGTAACCAAGGAAACCACTCATCTAAAAGTGCAGACATGGCGGGGGAGGTAGGAAAGGAAATGGACTCAAATCCAAACTCCAAAAACTTGGAAAGCAATCTGCAGCAAGCCTCCAAAAGATGCAGCTGTTTGGAGAAACAGCTTATACATATTTATTGAAACATTTTTTTTGGTCTAAAAATCACAGTGAAGACAGAGCAGATTCTCATACAGTACTAACAGACAATATGGACTCTGAGGCAGCAGTGCTGTGGCAACAAGACAGGATTCATATTTTAGTAAGTCTTGTTCATGAGGTTTGAAAGACTTGATGACACTTAGGCAGTTCATAGAATCACAGAAGGGATCTCAAAAATTATCTAGTCTGACCCCTGCCATGGGCAGGGACACCTTCCACCTTCTCAACAGTCCCAGTCAGAATCTGTCTACACCACTGAAAGCTGAGTGTTTTGAGCAACTGAATAAGGAGCAAACATCTGCATCTACATCCACCTAAATGCACAGAACCAGCCCATTCAATCCTGTCTGGTAGCCCAGGAACCCACTGGGCATGCATGATCTCACACACTGGATCACAGATTTCATAAAAAATTTCTGCCTCTGACAGATCAGTGTGATACTGAGAGCAGCCTCAAAATGTGTTTTAAATATGTGGCTGAAACAGGTCAGAAAACCTTTAAGCAGCAGAAATTGATAAAATTACTTTTTGTTTCTTTGCAGCATTGCACTACAAGCTTTCTTTGCAGTTCTGAGTGGCAGAAGAATTTTTTTTTTATAAACTCAAAAAATAATACTGTAGATGGCTCTTTAGAGCTATCCCTGACAATTCCCCAAAAATTTTGTTGATGTAAAGCACGTGTATCAGTAAAACATAATCCAAAATTTTTAAACTCAAGGCATGCATAGCTCACTGTAGTATTTTGTCTACATGTTTAATGGAGCATTAATTGCTAGTAGTTCATTTGCAAGATGCAATTTGCTAATTCTAGTTTACAGAATTGCATATAGTATCTATTTCAATCCACACCCCAATACCACTACTGACAATTGAAAATACACATTGTTTTTCATAGGATTTTTAGTATGTCTAGATGGTAATTCACTCATTTCTTGCTAAAAATCAATGAGAATTTAGCACCTACCTGCCTTTGAAAAGGCTACAATTGCACCCTAATTAAGTTTACGTTGATTTTTCTTCTTCTTTTTTTTTTTTCTTTATGCACGTGAAAGGTTTTTTTATTAAGTCCTTTTTTTGGGGGAGTTTTCTTCAACTTCAGACCAGTTAGAAATAGATCACAGCACTGCAGCTGAAGTAGAATAGAGGAGAGAAAGAGGAATGCCTCCATGCAAATTCACAAGCAGAGGGAACACTTTTCAACTCAAAAACCAGCTGCAGAGCTAATTAGCCAAAATATTAGGGTGTTTTCCTCTTGAAAAAATAAATAAGAAATACTCCATTTTATAGCTATTTGTGCCCATCTCCCAACTTCCCTGTGCCTTATAGTTTGGAATGGGATGCTACATTTAACTAGTTAGATGAAGTGGAAAAAAAGTCAAATCACAACAAAGATGGAGTGGAAATCCGTATGGATCCATGAGGAATTCATGAAGCAAGGCCTCAGACAGGAAGAGAAAAAGAAATACTGACGTAGCAGAAGTAAAATGAAGGAAAATGTTGTAAATATATTTCTGGAGGGTAAGGGGAAAGACAGAGATTGCTCATTTTTTGGCCTGATGAATAAACCATTTTCATTTCCTCCCCCCTTATGCACCTGCTGCTTTGAAAAGCCCCTTCCACAACCAACAACTGAACAGCAAATGCTGCACAATGACTCAAATGTTGCTGGAGCCATGCCAGCAGAAATTACCACTCTTCAACCAAGATAAACATCATATTACTTCATTACCCTTTTAAAACATATGCAAATTAAATCCATTATTCTTTTTTCTTACAGAAATGAAGTTCCTTTGGCTGGAATTCAACAGCTCCCTTTGTCATCATTGACCATGAATGGATGAACTTCATGTAGATGATGCCCATTTCCCATCTTTGAATCAAACATTAATACCATTTGACAGTAATAAATAACATTTATCACAATAGGGATCTACTAATGATTTTCCCACTAAGCTGGCTCATCAGAACCTATCAGCTGACAACTGCATAAATGAGATTAGCATAACAGCTGCCTATGACAAATGTATCTAAATCATTTTAATGCCAGCTAGCTCTTTGATCTCCCTATCACGTTGTTGCCAAAACTAAATCCATTTCTTCAAGATACATGTTGTTTATTACAGATACATGTGTATATTCCACACCATTATGTACTCCAGAGAGTTCAGTAATTAAAAGAATTAAAAAATACTGATTGGACACTGCCACTATAATGTAAACTCACAACACTGCACGACAGAGTAGCATTCCACTGCCTACTTAATTCCCCACCTCCCACCCTGAATTGTAGGATTTAGTGTTTAACAGCTGTTTGTTTCTCTGAAACAAAATACATGTTTTAACGTAAATAAGTGTATTAGCTTCTCTCTGTATTGCTTACAGAAGCATCATTTTCATACAATTTAAACTAATTCCCAATAATATGGGACTTGGTTCCATGCACACATCAAAGCAGCAATTCACTGTGTTTGTATAAATACAAAACTGACAGGGAAAGAAAAACTTGCTGGTAGAGGAATCTATTTGTGTTTTTATCGGTTCTACAAGACCTATAAGACTGTCACCTAAACTCATCAAAATAGATTTCAGCCTAAACCCAAGGTCAATTGATCTTTTCCCACCTCTGTTTTTAAAAGCACTTCCAAACACTTGGGCAGTTGACAGTCGATGAATTCCTCTACCTGAATTAAGATTGTCAGAGATCTTTAGGTGTTTAAGGACGCAGGGGGCTTTCTTGCTGCCTCAAACACAAGGCAAAAGATGTCCTCAGGGTCTTCAAAATCCCAGTCAGATTCACAATCATGTCCTCTTCTGTTTCCTCAACATATTTTCAAAAATATTTACTTTCTTAAATACATTAAGTGTTAAAAAATATGTCTATTTGGATGTATTGGCACCTACATCTTTCCAAAGACTGTCCCTCCACCCCAATATTCAATAATTTTGAAGCCACCAATCTGAAAACTGCAGTAGAATTACCACTGATTTTCTTCAGCTTATATTAAGCTTTTGATGACTTGACATATGAAGTAGCATCAGCCATGCCTACACTTGAGTACCCTTGATATAAAAATCTGTATTCACACTTTTCATGGCCTGTGTAGCTTTATGTGCATTTATTTTGTAGCTTTGTAGAGATTTGCATTTGTTTTCCAATCAGTGTTTTCAGGTGAGTTCTACACAGAAATATTCATAAATGTTTATACTTGAATCATCTTAAGGGCTATTCTGTGAATAGATAAAAGACAAACTTGTGTGCTTTTAAAATTACAAAAACACGTAACAATTTACCCAACCAGCTAAGAAAATTCTGGAAAATGAATCTTTTGGCTTCCATTGAAAACCAATACTAAGTGGCACCAGAGCTCAGTTCTCCCAGAAGTAGCACCAGTTCATGATGGAAAAGGTTTCTAAATGAGAAGTTCAGAGGGTTTTGCAAAAGCATGGAAAATGTGCAAGTAGGAGAACTAATGAGATTGCAGACTGAGAACTGTTAAAGTATTCAAGTTATAATGCTTTGTAGCAAATATCTTGTTTTCAATGCTGTAACATTCACAGGCATTCTTTCTTGCATTTCAATTAAAATTCATGGGATGTTTTCTCCACATATTTTTCAAGTGTGCCTGCATTTTTCATATCTTTGAAAAATTTCTGGCCATTATTTTTCATGTAAAATGGACAGAATCTATGGTCTTTTGTGCAAGGCTTTTGTCTAGTGAAGCAGGCCATTTTTCATGGATGAAACTAAGGCACACACTTTCAGTTTTGACAGCATTTCTTATCATTCCCCACAGTTAGCATTGTCACCTTTCATTATTTAATTCTGAAGTACAAGGAAGGCTGATTTATACCCACGATGTATAATTACAGGCAGATGGAGTGCTTGGAAAGTAGAAACACTGAATTAGGGCTGTACTAAGTACCTTAGAGCTTCCTGTGAAAAGTCCTGTCTATGCCACCAGCTAAAAATAAAAGCCAAACAATTTAAACTAAAATAATTCATGCTGTTATAAGCACTGAGTTAATGAAAGTGAAAACAAAACAATAAAGTACATTGTTTTGTGGTTGCAACGTAATTTAAAATGTTTTAAGCACAAATGATGAAATGTGTTTGTATTAATCAAAATCATCTTTGAATGTGGTCATGGTCAAAAGGCTTTTTTTCTTTTAACCTCCACTTCACTTGAAATCATTTTGACACAAGTCCACTCTGCATTTTGAAGAGAGAAGCGCTTTCTACAATTCTTTCATATGATAATATACAGTATATTTTCAGCTGTCTTTTTAAAGTTTAAACAAATGGAAGGCTTATTAAGAAGATATCATAATTACATGCAGCTATTTTACTAGCTCTTATCTGAAGCAAAAGCAAGCAATTAGCTGAGAACATAAATTCATTCAAGACATTTACTGAACCTGAGGGAATAGACCAGCGGGAGAAAATGGGCCCATTTTACTGTTTCATCTTCCCTGCAGAAGTACAGTAAACTTATTCTAGCAGGTTTAATGACACCTCCAAAATAGCTCATTTATTTGGAAAATGAACTAGTATTTCAGAAGGTTTTGAGACTCCTTAGCAAGTATATATTTAAAAAAAAAATCCCCCCAGTAGTCTTAGACTGAGGACAGCTACTTTGACAAACAGTAAGGAGTTACTCTTTTAATAGACACAGAAAACATCACTGGTGGTAACCAGCTCTCAGCAGCAGAAATCTTAACCCACTGCTGTCTTGAGATGCCATATTCCTTTCAAATGATGATTCACTGAAGAGTAATCCCTATTAAATACAAAAAAAATTCTGCTTGAAGGTGAATGCAAACACCAAAAGGGAAATATTAGGAACAGTATTAGGTTTTATTTATTTGATTATTTTACCCTGCTTTTTAAGCATTCTATTCCCTAGAGTGATGATCACCACATCCCCCAGCCCCAGGCATTCAAAACATTTCACATATGTTTAACATTAAGCACATGAATAGATGTATAGAATACTATAGAAACATTTATAAGCTTTAAAACTAAGAGACCTGGTTAAAAGTGACAGCCAGGGAGGGAGGAACCAATCCAGGCCTTGAGCTGCTACTGGAGTTGTCACAATGATGGTGGAGACATGCACCAAACCATTATTCCCAACCACAGCAACTACTCCCAGCATGTCAAAACCATGGACCAAATGAACCTCCTGGGAGAATGCAGCTGACCAGATTTAGGGTGCTGACCTCCACAGGGCAGGGGCTGATGGGGGCAGAAGGGACAAGACTGCACAGCAGCAGAGGGGATAAAAAAGTTCTTCATGAACACATGACATCTCCATTTCAAACTTTGTGTTTAAGACATCAACATTTCTGTCATAACAAAAAACTTTAGTTAAGGGAGGGAAGAAGGAATAAAGTCCAAAACTCTTAACGGTTAGTCCATTATAGTGAGATTCCAGAATTACTCAAATCCTTCACTGGACTTCTTCCCAGATCATCTGAGACAGCTCTTCAAGTTCATAAAGTTATCATTTTGTTAAAACAGAGCTCATTTTTAAGACCTGGTAATCCAAAATGCAGTCAATACATAATGACTACTTCACATATTAGATTCACTTTTTGTATTACCATTTGATGATTAAAAGCCAAACACAGATAACTAAAACCATACATATCAAAAGCATTCCCTCCTCTGCTTTTGTTCTGGGGGATAAGCAGGAAAAAAGTTGAAGATTATGGAAAGCAAGATTTTTCCCCACACTTAGGGAAACATATGGATAGCAATTTCTCACAAATTTAAGATAACACCTACATGCAAATCCTCTTCCTCTAAAAAGAATAATGAATATTTGTGCTGAAATTTGCCAATGCTTTCTAAACTAGTAGAAAACCAACTGTTTTCTAGCAGAAGCATTTGTCAGCCACATAGGCAGAGAAGTATTTCATCTTTCTGCAGTTTTCTTCACTGGCAAATCTCACTAATTTTACTTCACTTGTGAGGAACACCCTAATGATAGTTTTTTCCTCTTGTCATCATAGTTTTTTCCTCTTGTCATCAGTTGGGCTCTGAATGTTTCTTTTAATGAATGCAACATAATTCATGCATAGTCACTACTGAACCCAGCAAATTCATAATTAGTAACAATTTTGCACCTGCTGTTATGGGTAGATGCTATTCACTTTAATTTTATACCTTGATTATTCATTGGAAACTTCAGGGGATTCAAATTACCTTACATATTTCCTGAAAATAATGTAGCAGTCACAACCAGATAAATGCAAAAAAACCAATAACAACAATTTAAAAAAACCCAAAACCCAAACAAACATTTTTGACAACTTTGTAATAATGAAGATCACAACCCAGCAATACACACATTTCATTGATGAACATCATCACCACAATGACAGTAATTTTTCTTATGCTTAAAAATAAACATGATGGTTAAATTTAACCATATTTTTTAGTTAAGCTATTAGCTAAAGCTGGAAGTATTATGGACATTTTCATGCAGGATTTGATCCTGCTAGATTCCATGACTGTCTGTCTGCCTCTGCATCAATCCAACTGCACAGAACCTTCCCAGCCATCACATGACAGTTCTTGTTCCAAATTCCAGCAGGTTTTTGTTGCTGAAAGAAGGAACATATCACATATACGAGAATTGAGCATAGACACATTGGTTGCATGTGTCTTCATGACTGCATTCATCTTCCTACTCCATATCCTACCACATTCAAAGGAATCAGAAGTATTTGACCATTTAAACATGGTTTTGTTCTCTAAACCTATCTCCTAATAGACTTCCCGTATGTTTTGGTTTTGGGTGGGTTTTTTTTGAGAAGCCAAAGAAACAGTAGCACTTTCAAAAAGAAGAGGGAGAAAATTAAACCAGAAATTAATCCAGAGCAGTATTTGGGACCTTAAAAAAACATAGTTAAAACTTGGTGAAACAAGGAACTGTGTGTATGAATATCAATCTAAAGTAGCAGGTTGTGCCTGCATGGCTCAGCATTAGGAATTCAAATGTCCTATAGGAAATAATTTGTATTCTTAAATATTTTGTTTCAGTGGGTGACTACAGTGAACAGAGACTCACTGAATACAAAATAAAACACTGGAACTCATGAAACTTGCTCTTCAAGCTTCTAATCTGTTTCAAAGTGTGTTCTGCTGACTCAACGATTGACAATATGTATTAAAACTCAGTTTTAGCATACACCAAAAAAGCCATGACTGTCACATCTTAAATTCTGTCATAATGCTAGAATTTAAGCTCACTTCATTTCTGATCTAGACTATAAAAAATTAGAAAGGATTAAGAAACTCCTCAGAACATAGAGAAATCACCATATCTGTTGCTGTAAAATTGCCATGGATACATCCTTGGGAGAAATATCTCCATCCATTTTCAATCATGTAAGCCTGTTCAAACCTATGGGAGAAAGAAAAGCTGCTTCTCCCACTTCATCTGTTCTACAGAAAGATGCTGCTTTGTCTTTAGAGCTCTGCTGATGTTGCTTTTAGCAAGCCAGTGCTCCATTGTTATTATTGTCTTTTCATTTGCCTCTGGGGGCTGAAAGGATGGTGCAGATGGTAAACAAACAGGCTTTATGGTCTTGGAGCTTAGACTGAGAAATTAAGACTTGCTTTTCATTTCTGGCATGCAGCTAAGCACAGAAATTACTCAAAATTATTATCAAGCTGCTTCTAAGTACTGTGCAACTCCTCTGTGATGGTATTACCTAGAAAAGTCACCTCCCTTCAGTCTCCCAAAGCGACTGACAAGTATAACTTTTTTTTTTTATGTACCAGAGTATTTAATTCGGTTTCCATGGTATTGATACAAGCCACTGTTCCAATCAATCTAATTTTTAAAACCTGAAGCCTTATATCATATACATATGATATTATTCAAGTAAGTTTCATGGTCCTAATTTGCATATACCAGTCCAGTTTAGAACTTGAATAGACAAAGTAGACACCTGTTTCCATCACTGCACCCTGTATCTAGCTGTTCTCAGTTCTATCAGAAGCCTAGATCATCCTCAAATGCAAATATTTTAAATTCTACCAGCAATTAAATCCCTGTCCGACCAATAGAGATCCAAACATCAGTGTGTGTACTGACACATCATTTGAGAACATGCTTTCATAAGGATAACCTGCAAGATAGAAAACAAAGCATTCAAATGTGGTTCAGAGGTGGCAGTGAAGCAGGAAACTAAAACACCTGCAATCCTTCAGTTTTACAATTAGATTTACTCAGCCAGCATATAAGACACCACATCTGCAAATGTGCAGCTCTGAAGGGAGTCCCAGCAGAACTCCAAGACAGGCAGGGGGAACAGCAAGTGCCAGGCATGGTGCAACAGCAGCTCCTCCAGCCAGGTATCCCACACTGGCATCTCACCCTCAAACGTCAGGATCTGGCAGCTGCTGCCTAGTCAGACATGCACATCCCACCGTCTTAATCTCTTTCTTCTTTATATAGATATAAGATCCCTTCCAAACCAAACCAATCAATGATTCTATTATATATTGTTTTATGTATATAAACGAAACACACACATCCACGCAACGCTTATCACAACCACATTCATCTTCCCAACTCCTAAACCTGTTCACCTCATGAGGGTGGCCTTTTCCTCCGTGTTTCCTCTTAAATTGAAACTTCAAAGTTTCAGTCCTCAAAACCACCACTGTCTCTTTGGAAGTGGGGAAGGAGCAGCTTGCCTCAGAATTCTGCAGTCACTTGCACACAACTTCAGTGCTGTCACCCAGGCACACCACACAAATGACGAGGCTACACCCAGTGCCACTTCTCCCTCTGTATAATCAGCAGCCCAGCTTTTCTCTATACAGAACTATAAGGCTGAAATTCATGTCCTGTGTGTGTGATATCTGTGGTTGACAACACTGTGGAAACTGAAAGGAATTTGAGGAGGGCAGAGATGTGGAGGGTTTGGTTTAGGTATCTTTAGAATCTCATTAAAAGTCAGTGAACAAAAAGCAGATTAGCTGAAAGTATTACCAAGACTGTATCACTGCATTACATTTAGTCAAAACTAAAAAAAAAAAATGCTTTGGGGCACATGAAGGATTTTATAATATTAAGTATTCCTTACCCACACACAGACATACACTAAATAGAAAAACCAAAATAGACATTTTTCTTTTGTAAAACACCACAAGCAAAATGAAAAAGGAGCATTTCACAACAATAATTACATCTTCCAAAAACCACCCCTTAGAGCCTTATAAAAAACCCACAGCCTTATAAATTTATTTGTCAGTCAGGAAACAGTTTACTCAGCGTCTGGTTTTCTCCCCACTCACTCCTTAAAGTTACTTTCCTTAAAGACAATTTGTGCATATACAATAATTTCTTGCTCACCATTACTTCCTAGGCAAATATAATTAGATATTCATCTTCACCAGGTAAATTTCTGAACATGTATCTTTTTTATATTCTTTAACAATTCTGTAAAGCAGAACAAAAAGGATCCATCTGAAGTGACTTCCTGTATAATTTATGGCACTGATGTCCATGAAGACTCTGAGCAATTGACCAGCATCCTGCAGATGCCACCATTCAACCACTTTCTTAACCATGATCTTATCTACTCACCAAATCCATCTTACTCCAGTTTAGAGAGAGGGATGTTGTGGGGAACTGTGTCAAAGGCCAGTTAAATGGCACCTTCCCTAGCCTACAGGTGTAGTCACTCCATCACAGAAGGCCACTGGGTTAGTTATACCCACAGAAAAATTAGCGGCAATGATTTTAGGTACAGCTCACTTTTAATGCTAATCTCACATGCTAAGTAAGGGCAAATTCAACTTGTAGAAGGTTATCTTAATAACAAAAGATCATTTCATGTTTGATCATGATACACACCATATTGCATGGGATCAGCCCAAGAAAATCTGCAATAGCAATATGAGAGCACTGCTCAGGGGTTTAGCGAGTAGAGGGAATAACTAATGTAAAAGGTGGGGAAAAAATATCACAGAAAAAAGGCCACAATTAGGTATACCTTTTGGAATGAAAGAATAAAGGCTCAGGAAGGGGTATGTTTAAAGTACATTTTAAAGTATTTGAAACTTTTTTTATCCTGCTCAAGTTCCACTTTTTAATGAGACACCACAGATTAAAAGGGGACAGAAAAAATTTGAAAGAACAATCAGGAGAGTGCTTGAAAATTGGAAACATTTGAGGGGGTTTAGGGAAAAGCATTTAACAGAAACCTGGGCTACAAAGGTTGAAAATAGCTTTCACATTTAATATCACTATTGAAAAGCTGTAATTTCAGCTGGATCTTTCATACAAAACCCATGGGAATAAAAAAGGCCATATTCACCTAATAGCTAAAATATATACATCTCCCTAGAAATACAAAGACAATATTTGTTCATTTAATGTGACCAGAAAGTACCATAATTACTTGTTGCAATTATAGAAGAGATACTGCAATTTAAAATTACAGTGAAATAATATGTACTTATTTATCAATTCAGCTCTAAATGTTGTCCCGCTTATTTGCTCCATGAAAAATATAGTTTAGATATTGTATGTGCATGAATTTTTTGACAGGTATTTTATTTGAAATGTGCCTTGCCTTCATTAGAATACAGCAGAGGCATGAAGTGCATAATCTACAATTCTTATAAGGCAAAGGGCACCACAGAAAGAGATATTTCAATAACAAATTGAGCTGGAAGAAAATGTGTCCATTCAATTCACCAAATTGAAGAGATTTCATTTTAACCTACTTATCTCAATGCTCCCTGAGAAAGATTTAAGAATGGATACAACAATAAACACACAAGTAAAAAAAATTAGATTCTCAGATGCTAAGCATTCAAACCCAGCTCTCATGGTATTATTTATCAGCAATTTTGAAAGATCAGAGCTCTTTGAAATTGTTCCCTACTTTAAATCATAACATCTTATAGAAAACTTATCCTCAGACCTCAAGATCTTGGAGATACTTGATATCAGAGTTGAAAGCTTTACCAGTAAAGCCAGCAGTAATATCCAGTTATGATATCCAGCATTTTTCATGGTATCACTTCCAAACTCTCTTTAGACAGTATATTGAGAAACTTATTTAATATACAGGCTACTTCAAAATTCTGCATTTGTGTCATACTCAAATCAGAAATCATTCCCATTCCCAACACTCTAGAATGAAACTTTACATAATCAGGCAAATGCATTCAAAGCCTCTAACAAATACATTCAGTGACCATAAACATCCCACTGCTCCTCTCGGGCTGGACAGCACACACAGGCCTGTGTTGGGAAGCAAGGGATTTGCTTGATTGGCAGTACAATTCTGTGAGAGAAAATAGAGCAAACACTCCCAGAAGAGTGTTTGAAAGGTACAAAAACCAGGGAAGACTTAGAAATATACAAGTTTCTCAGTTAAAGACCTTAAATTTTTGCATTGTTTGTGGTAAATAAGTAAAAACTACATAAATTATGGAAACAAAATTTTACAATGTGAGCCATAAGGTGGAAAGAAGTTCTCAGAAGCTCCTTGGTAAAAGCATATTAAACAGGGATTAAAAGATAGCTTTAAAGATGAGAGAGCCAGAAACAAAAACACAGACCATTACACCTGTAATACTAACTCTGCCAGTATTATCAGATTGCTTTTATAAAGTCATTTATATCTCCCCACTTGGAGAAGCATCTCTGCTCTCTGTGGGTTCTCTTCCTGACTCCCAGCAGAAGTTTTAAGCACTGCCTGAATTTGTGTGAAGCCCACACAATGCATTCAGTATGTTGTTATACTGTCCAGAGTTCACAGCAATGCTGTTTTGTACATCTCTTGAGTGTTAGAAGAATGTGAGGAAAAAATCAGCAGTCCCAGAAGATTGATATTTTAAATACATGTTTAATACCACTAGATACACACTATAAAAAACGTCCCACAAGGATCAGCTCTATTGAAATTCTAGTCACAGCTCACATTAAGCCAGCTTATTCTTTTCCATTTAATAAATAAATTACTTGAACTCAGCAACTGTTTGTAAATTTAAATACTGTTCCTTTGCAGAAGCTTTTTTGTTATTACAAGCATTGGTCTTGAAAAAATCTAAATTGCAGTGTTTGGTAGATTTTTCCTCTTTCCATTGGGAACAGCAGAGAGCTACAGGAAAGGGAGAAACAGCTGCTGGAGAAGTCTGCAATTGTGTCACTCCAGAACTTGGTTTTGACTTTATTCTCCAAGTTCTATCTTTTCTAATATAACATTAATTATGTGGCTGTATGATCATGATAATGTGCTATGGCATTTCATTCCAAAAGACCAATAACAGAGCCCGTTGAAGACACATGAACAGTCTGTGGGTTCCTTATAAAAAACCAGAATTTACTCACCAGTGCTCCCAGGTTATTGAAAATAGGCGCAGATTTAAAAAAAAAATTAAAAAATTAAAAAAAAAAAAACAAAAAACAAAAAACACCACAACAACCCATTCCACTCTTCAGAGAAGATGAAATAGTGAACTTAACTAGTGTCATGAATTATGGAGTAGATTTAGATCCTTCTTCAGCTTAAACAATAATTGTGATAGCACCTCTGCCCAGATTTGTAAGGGTCTTTCAAGACCAGTGGAGGGCCATGACATAAACATCCGTTTATGCAAAGTCTGGTAGATAAACTCTCACCTCCCTAAGCTGAACAGGCTAATAGAGTGCATCAACTAGATTCATTCAAAAATCAAAGATGCAAAAAACTCCTGCATAATTCACAAGTCTGGAAACACAAGTATACATTGTCCATCCCTCTATGAAGAAGAGATTTAAACACAACAATTCTGCAACGTATTGAAAGAAATATGAAGCACTGAGCTACCTTTAATGACTATATGTTATTGATGAAAATGTAGATTCATATTTTATTATCTGAAAGAAAACTATAGCTCAAAAAGGTGACAGAGAAGTGAGCAAGTCTAGGAATAAAAAAATCACTGGCCAAAGGTGCTGCTGTGGTTCATCAACAGAGAATAAATGAGTAAATTATCTTCAGTTAAACAACCTCTACAACTTCAGCTCACTACAAATGAAATATAACATACCAAAAGAGTCAGAGGGAAAAATCCTATTGACTTTGATAAGAATCTTGTATTTTCCATAGTATTCTCTAAAGAGAATAACGTAGTCAGAAACATTTTATCATGTAACATAGCATTTAGCAATAATGCCAACTAACAGAAAACTGCATAAAAACACTGTAGCACACAAAACTTAAAACATTTTTTTTCTCTTAACAGCTTTTGTAGATTTTCACACCTTCTTCATCCTATGCTTCATCAGAGACATACAACAGATACACAAAAAGGAGTATAAAGTGAAAAATAGAACACATATGGACATACTGGTATGTTTTGCATTTAGTTTTGGGTGAGAGTACGCTTGCTTTTTTAAGATGCAACAATGGAATAAAGATAAAATTTAAATACAGCTCTTTTGTTCAAAAATACTCACAACTGCTATTGCAATAACATAATGCAAATATGCTGGCTGGCAGCAGAAGACAGGGATTCCCCAAACCTGCAGATTTCCCATACCTCATTCAAATGTACGTTCTTAGTTCCATGGGCAGAGTTCTTTTGAAAACTGTATTTAAAGTTCCACGTGAAATATAGCCTTATTATGAAATCCTTCTTGTTCACAAGATATAGAACATTGTGCCCACTGAAACATTCAGAATTATAGCCCACAATTCCATTCTGTTTGTAGTACAGGCTTTCTGGCACATTCAATTTTTGTTTTAATTATTTTATTCTGGGGAACAGAATTCTCAGATTTATTACTAAGGTGGACTCCAAAGGCAATATTATTATAGGTCTAACAGGTGAATAAACCAATATATTTCTTCAATCCATAAAGCAACTAACTGCTCCTGGAGAAAATAGATCTGAAGGGCTGAAGCAGAAGAATTCAGAGCCTCATTCCAAAAGTAAAGAGTAATAACACAGAAAGAAACATAACTATTTATAAATGTCTGCTCTGGTTCTAGAACATACCACTACCTAAATTAGGTAAGATTATTTTATAGTCTTAAGACTATATTTTTGTACTCCTATACTCAAACTTTTTTTAAACATTAAACATTGCATTTTTTTTGCTTACCCCCAGAGACACAGGGGTGCAACCTTAAATGGCAGATCAAAAGGATTAAATTGGTCTAAGTTAGAAGTGATAACAAATATTCTTTGCTCAAATAATAGAATATATTGGATATAAAAAGAGGGGAAGGATAAAAAACTTGTAAAATTTGTGTGACTTTATCACATCATGTATGATTTAGTAGAAATAAGCAAAGGTATCATCAGGAAAAAAAAAGCAGCATGAAATCCATGTTTCATATGTTTCAACATCTCAACACTTTATACATCACAAATTCAAAATATACTCTCAGAATCCCAAAAGAGGTAGATATAATATAATTCTACATAAGAGTAAAATGGAGCTACTTCTGGATTGAAATACAGCAGCAATTCAGCAGCACAGATCAGTTTTTATGACAGGACATTAAAGATTACTGTTATTCATTTCAAATTGCTGTAGATAATTACAGAACTTAATTGCAGAGCTGGAAATACTCCAGACATGAAAGGTGCTAATACCTTCCATCTTACAAAAAATGCTGTGCTCTCTAATGATTGTAAGTATTATCCACAAGGTTTTCATACTGTACCTTCCAGCACTGTGATAAGGCATAAATTTATAGCCCATTGGAAGAAAAGAACAAGGCGCCTTATGACAATATCATTACTGGCTGTGAGGAGAATTTACTGAAAGGTATTCCACCTAAGCAGACGGAACACCTAAATGCTCATGTGGATAACAGCAGCCCAGAGTACATGGCTGAGTTACAGTGTCTTTCTTCATGAGATAAGTAAATAGATCTTTCAATTGACCTCAAAAAATGCCATCAACACCATGGAATTATAATGCAGCTTCTCCTGTTTGCTTGTGCTTTGGGTTTTTTTAAACTGAAGTAAACCCACAGATTTTGAAATCACTAAACATATTCAGAGAATAAACATCACTAAAATACAATATTAAAAATTATCAAAAGAATAGATTATTCTAATTATTGTAACATATTAATCAAAAAATAATATTATGGCTCAGCTTTTCTCCTGCAGTCCTGCCTGCATGATCCCAGCAAAGCTACTCACCCTATGCTAGAAATAGTCTTTACACAAACTGTCATGAAGGAAAACCACGCATGTCTATTCAGTCTTTTGAAAATAAAAAACCCAAAACAATTATAGGTACTAAGAATCATTATTCTCCCAATGCTTCCTCCAAACTCGTATCAGAAGTCTGAACACTGTCATCCCAATAGCAACATGGTATGTTACACTAACACAGTCTCCCTCTGGTCATGCTTTTGGGATCTATAAGAGCAGTAAACCACTACAGAGATATTATGATGGCAAATGAAATAAATATATAAATAAACACCTCAACATACACACAAAACCTGCCAGAAGAAACTGCACTGAAACCAAAAAATGACAGGAAAAAACATCTTAATTTCATACTATTTTGGAATTTAAGCCAGCTGTTCTATGAATAAGAAAAATCGAACTTTGTACTTACAGGTAGCCAAGTAGCCAGGAGATATGACAAATATAAGCAAAAAAGTTTGACTCCCTCAAACAAAAAACAAACAAACAAACCAACCAACCAACAAAAAAAACCCCTCCACACATGCATATCCCCCCAACAAACAAAAAAACAAACCCAGAAAACTTTAAACCAAATATGTTTGAGGCAGAACAAAGAATGTAGACAACACACACATAAAAAATGCAAGTAGTGATTGGTTACGAACTCAAGCCTCTAAATTAGTAAACAACTGAGTTAATTAATATCCTGCCTCATTCAGTGCAGAGAATGGCAGTTTGTGTAATGAGCAGATCTTCAATATTTTGGTTCATTGACACTAAATCCAAGTGACTCCTACTTCCTTTATCACTCTATTTAAAACAGTATCCTGGCAGCAGCTAATTTTTCCATTTAATTTTTCTTTAGCATTCATCAGTATTCTGTTTTACAATTCCATGAGTGTAGATTAGTACTGATTTCTCAGAATTTTCTCATGAGGCATGGTTTGGAATTTAACATGAGACTATTCTTTGATTTCTCATCCCATTCATTATAAATTTTCAGGTAAGATTTCAAAGAAAAAACCTTTTCTAACTACCCAGCCCTGATTCATCACCAAAGGAGATGTCCTGTGAGAGTGGCACAGGTCTCGATGAAAGAAGAGTGGGATTGTGGAATTAGAGCAGTCCCCGGTGCAGCATCACTCCAACACCCAGCTGGGCTGTCAGCAGGGGTGGAATTCTGAAACCAAAGAACAGCACTTACAAACCATCACAGTAGAGAGCCACAGCACACCGCAGAGGATTTCAGAGACTTGACTTGTACCATTTTTCTGCTGCCAACCATACCAAAACTCTTACTTTTCCCCCAGTTCTCTCCATCTTTTTCCTTGTGGTCATGATTACAGGTTTCTCTCTTCAGGCTTCCCTATTCTCAGTATCTAGTCCCAACAGGCAGGACTGATAACACCGGTTGCAGACTGTTCCAAGAAAAGAAATTGTCTGTCTATCTGGCCAACAGAAATGGAATAATCCTGAACAGGTAGAATAATTTTTTTAAAAAAAAATCAAGAAATAAAACATACCATCAAATCTACATGCCAATTAAACTCATTGAATAGTAATGGTGAGCTCCAGAAAACCAAAGTAGAGAAAAGCAGCTCTGGTATTGAGTCCGCCATTCTTATGTTGAAACAAGTGGTCAATATCTTAACTTCACTGACATCAGTAGAAAAGCTCCTATTGACCTATGCAGAGCATGGATTTTACCCAATGAGTCAATTAGAGCATTAAGTCTCATTTGTCTTGAAGAACTTCTCTGAAAGGATTATCAAAAACAATTTAAGCAGCCTGGCAACAGGCATGTTAAAGATCAACTATAGATGCAGCTGACATGTCTGCAAAGCTAGATAAAGCTTAGTAATGTAGGAACCAAAACCAGAGAAATTGAGCAAGAGAATTACAGAGATAAGAGCATAATTTGAGTATCAATACTTCCAGAGAAGAAGCAAATAAAAAAATACCAAAGGGCTGAAGGAACAGCTTTGTGAATCTTTACATAGGACAGAAAAAGAAAAGAAAAGAAAAGAAAAGAAAAGAAAAGAAAAGAAAAGAA
>JAHLSL010000036.1:8540258-8578171 GCA_025920805.1 Petroica traversi | reverse complement strand
AAGAAAAGAAAAGAAAAGAAAAGAAAAGAAAAGAAAAGAAAAGAAAAAAGAAAAGGGATAAAAAAATGGTTTTTACTGCACACAGACAAGATCAGTTATGGTAAGAAACCAGAAATTACAGTATGATGTTGTCTTTAATATCTGAATACTGCTCTGGATAATATTTCAGAAAACTAATCCATGCTATGTTCTTCAGCATAAAAAACATTGAATTCTCAGAAAGTGAAATATATCCCTTTTTTATTATTATTGACAATGTGTCAGTTATTTAGATCAAATTGTACACTCTTTCATTGCTTCTCAGAGTATGACTAGCTGGTACAAAAAGGAGATAATCAACCAACCAAAATTAAAGTTTGCCAATTCATTCAAAACAATGTACTCCCCCACTTTCTCAGGCTTGTCCCCTGAAAAATTAAAGTTGGTTAATTTTGGTTTGGATGGTTTGTTCTGCTGAGTTTTTTGACTTTTCAAAATAGATTATTCACCTATATCGCCTTAAAAACAGGCGCTTCCTGAGCTTCATGAGCTCTTCCCTATGTAAAAAAAATTTAGGTAAAGTACATATACTATTGTGACATTTTTGTGAACAATCAAAATATTAATTGCCTCAATGGGTTGCAGCTTTTCCTTATCCAACTGCAGTGTAATGTCTTCATTTGAGCATACTTATAGACAAATAGAAATTGGGGTACTTAAGGAAAAACTGCAACTCTGTCATTTACCTACAGCAATTTATTCAAGGTTTCATCACCATGCTGCTTTGAAGACGAAAATGAAGGAGTTTATGTTTAATGAAGACCATCTGAAGTGTCTCCACTGCAGCTGCAGGCTCTGTAGGATCTGTCGTGCAGGAGGCAATATGCTGCATTGTAATGCAGATTTTCTTAAGAGTGCATCTGCAGCAACAAGATCATTTCCCATGGTCTTCACTGTATTTCTTCAATTATTCATAGAACACAATGTAAATGAAGCTATAAATTTTACCACATACTAAATGCAGAAAGAAGATAATGGCAATTGTGAATTATGAATGAATCACTGTTATTGTGATTCCTCAAGGATTCTGATGTAGATGATTACATGCATGCAAAGACACTGTAGCTAAACTTCTTTATATTGATCTTGAAAAATGATTCTAAGAATATTATCATTAATATACAGAACTCATAGATTTGTTTTTCATGACAACGCCAAATACAACTAACTGTCAAAGGCAATTACATATCAATGCTACCTAGGGGCAGGCAAACATACTTGTATTTGGGATTACTGAATTGGGGAGAGAAAGATAATAGCTTGCAAAAATGTGTTTCCCAGCTACCCACATGTGTTCTTTCACATTTAAATAAGCCACAGGCAAACTTTGTGGAGTATTCTGTAGTGAGCACATTCAAATGCCAAGTAATAAGCAGTGAGATAGAGGCTTTTCTTTTTTTGTAGGGTGGCTGAAAATGAAAGAGTTTATTTAAATGAAGGAAGTATTCTTCTACAAATTTCACAATCTAAAAAACTCTACAAATATGAACCTGTCTTTGCCAGTTTTATCATGATAGCAAGATGCAGATTATTACTCTCTTACCCATTAAGAATAATTTTCTTAGTGATATGATCAAAGTCAGGAACTGTTCTTGTTTGATAATGTTTATATATTAGTAAAATTATTCACTATAATTGGTCTAGCTATAATTAACATCAGCAAAACACTTACTAAATCCCACAAGATATAAAGAGTAGCAAATGTATACTAAAATTAATTGGATACAGAAATTCTCACCCACTGTGAAACCTCTGGATGTTGTTGATTTCTTGTAACCACCTTTCGTCTGTCTGCAGCTACAGGGTAATCAAGGGACTCCATCCGCCCTTTAAGCAGACTTGTTGATTTAAATATAGGAAAAGGATGAGCAAAACATCTCCCATATGCATCTCAGATGTTCCTGAGTTCATTATTTGGGCCTCATAGGCAGGGCCCCAAGTCCTTGTCCATTTTTTCCACATTAGAATCTGCAGCAGAAGAGTCAACTTTGAAGTAGTGAAAGTTAGGGATAATAATGGAATGTGCACACCTTCTTTATATTCAATGCAGCCTCTTTAAGTTAGCACTAAGGCATATGGTGTCAGCATGAAAAAAAAAGACTTTGACATATTCTTCTCTCCAATGGAAAAAAATAAGATATGAAATAATGAGGGTTCTTAATCCAAGTTCATTTCAAATAAAAAATACACCATAAAAACAGAATAAACAACTAACAGCACACAATTATTTCTAATCATCTTGAAAACACTTTAACGGAAAAGACAGAAAAACTTGAAAATGAACCAGTGAAAGTCTCAGGATATATTTTTGGCACATTCTGTATTTCCTTACAGGACAGCATCAACCTACTATAATTAGGACTTCAAGGGTACAAGCATATTTTTACAATTTCTGTGATTTCTAACCTGTATTATTCATTCACTAGAACACCATGATACTCATGTGTTTAAGTTCCTGTAGCAATATTGCTCCACTTTACACCAACACAGATGAACTTACTTTTATTCGGTCCTTCTGATCATGTTCGCTATCTCCATTTTTTTTTAAAAACAAACTTATGTTCACACACAAAATCACAAGTTATTACAGAAGTCTGAAAAATATCTCTAAAAAGCAGAATTTCAGGATAATTTGTTATAGGACTCCATGAATGACTTCAGAAAAAAAGTAGCTTATGTTTGTTAGTGTACCATTAAGTACCATTAAGGTGAAAAATAAAAGTGATTAAATAGATTTAAGAGCCTTATATATAACAATATAGAACCACTAGTTACTACACTGCAGCAGGATCTGACTCAAATATATCATAAAATTCATTCAGCCAGATGCAGTATGTGGAGTCCACAGGCTTTCACTGTAATAGATTTTCAGGAAAACAAAAACAAAAACAAACAAAAAAACCCCCAAAAAAACTAAAAAAAACAAACAAACAAACAAACTCAAAGCAACTTAAAATCTCCAAAACAAAACAAATCAACCTGACACAAAGTTGAAGAGGCATCAGTGCTAAACTGCACTGTTCCCCTTGGCATGCAGCGTTTGTAAAGCACATCAGCTACAAATGTAAATTCATTCAAAACAATCCACAGTGTTCCTGATATGCTTCAAATTGCTGTGCAATAACTGCACAATGAAGCTACAACATAAAGGAAACTTATATATTATTTTCATTTTTCAGGTGGAAGAACTGAGTGATAGGTGAAGCGACTGATTCAAGATATTCTTTGGAGGGACCAACTGTGAATTCAAACACTGAGGGCTAATTTTCAGGGTACCAGGACAGAAGAATACACATAGAGAATTAAAATTTGACACCAACAAATTTAATAATGGGGCCATACAGCCAAAGCCCCCCCCAAAGAATTCACAAGTCTGCTCAGTCCTGTGGACACCCACCCATTTCTGTCAATCATTTAAAGCACCTGGCTATTCCTGTTGGCACACCTGCCTCTTCTCCAGACATCAGCTGCCCTCACCCCCTCCCTACTCTAACAGGACTGCTGAAGGTGTGGCTGCAGGTGCCCCCCTCATCTGGCACAGCTCAGACAGCCCTGAGCACACACAGAGGGGGCACTGCCAGCACCAAAGGCCCAGACTGCAGGCTTGTCTTCATGAGCTTCACCCTGCACTAGTAGTCCTCTCCTAAAAATGTGGCCAGCTTTATATCTCTTCTGCATGAGAATCCAACAATCTGTACAGCTAGAAAAACTAGTACATTAGAGAAACTGAAATGATGGCTTCCAAGCATCTTAAACAGCATTTAATTGATCAGAGGGGAACTTCTTAGACATTAAAATAAGAGTAGTCTACATTCTTTCCTCCTCATGACATTCATTACAGTTATAGAGAAAACTTCTACATAGAGCAGGGATTATGTATCACTGTACAAACGTGTTCTTTGATCTGGTATAGATGTACATACATTAAATTTCACAAGAAACTTTTAAACAAAATTATTTGTTTACTTGCAAGGGCCCTTCTGAAGTTAAAATGGGATGAATTGGCAATCAAAGTTCGAAACATCAGATGTAATTAAAAACATTTCTATGTAGTTTTGTACATGGTTAAGATACTCTCACCACATGAAGTTTCATGCTGTTGTGCAGAATAAAGAGAAACTAATTCTCTCTTTAAAGCAGACACTGGATTTCTTGTGTATTTACCAAATGGAGGTTTTGTTAATTCATACTTCTCGAGCTGACTATCCTAAAAACACAGTGGTTTTTGGTTTCTATCTCTTAAAACAGGATTTAGAGAAATGTTAAACTTCATTTGGAAAAAGAACGTGACATGTTTATGAAATCAACCAGTAACGTTATTACAAAAAAATTATAATCCTAGTAACAAACAGTGAACTTAGTTTTGATTCTGAAGTGACAATCAACTCAATCAGATAGACCAAAACCAGACACTGTTCAGGCTCTGGAAAAATTCTTGTTTTCCCCCAGTTTTGTTACTCATGCTGTTTCTCTGTGCACCTGATCAATAGCAAGCTTCAACACATAAACCATGTTTCAATTAAAGATACACAGGAGGCCAGATTTAAAACAAACCATCCACAAGCCAATACTCAGCCTGGTACTTGGCAGGGTACACAGAAGCATCTGAAAAGTAAGCTCTGAAAGAATTTGATTTAACCTTCTGTTTCTTTAAGTGTATTAATTAATGTTCACTCAGAGAGATAACATACATTTGACTTCTTTTTTTTTAAAGAAATCAAATCAGCAATATATATAAGTCTAATAATATTTCCTACCACTCTTTCAGAGGTTTTTCATGTAAGCTCCAATTGATGAAGATGAAGTTTCATAGAACTACACCAGGAGTATTTGAATCTCAAGTGGTACTGCCATAAACATTCCCTGATAACATCAAGATTGATGGTGTTTGTACAATTGTGTTGAAGTAAAATTAAATGCCAAAAAATTAAATCCAAAAACTACACATCTCTAATCCATTAAATCGTCACAAGGATACTACATCAAGTACTGAACATCCAGTAATGTTAATTTTTTGTTGCAGTATCTGTAAGATCTCAGCTTCCAAAGAAGTCTGAAGTTATTATTTGGTTATTCCATACCTCAGAATGCTTGAATACCTCTTCTGGGGAAACTCAAAGATAATGCTCTCTAGAAGTCCATGTATTGGGCATCTCCAATGACTTTTGAGGACACCTAATGGCAAAAATGAAACACATCAGTTATTCAGAAGGAATATGAGAGCCCTACTCAGCTCCCGCTTAAACACCATTTTCATCTGTTCATCTTAGAAGAGTGAAATTAAAGACGATGGCACATCCTTCTCTAATGGGGCTTCAAAAGCAGGCCTCTGCCCCAGCAATAATCTGTATTTTATGACCCAAATTACATGTTTAGAAATAATGAATCTCCAATAATGATTAAGAGCTGTGTTTTGTTGAAGCAGATACCTATTTGCATCAAAATAAAAGCCTTAAAAGCAGATTTACTTTTACTACAATAAAAAAAAACAAAAACAAAAATTGTCAAACCCACAATTGCCAATATTCCATGCTGTATCACAAACCTGCTGCTACAAGAATTTCATTTTATAGTTCTGTTAGAATTGTTACCCCACACACTGCTGTAAAGATGCTATTCTATTACTGCCATTTTCACAGTGAATTCCTTTATTCTAAGATTTTTGTCCATTTGTCCATAGAAATCCATTTTGTAGAACATATCAGCAGTCTTTTAAAAGGTGATTTATGGCACTGCTTAAGCACTTATCACTTCCTATTTTGTCTTCCAGTTACATTATTATTCTGGGCTATAAAACAGTAAACACATCAGCAAAGCAAACATTTCATAATTTATGTTTTTATATTATTTTTCAGACAGAAGACACTACTTTTTTCTGGCCAGTTTATTAATCATAAAACTAAATAAAACTCCTCATGATTAAGATGTCAAAATTTCTTGTTATTCATCATCATCATGAAGCCTAAGGCCTTGATATTGAAAAGATTACATCCAACTCCTTAACTTAAACATGAAAGTAGCCTCAATTTTCTCAGAAGACTTCACAGAACTGTAAACTAATTATGCTCTTTTTCCCCCTCATTCATAATGAAAAGTGATAGTCTTTACTACATGAACTAGAACAGCTAGAAAAATCAGACATGTTTTGGAAACAACCTTTCCCTAGAGTCTAGCAAGAGCTCTACTCCAAAGAGCAATTTGATTTTCCTACCTATAACCTAATTTATAACATTCTCTCTCTTTTCAAGGTTTTACTTATTTTAATGCATAGAACATTACAGCTGAAACAAGACAAACGTTACTTTTCTACAGCATAATCAAGCAGATGAATTCCATGGATTCCAATGATGCTAACCAGGCAGTGACAAGCAGACTGCATCCCCCAGCATAACCATTGTAAAATGCAAGCAGAAAATGGCTATTTGATAATTTTGATTATACTTATAAAGCTCTGAAGTCAATTTTAGAAGGTTTTCAAAGTGCATAATATAGGATTTTTAAATCCTTCCAAGCCTACTGAAATCTAGAAAAATGAAGACACCAATCCACCATAGCAAGATTCATTGTGCATACTGAAAATATCTTCTCTTCAATCACAAGTAACATAGAACCCTCTGGAAGCACAACATCTGCTCTGTGAAAAACTGGCCCTGAAGAGACAAACAAGTAAAAAGAAAGTGGAAGCTGCCCAGCAAGGAGCTGCACACTGGAATTAAAGTTTGCATGAGGCTTCTATTGACATTACAGGAGTTAATTCCCATAACTGAGCACTGCAGCCTGACATCATTTCAGACAAACATCAATGACACGGAAGACAATTTCAAACCATACTGGCAAGAAAACTAGTTTGGCTTGCAGGAAAAACAAACAAACAACCCCCAAATCTCTCTACTATACGTATTTTTAATGCGTCACATGCACATGAAGTTCTATAAGCAAACACATTTCAACAATTATTTGAGATTGTTGAGTTACAACACATGAAACTAGCACATCTTTCAACAATTTTCTACTTGAAAGCAAGGAAATTAATAAGTTAGGGACATCAATCATTAACTGTCAATGTATTACACAGTCAGTGTAAATGTAGATGTAAAAAACCTTCAAGAGTAAATAAATCAGACCTAAAGGCTTTTTTTTTTTCTGTCTAAGTAAATACTATTTTTCACATAAAAAGCAAATCAAAATATGCAGATCACCCAGCAATAAACAGTCATAAGGGTCATGAGCCAGTACTGACTTAGTTTTAATAACTTTAAATTGACAGTGTGTAGAACTTACTGAAAAGTGCTGTCAACTGAGTGTATCATCTATTTTCTACCAGCAATCAGCAGCCCCCCAGTAATTCAGTATTCCTTAACCCTTTCTTCTGGACATAAAATGACATAAAAGGTGGTCACAACAACCTTTAAATATCATGCATAGCAATGCTTTTTTAACAAATGCAAGTTGAGTTTTCAGATATTGACTAGAAGGTTTGGATGAAAAGTGACAAGACAAAAATTAATATATATAAGTAAAGAAGCAAAATGAAATAACATGGATAAAACTTTGAGAAAGTATTTTTAGTGGCTTATAAAAGAGACTAGTTCCTAAGACCCTTATTTTCTCCTTCCCTGTGATAAGTCTTCAAAAGTTCTCTAATTTGAAGTCAAATAAATCTCCAGTACAGCACTAACCCAGAGAATGATTACAAATATTGGAAGGGCAAAAGTCTAAGTATACAGAATATTTTCTTTTAAATTTTATTTTAAAGTAGTTCCATCTTGATAATGACATCAAAATTAACATCTAAAAAAAAACCCCAAGTATTCTCTTTATAGCCCTGAATTGAAGCAGAGGACAGTATAACATTGTTATTTTTCCACATTGATAGACAGATGAGCAAACTGGAATTGCTGAGAAACCATCAACTGTCTAAAGAATTTGTTTCTAACAATGCAGTATTTGCAGCTCTTAGTTTTGGAGGAAAAGTCTGTGAATGAAATATCTTCTCATGAACCCCCTGTCTTCTATACAATACTTTAATGAGCCTTGTTCCTCTGACTTCAGCAAAGGCAGCTGAACAATGGGAAGCCTGTGTAGAGCCATTGCCCCACATGTTGTACGTCTCTTAATGAGTTAATAACGTTTAGGTCACATCCTGCACTATCAGCATGAAAACACCAAAACTCACACATTGCTCTTTAATGATGCTCCAGATCTTTATCTCTTTTCCTCAGCCATAACTTCTATACCAGCTTCTTGCCTCATGATTGGTACTCCCTATTAGACCACACTCATGTCTGACTCCAGCTCTATCACTGGTTTTCCTGGAAATCATCCTATTGTGTTCTTAGGACTAAGAACAGGGTACAGAATATGTATCTGATGTGGAAACTCTAGAGAACACGTACACAAGAAAATATTCATGTGCCTTTTCAGTGTTATATGCACATGAAATAGCAGTAAGGCTGAAAACACTCTAGCTTGGCAATAATTGCAGAATGACTGAATGACTGCTAGAAAACTTGAAAGCGCCTGGCATCTTGTTAAAAACTTAAAACCACAGAAAGAAAAAACTTTTACAAGGCTTACAACTTTGTCTTTCCTATGGGATACTAGACAAAGCAGCTGCAAGTCTATGCTATCACACCATCCAGTGCATTCTCTGTGGAAAAAGGTATTTTCTACTTCTGCTGGTTTTAAACCAAGTGTCAACAAAGATATTCTAATATCTGGCTCAAAATACCTTTTTGTGATGTTACTCATTGCTGACAAATTACTCAACTGGGAAGATTAGAAAAACCCTTCATTTCCATTTTCTGGTCTTCCTATCCTTGAGAAACATTGTCAGGCTAAGAAATAGCTATGGGGAGCTCCCTGTTAAAATGCTAGCGGTGATAATGCACATTAATTTTCACCACTGTCTCATGAGTATCTTCATGCTGGGAAAGGAATCATTGTTTACATACTGATGAGAGCAGCAGAAAGATACTTCCCTGTAGTTTCACATAGGCAGAACTCAAGAATGGGACTGCGGGGTTCTCAAACTCTCACCTGAAGTTTCTGTACAAAAAGGGACACATTTATAACCCCCTACTGCTTTACAAAGAAGAAGATAATCTGTTTTCCATGCCCATCATGAACAGGAGTAGTAATGGGTTTAAATTACAATGAGAAAGCTTCAGCTTATAGACAAAAAAAGCCCTTCTATTAACAGAGACTGGAAGATATTGCCTAGGGAGGCTGCAGAGTTTTTCATTTCAAAACTTGAACAGAAGCTTAGACAAACACCTGTTCTAAACCTTGAGCTTGCTGAGCTTTGAACTGTCCAGCACATTAACATGGCAAGGTTCCACATAAGCTCTCCAAGGCAATGAGCTCGCCAACAATTCACATGTGCAATGCTATTCAACTTACATTAAGAGCTACTTAGCAGCAGTACAACATCAAAACACACATTTTATTTTACTCTCGTCCCTAAGAAGTAAGAAATACATTAAAATGGTGCTGTGGGTTTGATTAAAACCAGGCAGTAAAACAATCCATCACAACTTCCTTTAATTTCCAAAACTGTGCCTACAAATTCAGTATCTGTGTCTATAAACTCCAAAAATGGAGGCATATTTTGGTATCAGCTGACAAAATGAGTTTAACCTACGACAATATCAAAATTATGAACTCACCATGTATTGACCAATGAATACATTGGGTAAGAGACAACATCAACTCACAATCTTTCAGGAAAAGCCATGAACATATTCAGATTTCCTTTTTTACATATGCTTCTGAACTCCTGTTGTCTACCTTATGCTCTATAGCTGAGCACAGTAATTATTTAGACAAACACACAGAGCACAGGAATTTGGAAGAGTGTAAAGTAAATTGTTGGGTAGAATCTTGAATTCTTGCTAAAGTAATAATGGAGTTTATTTTCTAAAAGAAAGATACTAGACAAATTCATTTAAAAGCCATGCTTCCCAGCTATTCATAGCACATCTGACAATGTCCAATTCACCAACATTCTTTGTAAATTTTAACATCAAAAGCAGACACCAGCATTCCTATTTTGGTTTCAGTAATGACATCTAGAAGAGAATATTAGCTAGGTACTTTTCATACCTTTGCTTACACAATGAAGAACATCATTCACTTCCTTCAGGGTTGGTTTCATTTGAAAAGATGCTTAGGGACATCTTTTAGCATTATGTGTTTGGTCCTCAGAAGGCACTAAGAGGATTGAGTTCATTAATGATGATGACAATCTTTCAGGAAACGTATCTTTCAAATTTCTACTTGCCACAAAAGTAAGAGCCAAAAAGGAGAACAAACAGTATTTTGGTTTTAAAAATGTGGTTCTCTTTTTCTGACACTCACTGAGGTTCTTGTGCTGCCTTAGGACTACATCTGAAATCTCTACAGATTTACTTTAGATTTACTTGACATATCCCTTGTAAAAGATGTTTAATTCCACTTCAGGTCATTATTTAATTACTCAGACATACACCTACATGCACAACTAGCTGAACATGACTTAAGAGCCTAGCCTAGAACTTAAGCTTCTGAATTTATGCCCCTGTTCCATTCTAGAAGTAAGAACACAGGAAAGAGTAGTGAAGTCAGTAAGGTGCATGAGCTGCTTGAGGCATCCCATTGTTGCTGCAGTTCTGCAGGACAGTTAACAGTGAGTATGGCCAGCTTGGAAAAGGGTGACCTTGCTCTCCATAAAAACTGCATGCGCTACCTAAAATCAGAAGCTGGGCACACTTCAAAGTACAGCTATTTTTCTTCATCCTTTTTATTTTGGAATTTATGAAGCTGGAAGGATTAGTCAAGAAAATCTGCAAAAGCACCCTCATTGTTAGAATCAATCCTTCTTGACTGAATTTCCAGACACCTGACAGCATCCTGGTCCCTTCTATTGAAATTGTATTTTTTCATCAATTTAAAATAGACAAAATTCTGTTCAATCAACACTACAAATACCAACAGTTCAAATAAATTATTGCAGTGCACCGCTACATTTCATCCTTTTGGAAAAACCGACATCATTCTCAGTAAGTAAAGCACAAGTGTTGTAAGATTATTTCCATCTTAGTTGTTACACAATATTTGAACTGGCCTTTTTTCCTAAAATGAGCTTTTTCCCCAGCTATGCTCTAGATGCAGCTCTCATTCTGCATTTAAACAGGGTTTCAGGTGAATTAAAAAGGACAGATATGACAGCCCTAAAGTAATATATGAAAGTCTTATTGTATTAGTCATTTTTGCTGTCATTTTGTATTAGTGTCATATTAGTCTAATGCAATACTAACATGATACTGAAATGTTAGCATATCACAGATTACTCAGTGTGTCAAGCTTGAGTCTGATCATATTACTTTACTGTGTGTATTCCAGTGATGAAACTCTTCCTTTCCATGCCCTAAAACTATGCAGGACTAACAGAAAACATGAGGCACAGGCTGTGCAAGAGTCTAGGGCTTGCATAACAGGTATTAACACCTCTTGTACCAAAGAGGAAAAAACCAATCTGTAACAGATCAGATAATATTGATTCAGTCTAGGATTCTGTTAACACAAGTAAAGTATTCCTTTTCACTTCAAGAAGATTTTAATTCTCCTCGCACACACTAAAGAATTCCCATCAAATAAGCAGCACTTGCAAGGGTTCTTATGATAGGTGATATCCCCTTTGAATCTTCTTTGCAGAATCAAGAACTGTTAAAATTAGGTAGTAAAAAATCTGCATGCTTTCTTTAAGTGTATTTTATTCTAGTGGCCTATCATCAAACAGGAAGTCCATCACACAACCGAGAACTGGGAATTGTGGATGGGTCAGGTCTAGAAAAAAAGTAGAAATGCAAAGAGTAACTTCTGACATAGCCAGTAATCATACTTGGGAAATGGCATGTTAACAAAAACAGAATAAAAATCCCATCCAATCCATCTCTATTACATTGTCTTGGTGATGATATGTTTGATGAACCACTAATTGAACACTTCTAATCTGGATGAATATCACAGCCATTCATCAGATGAAGAGGTGCAGCCTGTTTCTATTTCAGGGGCCCCCATGGTTCCATAATTTAAGTAACTTCAGCATTTAAAATAAATATTTAAGTAAGTAAAATATTTATAATGGGTTTAATGCAAACAAACACAGAACCCAAGAAAATAGACTAAAGTCATATTCTAAAGGCCTTTGGAAATTTAGCTTCATAGGCTTTTACAGAGGAACAAGGAACTTTCAGAATCTGAAGTGCTGCTATGTGAAAACAAACATTGCTAAAAATGAGGAAACAGTTTGGCCAAAATAAAATTCCCTTATTTAGGAATGCTGTAATTTAGGAATCAACTACTTTGACTTATTCCAAAAGTACAGTTAACTAAGGAAGCTTTCAAGAAAAAAAAATATTAATTCTTTTCATAGTCTTTGCTTAGTGATTACCCTGCACTGCTTTTGCAATAATTACTGTGCACTACATTTCAGTGAGGATACACAGCTCCCCTGTCTCATTAAGCTTCTTCATAATTTTCTTTTACATGTCCTCAGTAACTTCATATGATCACAATTAGCCCTGTAGAACTGTCCAGAGGGTGACCAGAGTAAGAACTAACGTGAGATTTACATACACAGTCATGCACATGTACCCTGACATGAGGCACAAGGCTGTTACTGGTTTGTTCTTGAATAGGTTGGAAATGATGGATAGAAAAACATGAACAATAACAAACAACGAAGCCATAATAACCCATACATGTAGAACTCTGCTGCAATATTTAAGTGTATGTTGCAGTTAAATTTTTTTTTGTATTTAAAGATTAAGCATGGATATCACATTCACCTCTGTTCAACTATAATAGAATGGTATAAAAATTTCTCTTCGCAATATACTAGAGAGGTATAGGCATGGGCCAATTTACTGCTTTAATATCATCATTTGTACTTGTTCACATGCACAAACAGGTAGTTATTGGTATATGTGCAAGAAAGAACCCCTCACACATCACTTCCCAGCTATCCCAAATACAGACAGACTTTTGTACAAAAATACATTTTTCAGAAATATCAAGTACAGCACAACATAAAACTGCTCCTTATTGTTTTGAGGTTTTTAAAAATTATTTTAGGCTTCCTGTTTACTGCAAGAACTGGTAAAGTTTCATCCTATTTTTACAGGTTTTAAGTCAAGACTCAAAACATCAGATTTTACATAAACAAGCACTATAGAAAGCTAGACTACCAGTTTAATGCATTTCAATGTAGTGAAAATACTGTAAGCCTGTGATTTGATGAACAGAGTTTTAGTGAATTTGGTTAAAGATTGAAAGCTTTTTGTAGTCTTATGTAAATTGAATAAACACACATTTGATCAAACTGCCATCTGCTGGGCATTCCTGGGATTTGTTTGGTTAAACACACACTACAGTGTCTGGAAATATTGCAATTAGAACTGTGAGAAATCTTTACATTTTCAATTTTTTTTTTTTTTTTTAGTTTGGTTTTCAATAAACAATTGTTCTTATTCCAGCAGAAATCTTCTCCACAGTAGCCTTGTTGCAGTCATCCCATGACCTTGCCCAGCATAATCTATCCTGTTCACACCAGCACTCACATTCGGCTTGCTGGGCACAGCTCAGGGAGCTTCACTTGTGCAGCACTTGAACAGAAGAGAGGACACAGTTAAATCCACACAGCCTAAAGCAACTATTTTCTGTGACCACAGAACTTAGTAGGGGTGCTGACTATTTGTTCAGTAAAAAAGCCCCAGAAGTTAATAATAAAAGAATAGGAACAGATTACACAAAACATAAAACAAGCTGAATTGGGGCAAACTTCTAGTAACTTACTTTTCATGACATTAAAGAAATATTTCTCCTTGGAGCCATTCAAGGTTATATCCATCAAGAAGCCAGGTCACTCTGATAAACTTGCTTAGTAGAGTAACTCTGGTACAATCAAGTGCAAACAGAGCATTCCCAGAAAATTATCATGAGAGGAAGCAATGGTTATATGCAGAATTTAAAAGAGATTTCAAATTTCTTTTGCCCTGAAGACAAAAGCAAAACTAAAATCTGGAATCTTCTGGAAACCACTAACAAAGTAGGAGAATTATACAGAAGAACCATCTATTGCATTCATCTTCCATCTAAGAAGAGGGTAAAGTTATGAAATACAAGCACAGAACCATCAGTGGGGAACTGGGCTGATCTGAGAGGCACAGAGGTGCTCAAGGAGATACAGCTTCAGCTTCTCTAAAGCATCTTTGTTATAGGCCATGAGGCTTTTCTGTTTTGTAAACCCAGTATGTCACCAGTTGCTTCTTTCCTTGAGTCCCTGATTACATTTTAAAAATTTAAGTCACCACACTTAACTTCTTAAGTTAACTTTCTAAGCACTTAACAAGAAGTCGAAGCTGATTAACACAACTTGAATTGAAAATTATTCAAGTTTTTCTCCAAAACAGGTGTTCAACTTTCATATATCAAGTATAGCAATTGTTCTTCTTCATCTACAGGAGGCTTTTAAAATCAATCATTTTTACAGCACATCTAAAGCACTAACACAACACACAATGCTCAAGTAGAGGGGGGGAAACTGAATTCATATCATCTCCCTTTATGAAACTCATTCACAAGTCCAGAGATCTGTTAATTTGTATTTATTTGTGCTGGTACACTCTAAGATTTTCCTAACTTAGGCATGTTTATCATCACTATTCAACATGTACTATCTACCCTATTTCAGCAATTTATGTTAAATGAGATTAATTGAACAAAGAAGAGACACTGCTTGCTGTATTATTTTTCATCCTCCCCATTCTTCCTACTTTAAAGGATAATAGAGAGCGGATCTTTACATTTACACACAATTTATAAATGCATACAGTACATATTCTAAATATTATATATAAAGCATTTTATACATAGAAGCTTATTTTTTTGTAACTGAACCTTTGGGGTTTTTTAATAAAAGATCATCATAGTTTCCAGTGCTGATTCCCAAAATTCAGACTTCAGTTAATTCCTGTCACCAGTTTTACACTTATAAAAACGTGACCAGGAATATATACAAATATTTTACATGTTGATTTAACTGTGCAAGTGTCAACTGCAAGAGTTTTTCCAGTATCAGTTAAAAATCCATGGACACATTAGCTAATTTGTCAAAGCTAGGAAAATTGTTATTGAGTTGCAGCAGGTCCGTGCCCAGCTGCAGTATTCACTATTCTGCAGCAGAAACACTGTTTGTATAGCATTTAAAATAATACTCCCAAGGAGAATATGCACATTGCATTACTGGTTGGAAAGAGGAGAGAAGATATTCTGTAACATAGAAGTCTCTTCTCTGATTAATTTTCATAATACTGCACTTTTTTTTAACACACCACATGGATTTTGGCAAATCCAACCTTACACAACACAGCTTATGGGCTCTGGTGTGATGTGTCACAACACAAACTGTCAACCATTACATCTAAAAAGGTACTTTTATAGAATTACACAAGACAAAAGCTTGAACAGAAAGGGACAGCATGGAACAGGACAGAAGGCAGAAAGGGATTTCAGAATACCTGAAGGGCTCCTCAGGTTTCACATTCACAGCTTTAAACCATATATGATTACAGACCAGGGATCATTAGACCCAAGGATTTTCTGGCCATACTGAATACAGTGACACCAGGCTCTGCCTAACTCTGTTCCATGACAGCTGAACAGAAGGCTCAGGCAAACACTGAACTAGAGGGATGTGGTGATGAGTTATTTAATGATCCAGGGGCCTCTTGGCTTGCCTGCCGGGATTACATTTTCGGGGTGCATATACAGAAAAGCTTGCTCAGCATCTGAAAATGGATAATACTGGAAATAATTCTGCCTCCCCAAACACCAAAAATAAATCCATAAATAAACCATAGAAGGAAAAGTAAGACATTTCTGCAGTTCCTGCAGTATAATGTTTATCTTCATAGTCTGTGTTTTGGGCTTCCCATCCCCAATTGAAAGATACGGGAAATTCACAAAAAGGGAGAATCTGGCTTTGTGTAATTTACTTGTTTGGGACATTTAAATGACTTGGGACAAGGGCAACTGTGCTATTATGTCCCCAAGTTCCTGTTGTCAAGAGAACCTATTCACAATTTAATTTTCCAGGTAATAGTTGGGAAACAACTGGAACATCACTATGAATTACAAATAGATGTTTAGTAGTATAATGACAAGGATATTTCCTTCACTCTTAAGTGGAAATATAAACAACTTCAAGAACTCTGGAATCAAATAAGTATAAACAAGTTCTCTCACTGCTGCCTCATTAAAGAGAGAGCTTTTAATTAGTACACAAATAATAATAATAATAATGATTATGTCTCCTTCTTTTGTTTTTGTGTCAGATTCCACAAAATGACACTGATAAACTCCTAATGTACTTAAGATAGAGGAATTTAGAACTGGTATTTTGAAGAAAGGAAAACATAGAGCAGAAAAGAGAAAGACATCTATATATCTTAACATTCAAATCTAAATATGATTGGATATTAATATTTAATACTGTTATTTCAAAAATCACTTTAAATTCTTATGTGATTTTGAACAATAGTCTTGTTCAAAACACGCTACTCAGCTCACTTTCACAACTGTGGAGTATTGGAATATTTAACTGTAGTTTTCAAGTGTTCAGCTATTTCAAGACAAGCATAGTCACTTGATCTAGCCACAATTTTAAGACACTGGGCAGGAAACGGCAATTTGAATAAAAGGCATAAACATTCTATGCCCAAGTCAGTCAGCTACAAGGCACTTTGTTTGTCTTCTCCTCAATAGATTCTAGTATCAGAAGTCAGATCAAATGCAGTACAAAGATAATGAAGCCTTAGGCTGGAAAGAAAAAAAGTGTATGACAAATCTTTTGCAGAAGATTTAGTTCCCTCTGATGAACATTCAATAGAGCTACAGAGTGTGAGGAACTTCAGATCAATAACTGGATTTGCTACAGCAATTTCAAAAAAAAAAAGAAGCTGGGGAAAGCATCAGCAGTAACTGTCTCCCTAAGCAGATGCCTACAGAGGTCATCTTGAGGAAGGACTGTAATGAGTTTACTCTTACTCCACCTAGCCTATCCATAGGGGTAGGCTACTAATGATTGTTTGGTCCTTTTGCAGCACTTAGTGTCTTATGCCTCACTAGATTAGATAAATGAGATAATTAAGCATCATGGGGAAAAGCTTGCTAGTGATTAAAGCAGACATTGAACCAGTTTTCTATTTATTCCTCTTCTATGCATTCCAGTTCTACCCAATTTACATCTGCAGTTGTATAGTTGTGAATGATCAAATATCAATGGGCAATTTGCCTTCTCCTCAAATTTTGCATTTCTCACATACAAGAAATTTAACTAATTCCAGTGTAGGCAGCTTGGCAGATATCAGGTATCTGCTCAAATAACAGACAGTACAGCTGATATTTGATTAGAAGGATACATATCTCTGAACTATAAGCACACTTTAGAGAAACAAACAGGGAACCATACATTTTTACTCTGTAATGGCTAAAGAGCATCACATACCAAAACATATTTCCTTCATTTCAGTAAGTTATTATAGGGTCACAAAAGTCTCTCCTCATAAATTCTTTTCATCAGCTGAAACAGTTGGTAAGTCTCTTCTACACATGAAATGCAAGACTGTGGTTTGGAGCACATGGCTAGGAAGTTTTGTTCTCCAGGAAGAACATATGAATCAGGTGACAAGTTCATCCCAGTGTCTGTGGAGGCTTTCCAGCTCATCACTCACTTGGAGGCACTGAACGAATGTTAAGGAAACTTCTATGCCCAACCACCCAGAACCCACTCTGGCGGCCACTTGCTGGGGTTGAAGCCCCTGGCAGCTGCACTGCCCACCCCCACTCAGGCAGACCAGGTTTCCTCACCTGCTTGGCTCCAGGATTCCTAGAGCAGACTCTCAGGCATCCTAACCCTTAATATAGCTCAACCTTGGTGCAATAACCAAATAACAAAACAAGAGCTGGAGCTGGTGTCTCCGAGGAAGGACCCTGAGCAAAGGAACCTCTGAGCCCATATTCCCTCACAGTCTGAGCATTTTTTACGGAAATCTCTCTTGACTTCCAGGAAAGTCTTTCTACATTTTGAATATTAGAAAGTCTAAATGTAGAGTCTTACCAGTACCAGAAGTAGCACAGCTCATAAAGTAAATTTCAATATGATCAAAATGAAAGTTTGCTTCAACAAAGTGTCCATTTAAAGCTCTGGAAACACTGAAAATATTTTTTAATCCCTAACAGAATTACTAATTTTTACTTTTTCCCCCCACATGACCTCATTTAGCACAGCAGAAGACTGTTTTTCCTCATCTATTAAGACTTCAATGAAATAATTCATTTACAGTTAACAATCAGAGTATTCACATTTAAACCTGAATATTAATTGACTGATAATGAGATGATAAAACAGCTTTTCTCTGCAGGTGCACCAATCAGTTTCAATAAAACTGAAGAAGTATTTTTCCTTACTGCATATAGAGTTAAAAGTTGTTTTATTTTCTAATAAAGTGCTTTGCATTGATCTTCTGCAAAAATGTGGTTTCAGTTTCAACTTTTTTGAATTATAATAGTTTCTGTTTGCATAGAAATTATTTCCTAATATTACTTTTCTCCAACTGGTAATTAGCTTCTGTATGATTAGCTTTGCAGAATTCAAAAAAACACTCCAAAAAACTCTGTAGCTGCCATTAAACTTTCATTCTATTGGCTGGAAATCTTAAACTTTATAAAAGACACAAAAGGACTAGAATGATTTTTAAGCAAGTATTTCTCTTGGACTTTTCCATTTGTAATAAATGCTTATTGTTGGTCAATATGGCTCCAAGACCACTCTATTAAAGATTTTTGACAGTCATCAATAACAGAATCCTGCTGCAGGATTGAATTGCTTTCTCATTATCCATCAAAATTTTCTAAAACATGTTTGAACGGAGCTATCAAATTTCACTCCAATAATATTGTTGTCTTTCAAGTGCTAATGATTAAGGAGCAATGAAAAGAAGACTCTACTCTGAACATGTTTTCAAACACCAGACTCACTATAGGGACCAGAAAAAATGGGTACAGATTGTTTGCTTCAAAATCAGGAGACTACAAGAAGAATGAAAATACATGAAATGTGTAAAACATACACAACTATAGGCATTAATATTACCATAAACTTGGAGAAATTAAGGACAGAAGCTTTATTTCAACTACTCTGAGCTCCAGAGATCTGTCACCTCACTGGGCACTAGTGGTTAACCAAGCTGCAACTCATGGTATGTGCAAACAACACTGGTACTTGATTAAAAAAAGAAAATAAAAGTTTGATGTTTTAGTACTTGTAGACATAGGGCCATTTATTATTAAGAATGGTCTGAAAGAGACAGAAGAGGAATTTTTTCTTCACTAAATAAGAAGCCAAACCAGAAGACATAATCTCCAGCATTTCCAGTGACTTAAGTGACTAATCACACATAAGTAACTGCTTCTGAAATTTGAAGCAATGTTAAATTCTTCTATGATTTTACAAAACTTTTTTAGAGAGTAAAGAGTTGCATGTTAAACACCAGAGTCCTAGATATAAACTCTGGATCTTCAAGTGACTGTCATCCCAAATTTCTTACCAAAACAAACACTTCATAAATCAAAACTAGCTTTAGTAAAAACATTAAAATTAAACAAGCAAATAATGCCCATTTCCAACATTAATTCTACCAGATGACTGAAGCCTGTGCAGATGTGAGCACTGTAGACAGCAGCCATCCCAGAACAAACAGAAGTGAAAAACTTGCAAACCAAGGAATTGCCTTCTTTTGACATACACTGGGTAAGGAGTCTGATTGATGATGAGAGAGAGTCAACACAAGCTCTGGAAAGTTTAAATATAAGTTAGCAGGGCTTGGAAGCTGACTCCATAATAAACCAGATACCAGTACATAGCTATGGAGACAAAAATGATGCCAGAACTCAGGTGCTAATGCATAGTCTTAATGAAGAGCATGTGTGTAGCTGAGGTACAGTACTCAGTCTCATACAAGCTTCTCTTGAAGGATATGTCTAGAAAAATAACTTCGCATCATGACAGGGCCTAGAATTTAACTGCAATAAAGAGAAAATATTTACAGTATTTATCCAAGACATTTTTTGTAGATAATCTAGAGCAAATTCATCAGAAAGCAGCAATTTTGTTGTGACAGAAGCTACAGAAACTAAATTGATCAAAGAATCAAGGGTTTAAGAGAGTAACATTTACTATGACAGCCTTTAAGTAGACTTCTACATACACTTTGCAGGCAAAAAACAAATATTGTTTCTAATTTGAAATCACTTCCACTAACTGAAAAACTGCATGTTAAATACAGGAAATAGATTTCAGTCAGAAAATCTCCTTTACAGCATTTATCATGTTTCAAGTATTCTCAAGCTACAGGCATAAACTCATGAATAAAACATAATTAATTTTCCACTAAGTACTTCATTTGAAGCATTTAGTTTCTTAATGGTATCATGTACCATACTTCTGTTCATTGAAAAGTAATTTCTTTTCTTACTGCACTGTAAGAGATTGAAATATGTTTAAATTAGCATAGATTTAATTCTAGTATTTTTCATTATACACCCAAACTTATCTGTTTCCATTTTGTTAAGAATCATCATCTAAAGACAGCAAGCCTAAACCCATTATGATTTAATTGTAAGAATATTTTCTTCTCACATGTAAGTACACAGCAGTTTGAAACATTTACCATAATAAAAATTGCATATCTCAAGCATTATTCTGAAGTCTTCCTAAAGTGTCACCATCTCATTTCTGTAAATCAAAACTAGGTTTTTTTCATCCACTGAAGGACAAAGGAATTTTTAAGTTCCAAAGTAACTGTGGTTAGAGGCAGCATGTGTTTCCTCAAAGGTCTCCCAACAGGATTCTCCACTGAGCCAATGTCCTTATCTCTCTCTACTGCTTAGCTCCATATTTAGAACTAATTTATACCCTTTTGGAGTTGTGATTGACATAACATCAAAAACAGTTTAATAGAGCTCAACATATTGGAATCACAGAAAAAAAAATCTGCCTCAGAACAGTCCCCATGACTTAGTGTTACAGATGCCCAAATGTGACCATAGGCCCTGCTTGCACAACAGCAACAACGGCCACAGAAAACACTTGAGAACTGGCTGAAAGACTTAAAATCCTTCCATTCAGAACAGTGGCAAAAAATTCAATCAAAGCCTTGACAGTTAAATCTGCAATCTGAAAGGCTACATTTTCCAAGAGAGTTATGCAAGGTTACAGTTCAGCATTCCTCACTGCTGGCCCTCAGCAAGGACAACCCAAAGCGGAACAGCTTTGACTCCTGCAATTCCTTTTACAACAGTGCCCTCCAGTGGGCTTTGCCTGCAGGGATTTTCTTTAGTACCTCATTTCCATTGCTTCAGTGATTTACAGAACCACAGAACAGTCCGAGCTGGAGGGGACCCAGCAGGACCATCAGGCCCGTGAAGGGCCCATATGGGAAGGGAACCCACACCCTCGGCACCATTAGCACCACACTCAAACCAGCCGAGTTAATCTCAGGGTCATCAGCACTTCCAAAAAATATAATAGGTGTCACCAAGTATTTTTGTAGGCATTAAGTATCCTATAGATAGGTGAGGAGAAGGATATGGACATAAGATTTCACTTAATCTAACCCACCTTTCTTTGGAATTTCAATTAATTATAACAAGCATTTTTAAGGGAAGATGGGGAGAATATAATTCCAAAAAAGCCTACCACACATATCTTGCCATCAATTTCAGAGTTCGGCTGCTTTTTATACTTAAAAGTCATTGCAAGAGAAACTGTTTCAGAGTCAGAGAATTAAAACATATAAATAAATGTATACTTTGAGCTTTGTTGTAAAACCAGTAAAGTCCGAGATTTAAGATCTCATTGATTTCTGTGAGATGACTTCAGACTCAGCACAAGTTCCCAGGAGGATATGTTGATGGCAAAGCTTCTCATGCAACCTACATAGGTTTCCTTCAGTATTCTTGCAGTGAATTCATCAGCTGAGATAGCAAATCTTACATCAGTGTCTGTAAACGCAGATTTGCTTAATATCCAATATGAAACCTGCCTTTAACTCCAGTGTCAGTAACAGAAAGATCAATGCCTTCAAGCACAAAATGCCAATAAACAAGTTGCTTACTTCATAGTTACAGTGTGTATTTGGAGCACATCAATATCCAATTTCAGCTTGTTCAGTCACATTCACTGTCCTTTATAGGATCAGCAGTTGTTTCTGTGCCAGGGTCTTAATTTTTTTCTTCTTCCTCCGGCTGTCCTCCAGGCTTCTGGACAGATTCCACAACTCTTATGCTCTTACTGATATTGCAGCCCATTTGGTCTTAAGCAGTAAATGAAAAGATTTATCTTCTTTTGCAGATGCCTACAGAAAGGAAACCATTCTTCATTAATATTTTTTCCAAGAGTAACTCAAAATTGTCTTGTTCAAGAAAGCCTGTTTTAACTTTCAAACATCCTAAGGCTCAGTACTAGGAAACAGTGTCTGGAATCAGGGCAAATACATGTTGTCAAATTAGCAAGCCTGTACAATCTTGTAAACATCTTCATAATCATAATTTATACTGCTATATAATTAAGAGCTATTTTAAATGAAGAGTAACACCTTCATAGTTTTTTTCCTGTTGTTTTAATGACTTTGAGTCCAAATCTTTCAAATTTCAAGTCAAGTTTTTATAGAACTCCATGACCAAAAAAGCAGCTGAATGGAAATACGAGGATTAGGCAGAGAAGAACTATAACTGTGCTGGAACATTTTACAATTGCTCTTTCACTATGTTTTTTAAAAACAGTATGGGACAACATTTTTTCTTTCTAGTATACAAAGAGTGCATTTCAGCCAAATCCTCTAATCCAAGATGAGTTTTACCTCAGTTCAGACATCTTGGGTATACTGGTAGTACTGGCACATCCAACCTGTAGGGCTTTTGAGTGAGCTTGGCTTAAAGTTACATGTAATCATAATGAGGTCCACATAATTATAAGTGGAGCCTTCAGAATTTTGATCTGCTGAACTGACTTAACCTACCGCCCCATTTCGAAAACACAAGACTGGAAGCTGGAGGCATTCAAATTCTAAAGATTTTATAAGAAAACCCCAGGAATACAATTCTATGTTTCTGTGTTTCACCATTTGTATGCTTCATCCATCTCAGTATCCTTCCTCCTTTCAATTCAGGTTGGCTTTAATGGCCAATATGGTCTTACTTGTAAGGAATAGAGCCCAACAAAAATCTCAGCACTTCCCCAAAGTGCAATACCTGGATAAGCACTAATTACTCTGGAGTTTTTACGGGTCTGCATTTACAGAACACTATCTCAAATCCTCCACTAGATGGTAGCTGAATACTATGTTGACGGTGCAATATTATACAGTCTGCGGTAGCCACAAGAACCCCACCTGATGACTACAATTTTTCAGGATTAATCACAGTATCTTAGATTAAATATAAGACATGCTCAGAGATGACACAGTTTTAAATATTTAAATGTAAGAGATGCCTAGGTAATTACACTATTCTGCTACTTAGGTCTACTGTGGTCTCATAGTGTTCCACTTTTAGTTCAGTTCTGTGTTTGCCCATTATTGCAGCCATGTTTGCCAGCCTTCAGGATCAGGTATTTCTTTCAAACATCTATTTAACACACTTACTTCCCTAGTCTGTTGAAAGACAATCCTTTTTTTTTCTGTAAGGCTTTTCATTACATCCCTGAAAATGCTGAAAATTTTCAAAACGGGTTGCTTCAAATTATGACACCATTCAACTGTAATTCTAATGTCTTGTTTGTATTAGCAGCCACTAACAATAAATGTGGAAGCACTTTACATAAGAGTATTTGAATAAGGCTTACACTTACATCCCATTCTCTAATTTTCCGACCTCCCTTCTCTCCAGTCTGGCTACGCCCTGGTTTAGCACCTGGGCAATAGTCTAGATACAGGTGTGCCACAAAATCCAACAGCTTCTACTCAATTGCACCAAGTTATTGTTCCCATAGCAACAATACTAGTTTTTCCATCCCATATTTCCTTGTCAAAACTGGAAGCACATAACAGCCAGACAAATGAGAAAATATCCGAAACTTAACCATGCAATAGGCCACTTCACTAATTTTTAATAGATTAACTAAGACACTTTTTGTAAATGAACTAAAAGAACTACTTTCCTTTGTCTATTTACTAGATTATTACTTGCAAAGTACTTTTACAGAAGCCCGTTGAAAGCAAAAGAAAAAAAATCTGCACTGAAACACATAATCCATTATATTGTACTGTTCTAATTGAGTGGTTTTGTACCCTTTATTTCTCCTGACAGCAAGGGAAATTATCTAATTAATCTTATAACTAGTCCATCATCTCCAGCATTTCAAGGCTGCCTAGTAGACCCCGTTTACAAAGCAGTCTCAGTTTGATTGTGCTTCTTCCAATTTGAATGAATGATCTTTCATCTATCTCCCCTAAAGCCTTCTCTAAAAGCTTTTGTAGCATGTTCCATGCAAAGTCTAAAGATGAAAGTCAAATTCACTTCTAAACCATCCAGGCCACAGTTGAGGCCAATAAGTCCAACAGAGGAGTTCTGGGATTTGAAGAAGGCAAGGCACAGTGACTACAAAACCAGTTAGTCATGAGGAGTCAGCTACATAAATTACAGATACTCAAGCCAGTAATTGAACAAACATTACAAACTCTTCAAAGACTTTTCCAGTGCAGTTCTTGAAACGCATCCAACACCTGAATAAATTATAATTTAAATGATAAAGTGATAACTATACAAACAATGCCTTAAATCTGGCAGAACAATTTTATTGTCAAGACAAGAGAGGTCCCAATTTACTTAGGATAGACTGAGAAAAGTTACAAGAAGCAAGAGAGATTGGCCTAAGAAGTCACATAAGCACATGAATCTGAGCATTCCCAATTCACCTAGCCCAGCTTTTCTGGAACAGCTCTTCACAGCTTTAGCTAAATTCCATTTCCAATGACCCTAACATGACTTATATGACCCTGTTCATGGTTTCTCTAGAGAATAAGGATCATTTTCATCATTATCCCAACTTCTTACAGGAATTTGTTCTAATCAATTGCATATTTTTTACAAGGAAAAATTGACACAAACTTTGAGCTTCTAAAGGCGTCTTCATATTTCTTCATTTAGGAAGTACACATTCATTCAAGTAGCATAGGAACATTCCCAGAGCCTTTTTAAAAAGAGGTGAATTCACACACATACAAGGTCCTCATTGTAGCATTTATGATACCAAGCTCAAACATGAAATTGCTGTGGCACTTACAGTAACTGAAAAGATTAAAAAAAAATACCTCTTCAAATTATCTAATATACAAAGAAAGTCTCTATACCATCTAATCAAATAACTAAACTGAAAGAGTTTTTCCTCATTACCACAGGTAAAAAATTAGAAAGTTTTGCAGACGTGACCCCTAAAAATACAGATCTACTGAAAAACAAAATCCAGTGTTTAAACATTTCAGGCTACTTCAGTGAATCATACAGAAACACATTATTGATTTCATCATACCACTACAGCACGCAGTAAGAAATTAGGCCTACAAATGGTTTTTGTGCAGGAAGATTCAACTTCTTATAGAAAATCCAGCAATCTTCAGTTTGAACCCCTGCGTGGAAAGATTTTAAATCACAAACAGCCACATCTTCCCACAAGCAAACAGGATATGCACACTGATTGCTTAGCATGTCTAGAAAAAGTTTCCATAACATAAAATAGAGCTGTCCTCTGCCCCGAAGACAATGTTTACTCAGCACTGTACACCAATGACAAGGCCCACTGACATATCCTGCAGATTCACCTTCTGCCATATATTCAGCCAATGTTTTTATGTGTGTTACCTCCTAGTGACTAGAGTTTGACAGCCAGCAGCCAGACTGGTCAAGCACTTCCAGGCAGGAAGAAGAAACTGTAATTACTTTGCAGGTACACAATCAAGATACTTAAATTTTGTGTGTACTTAACATATTAATTCCTTCCCCACTACTGTGTTCTTGCTTTTCAGTGAAAATGCAAAGGAAGTGTTAAAACTTCCAAAGGCACTTAAAGCATATACTGTCATCCCTGTATTAATCAGATTTTTTAAATTGAATGGCTAAACAAGACTTGTAATATTCTCTATGTATATTATGCTTCTTTAAGAAGCTGCCTGCCTACCTCGACAAAGTAGTCTTAAATTTTTTTAATGAAATTCATGTCAGGCACATCTTGTTTAAGCTGCAAATAGCAATATGAAAAGATACTATTCCCTAATTATTTTTGATTAGTGGATATAAAGGATTAATTTAGTAATTTAGCAGTATGCTCTTAAAGGAATGTCTACTTGCTATTTATTAACTCAAAAGAATAAAAAAGCATAATACTGAGGAATGTTCTGTCGAGCTATCTTTGTGCCTCCATGCTAACGTGCTGTTCTACTGCTGTCAAATATGCCTGTGTTTCTGTACACTAAGGAGAAGGAACTACGACAATCTGTTCTCTCTTTAAAAACACAATCTGTGTTTGGCTGGCTGAAAGAAAAAACAAAAAGTAAATATGTTACAGTACTTGAAAAATTCACTGAACTAAGTTTAAGAACTAAGCTTTTAGAATTCTTAAGAGAGTTGTTGCTCTAAGATTCGTGTGCATGCTTTTTTAACATCAGTAAGAGGTCTATTGCACTGAATTGTTAAATGCCAAATTCCTGCCGTTTGCCAGGTGAGGGAGAAAGAAATAGCAAGCCTACAATATGACATGATAAAGATCCCGAGATTCTAAGCTTTTGTCTATTTGTCAAAAGAAAATGTTACCTAATTGGTGACATTGTTGTGCATACACCCACTTGGTCAGTTCAGACTTAATAAATCATTCTCTTGAAGGCTAAACAAAAACCCTCTGCTTAATACGTTATAAATCTCAAAAAAATCCAGTTCTGACAAGGGAGAATAAAAGTTCTACACATTCCTGAAGATATGACAGACAGTAACAGCAACCAGACATGGTACCTCAGGAATCAGAAACTGCAGAGCAAAAAGAGAGAAAGCCTGGAGAGAAAAAAGAGAAAAAGCAAGGAGAAAGCCAGACCAAAAGCCAGTGCAGGTTTACTGCAGTCTAAAGTTTTATTTTTTTAACATTATCTAATCATATTTTATTACTGAATTTCAAAGAAAGACTGACCTGGGTTTTTGGTGTGTTTGTGACCAATAGACTTTCTAGAAGGCTGTTGATGCAGGGATCCAATCCTTTCAGCTGTGCAGAATCAGACTAACTCTGCAAATAATCCCTAGATTCAAAGTCAGCTCCATCAGTTGCTGATTCACTTGTTCCAAATTCACCTATTCCTTAATGAGAAGGAGTGCAGTTACTCGAACTTGTATATAGAAACCAGAAAATTTAACTTTCAGTACACAGGCTGCACTTGGTGAAACACCTTCTGAGAAGGTTCTTGATCCTTGTTCTCTATCTTTTCTGCTACAGTTTAAGCAGCAGCTACTACAGACCAAACAAGCAATCTATCTTATATGTGAGAGGCCTGATAGTATTGTACAAACTGTGCCACACTTACTAAGAGAATACACCATGGTCAAAACGTTTGCCCCAAAAAGCACTGAAACCTGATTTTGGCAGACCATCTGTTCATGCTTATTTGCTCCTGGAGCCAAGCAGAATGCACTTGACAATTCATTTTGTATCATTTTTAAGAGCTGGGGAGGAGCTCCCTAAATAGAGGTGAATCAACAACTGAAATGAGAAAACTGAAAAGGCAAAATTACTGAGGAGTTTAACATTACCATGGGATAAGCCGCTGAAGCAGAACTTGGAAATCTACAGCCTCTGTTTGTAAACTAGGTTCATTAACTGAAATTAACACTCTAGTCCTCACACAACTGAAATTCTTCACACATGGCTCATACACCTGGGCAGCTCTTCACACGGATTAAGGAGTAAGGTATTCTGGCTGGTTGGATCTTTCAAGATAGATCATAGCAGTGCCACTGCCCAAACTTTTAAGGGAACTGCAATACCCTGGAGTGATTTACTCCTTTCCACACTGCACCACATCAAATTCCGTAAGCTACACTCATTTGCCATGGACAGCAGTCATATAACATTAAGAAAAGGACTCAACTAGGCACCCAATTATTATTATTATCTGTTCTTGATGAAGACATTCTTATTTAAGAATAATTGCTCTCCCTCGATTTCAAAACTGCACTGCAATGTCTGTCCCAACTGTTCAGTCTATTCATAATTCAAAATTGTGCCTACCTCTCACCAACATGAAGATCTTATTGTTGAAAAAAATTATCTTCCTTTTTGACAGTACCTTCAGAGCATTGTATAAAAAAACAAATTTAATTTTTTTTAGCTAAATCTTGTCCTAAACTCATTCTGTTATCAGAAGTTTTCCTTACTCTACTGAAACACCTAACACTAATTCTTACTCACTTCTTATAATAATCTTTTTTTCTCATTGTACATTTGGGTGTTTCCTGTGGCTTTTGTCAGCTCCCTGTTCCCCCTTTATAATCCTACAGTATATGTGCTTTTCAAAAGCATAGAATGAATTAAGTGCAGTTTTTCCTCCACAGCTTTTTATGGACCCTTCAGCTATTTGCAAATTGGCTCCAAACCTGCCTTGCCTATTCAGTGACATAGACTTTTACATAACCGAGTTCACAATTGTCTATGCCATTTAATGAGAAGTAATTTCAGAAGAGAAAGCCATTATGAAAAATTGTAAAGTCACCTTGTAATAATCAATTTTTTCAGCAGTTTGCCACTAAAAACCCAACAATTTTTGAGTTGCCAGTCTTTCATATTTCCACTGAGAAAAAACATCCTAGAACAAAAATTATTCAACAATAATTCTTAAACACAAAAAATGCATTGATTATAGGCAATGAACACAAAAAAAACCCCCACAAAACCAAACCACAAAACCCCACTGTGCTTTACGGTCCATAAACTATAAGAGTTATGTGTTCACAACTTCAGCATCCAATCCAATACTTAATTTTGTTTTATTTAAAGCACAAAATAAATACACACCAAAAAACAGTTTGCAGAATTAGAAACAATTCACCCATATCAACTAATTATTCTTTCAGGAATCAGACCTTGAGGCAAGAGAATGCTATCAAGTGTAAAGACAAACATGTTCCTCCAGCTGTTTGACATACTTATTGGACATAATAAACTTGATATGCTGGAGGCTATAATTAATCTTTACTAAGTGAACACTCCTCTCATGATGACTTGCCTACTGAGCTGTCTAATGACACTTAAGGCTTTGATAAGTAAATAAATTAGTTCATTATGGTCAGACAGTCTTCCCTTTTTTTTTTCTGAATGAGATCACAGCTTGCTTTACCTTACTTGTCTCACTCAGTCATCACCAGCTACAATACTCTGACCCTGAAGCTGACAAAAGGACATTCCATTCAAAGCTCACAACTCCAATTTCTATATTACTTTCAATACCTTAATTTCTGCTTAACAAAAAAACAAAACAAAACAAAACAAAACTGGCAAAGTATACTGATAAGAACTTTGTTTTAAAATGACATTGCAAAATATTATTTGCTTTTCTGTTGCATGATCATGGCTCACAATAACATGCACAAAAGTAAAACTGCAGTGCCCTCTTGTGAGCAGTCAAATCTGTTTTTTGCAGAAGTGTATTTAACGATATTATGAGGTTTAGAAGAATTTGTGCTTCAAACTGCCTCTTCTGAAGGTGTGGCATTGTATGTATATGCCCTATATATACATACACACACACACACCTCTTCCATCTAACTGTTCTGAAACTGATAAAAGAGACTCATCTAAAAAAGTGAAAGACAAATATTTTCCTTTTTGCTAAGTTCAATGGAACTTAGGTTATTTCTTTATTCCTAACTTCCAAATAGGAGAAGCAAAAAACCAGCTTCTTCAGAGCCATAATCAAGGAGCACATTCTTCTTTTATTAAGCACTACTGAAATAAAACAAACCACAAAACTCCATGCATGTGCACTCACAAACAATTCATGTGGCCTTCCAATTTAGGCATTAAATAACTCAACTGACAAGGACTGGAGGGAAAAGTAACTATTAGAAGAATTTGGGGGGAAAAAAAAGTAAAACAGTCAATATTAGGGAGAGTAAAACAATAAAGCAGCTAAACAATCAAACCCAGTATAGCGAAAATACAATCCTAATATGTCTATGGGGAACCATTAGAAGATGGTGATAGCAGTCTGAATATGTATTACATATCTAGTAAGGTAGAACAAATATTTAAGATCTCTTTTTTGTGAATAACAGAAGTTCACTAAAAGTCAGCAGTTAAGCATCATACTAAAGTCAATTTCAGTATCTTAAAGCATTACAAAATAGAGTAACAGTTACAAATATCTGAAAAATTACTAAAGTTTATAGCAGCAATAGAAAATTAAAAAAGACATACAAAAACAGTACCGCACTGATTCTGTTGCCCAGGAAGCACCTAAAAAATGATGGTGTGCTGCCAGCCAGGTTTTTTGAGTTTTGCTAAGACTCAAATTTCTCATTTTCCCTGTATAGATCTAGTTTATTTTATGCCGTAATCCTCAATCATTGAGCAGAAAATGGTACACATAGGTACACACCTATGCTGCACATTACTCTTTCAGTGTTGTTTCCACAGGTGACAATTTTAAAGGCCTTTAAGTTTCATCTCACCATATTCTTCCAGTTTGTGACTGGTAAAAAAACCTTTACAGAAGTCAAGCTAAATGAGAAATGCAAGTCAGAACATTTCAACCCTTTAATAAAAAGTTCATCTTATCATATTAACTAATCACTTGTAAGCAGATGTTAAATATTTGACTTCAGCACAGAGAGTCAAGGTCCAATGGAACTTCATTTGTTTAGGCCCAGATTCAAAGAATCATTTCAATTGAATTAAGGCAGACAGGTCCAAATTATCACAAAACACCAACAGACTCCCTGTCCTGTGGCTTCCTAAAATCCCGGGCAGACAGACACATCTCTGCTCTGCCTTCACTCCCTCTTGGACAGTGTCAGTCCTGCCGAGGGGCAGAACAGCCACAGCCTCTTTGTGTGGCTCTTACAGCATTCAGGATTGCCCAAAGCACTTTAGCTAAATGACTGCTGAATCCCACAGAGTTCACCTCAAATCAATCCTCAGGAGTTTATGTACTTTGGGGTACATAAACACAGAACTTCTTTGGTTTAGCAGTCTTACAATCAGTCCCCTCCTGCAAACCTACAGTAGGCACAGCAGTCCTACAGAGCCACTCTGGAGATGCACTGCACAGAGCAGATGATGCAAGTTAAAATACATGTGCTGCAATAATCTAGTGCTCAACTGCACCGCTTAGAGAATTCAGTAACATTAGCACTTACTCTATCACACCTCAGAAACTCACAAGACAACCATTTGCACAAGCCGTATGGTACAGATCAAGTTAACACAGTAATAAATTTCTTTTACACAGGTGCTGAACTACAATTTTTCATCTGCACGTATGCAGTCAAAAGCAAAGGGAAGCAGGTTCACTTTAAAAATTATTAGTATTACTGGCACCAAAGAAAGAATTTTTTTTTCAAATTTGCCAGGTGAGTTTTAGTCTCAGTTGGCAGTAGAGAATTATAAAGAATTGAACTAATGAACTCGTTTTCAGTTTCATGATTACTTGGCTATTACTTCAGTGGAAATTTGAGGTTTACTTATTGAAGCCAACACTGACAATAGACTGAATTGTGGGTTTATAGTTTCATTACAAATTTTGCAAAGCAACAAATTATAATCCAAATTTTTCATCAAACAAAGAGTTGACTAGTTCGCTTGGCATATTACATTATTTAGATTTACAAAACAAATTTCTCAATATGTTCAAGGCAGTACAGGAGATACCAGATTCCTAGAACATGTTCAGATACTAGAAAAGCTTCAGGAAAGCATGTTCCTGCCAGTTCTGTCTAGATCTGAGTGGCAGCCTTGTCATCCAGCATGTCACCCTGGCCCTACCCTGTTTTCTTGTCACCTGAAAACCTCTCAAAGCAGCTAATAAAGCAGTTAAACAGAACTAGACTCAGTATGGATCCGTGGGGTATTTTTTTCTGTTACCAACATTTGTAGAGAGTACTAAACACTCTCCCACGCCTGTTCATACAGTATTCCATTCGTCTGATTACTTGCTTATTCAGAGCATGAAATCCTAACTTGGACAGATGAATACTGCAGGACATGTGATGAAAAGCTTTACAAAAGCTGGGAAAAGAGAAATCCACTGCTCTCCTGTCATCCACAAGGGTCATTTTACCACACTCCATATCCTGTAACTAGCTCTTTCCTACCAGAATAAGGACATCTTTCACTTTATAGGCAACTAAAAACTCAGTCTTGAAGGAAAAATAATATTCCAGCAGCTCCAGAGCAATCCCGTGTCAATGGAAAGAACCGCAGGAGGGCAGCAGGACCTTTCCGCACGGAGGAACAACGAGTGGGCTGGGCGCAGCGGGCGCAGTCACTGCTCGCCCGTGCTCTGCCTCCCGGTCACAAGCAAGTACTGAATTAAAACGTAACGTTTCAGGGATTTATTCCATATGCTGCTCACAACTGATATATGGATGCCCGCTTAACATAAGACAGTATTTCCAGCTCAATTTTCAAAGGTGATTAAATTAACTCTAATAACTGAAGAGATATTCTGTATTTCCCCCCAAGTTTAAGGGGTCCCCATATAAACTAGTTTTACAGCTAGCTGTGGACTGAAAGCAGTCCCCAGGCTACAACCTTAAAAACTTTAGTAGAGCTACATGGGCAAACCCTCGCAGTCTATTGTTTATAGTTTGCAATTACTCTTGACTATCTAAGTTGCTTTTCCTTCAGGAGGATTCCATCCCTACTCAGTTCGAGAAAAAGCAACTGACAAATTAATAACTTCTATTTTGTACATTCAGACTCCCCGAAGAGTTTCTAAACATATTTTTAATTACACTGAAGTGTTGTGCTATCCAGTATTCAGAATTAGGTAATGCATGGATTCTTCCCACTTCTTACCAAATTTTCACTAGAGCCTTTTGTACAGAAAATCACACTATGAAAAGTCAGAGTCCATAAAGGAGACAGAGGAGTCTTGCATCTTCATTCAAATAAAGGGAGAGAGTTCACCAGGTACACGACCACGGGGTTTTCTCTCCAGAGGTTTCAAAGGCCACAGCCTCCTTTTATCCTAAACTCCAGACTGCATGGTGCCCCCTTCCTTTCCCCATTGGCTGAGGTACCCCCTTGAACCTGTCATTTTACCCCAAAGTTCAGAAGTTCAGGCTTGTGCAGAACCACTTCTCTGTTTCAGGAGCTGAACTGTCCAGGCTCTGCAACGAACCTGCTGCTTAAACTTAGTAGAGATACTAAGACCCATTTCAAAGACATTTACACCTTTACCTTCACCCATGGAATCATTTGTGAAGACATTAGCACACATCTTCCCTCTCATGGACTTTAGAAACAGGACCAAGTCTTCAGAAATGGCTCAAAACCACATTCCTGTAGTTATAACTGATTTCTTTCTCTCCTGAAAACTCCTCTCCACTAAACCACTCTACAGAAAACTGCAAGGAGGCCTCACTGCTGCCTTATGAAGACCAGAGATAATCAGATGAGCTCCACATGGCCATCAAAACCTGCAGCTAGGCTTAAGTGGCTATTTTCTTCCTAACACAAGAGCCTGTAGCAGGTCCTGTATCACCCTTCTTCTTTGAAAGTGCTCTTTACAGACTACACTTTAAACCTCAACTCACAAATCTCAGCATCTAGATTCACAAACTGACCTCAGCCTATCAAAATAAAAACTTCTTTCAGAAGACAATACAGCAAACCTTTGCTAAAACTTAAAACTGGGCACTGCCTGGAGTTACCCTAAAAATATGCTTTATAAGTTTCTTAATGAAAAACTTATGTGGCAGAAAAAAATTATGTGGTAGAAAAATAATTTTTCAGTAAGCCCAGTTTTAAAATGTTCTCCTTTCATGCCTCCTATTTCATGACAGATTTCAGTACTATCATTAGGGCTTCATCAATTAACAGTGTGGCTGTCATTTTGGTAAGCAGACACAGATTGTAGGTGTTTGAGGAAACAGCAATAAAAATAGTTTCAGAAACCAGTATTTTGTTGCCTTAACTGCAGGTTTACTCAATTTACATCAGTTGTACCCAGCTGGCAGGTAAACTTTTAGGACATGGTGAAAGTAGAACATTCTAACTGCCAACAGATTCTCATTTTACAAAGCAGATAATTTGGACATTTAATTAGAAATCAGATCTTTATTTGTAGTTGTTTATCACAATATTAAAGGTTCATATGCAGAATTTCAGTTTCTCTTTCTTAGCCCTATCCTTGGACACAATTGTTCTCAAGCACTGTCAAATAATTAAATTTTGTCCTGATCTAAAAAATATTGTAAATATATCCTGATTTACATTTGTCTCTGCTAGGCCATGAGAGAAACCATCTGCTTCCGGGTACTTCCTTTGCATCTGCAGTGTTTCAGATGTGCAGGTGCACAGCAGAGCTGCTCCCTGCAGTAGTTCCAGCATTCATTCCAGCTCACAAACCCACAAACTGCCACACAACAGCACAACGAAACAAGCAGAGTTCCCCAATTTGAAACGTATGGGAACATGTGACTTTGAATATATTCAGAGGCAAAAGGATGTGAGCAGAGCCCCTCACCTTGCAGAGTTGTTATCAGCTCAGAAGCTACCTAGAGGAAGTGTTGCATTCCCTGCTCATGCTGCAGGTTGCAGAGGCACACACTGAGCAGCTGAACATCTCAGCAAGGACTCGCTTTGTGTGGCACTGCAGGTCTCCACCTGCATCCCAGATCCCGACCAGGCTTTTAGTGCACATCAACAAAGACAAGGAAAGCAGCGCCGACACAGGAATCTGTGCACACAGCCGCTCTCTGCATTCTCAGGTCACACAGAGTGGCTGCTGAGGAGGATCAGAGCAGTCGCTGTGGCAACAGCAGAATCTCAGCAGTACATTCAGTTGAATGAGAACTTTATGGCTCTCTCCAGCTACCTGAAGGTTGTAGTCAAGTGTGGGGATGTCTCTTTTCCTCAGTAACAAGTGATAGGACAAGAGGAAATGGCCTCAAGTTGAGCCAGAGAAGGTTCAGATCTGAGATTTGGAAAAGTTTGTTCACTGAGAGTGTTGTAAAGCATTGAAACAGGCTGGCCGGGGAAGTGGTGGAATCACCATCCCTGAAGGGTTTTAAGCCATGTAAATGTGGCATTGAGGAACGTGGGCTGGTGGTGGTCTTGGCAGTGTCGGGGGAAAGGTTGGACTCAATGGTCATAGAGGTCATTTCCTGAATGATTCAACGGGTCATTTGAGCCCTGACCTCAACACCACTGCAGCAATTTCCATCGATAACCAAAGTACAGGAAAGCACAGCAACCAGTTCCCTGTGTTTGAGTTTTTCTTGCAAAATTTTATTATACATTTACAAAAGGATAAAGGATAGTGTCCTTGAGTACTGAGGACCTCTCCATCTCTAGGCTAAAATGGGTTACAAGACACACACATGGTTAATCCTAAGGTAGAATAAATCACTGTAGTTCTGTGGGAACCAAGAGTATTAAAAAACACATGTGTTCTAAATCTGTGGTACATGAGACAACTGAAGAAATGTATTTATTAAAAAAAAAAAGTGAAGGGACAAAGTATTCTTTTACCAAATCCAACGTTTCAAAATTGACCAATATGCTATGATTAATGCAAAATAATTACCTTGTGAAGCAGTGCTGGTGAGAAAATAAACATATAAATCCTACTAAAATTATGATTACTTGAAACAATTGTAGGATTTCAGGGCAGTAATGTAAAATGTCAGAAGTTTAGATGGGAACAAAAATTAACACTGTGTAAAAGCCATCTCCAAAACTGACAAGACATGGGCATGTTTAAGAAATTGAAGCCTAAAACAAAAATCGCCATTTAATTCTGTATATTTATGCAACCTACTTGTTTTCCAAATTCTAAAAGGATTCATCCAAACATTAAGTGCTCATGAGTTTCAGTGTCCTTTTGAGCAGCAGAATAACCAGTCACATGATCTTATTTTTGGTCAATCATGTGATTTATGGTTCTAAGCTTGTGCTCTCAATGTATGACACTGCCACTCACACTATCCAGAGCTGAGAGCACTTCACAATGTTACACTGGTGTTGATAGCTTTATTAAAGAAGTACTACCATTGGCTGGCTAATTCTAAAAAAAGGGTGAAGGCCACCTTTTTATTCATTGAAGTACTTGCTTATTTCTCTATGGGGGATAGAGGAGCAGATACAAAGGTTTTGATTTAGAAGCCACAAGGATTTAAAAAAAACCCCAACAGTTATAATTACTTTTGATGTTTTTCTCAATTGCTAGTGAGGGGAATAGAAATTAGAAAGAAAAAATCTATAGGACTAGCTAAAAGAGGGTAAACACAGAAAGTTTAGCATCAATATCAACAGTAGTCTTTTGATAAGTCTAGAAGAAGATTAAAGTCTTTTGTGATGAAGGAATTGAGAGATAGTGAGAAAAATAAAGCTGCTGTAAAGCTAAAACATTGAAGTAGCTTGCTTAAGGGCCTGTCTTGTAAACTAATGCTGAATAAAAACCTATCTTATCCTTGTAGCTACAGAATCTGAGTAGAGAAACTATTTAGAAACTCTGAAACCCATTAATGAACTATATAACTAAGCATATAAGATACAGAAAAAGTCTGACAGTATAAGGACAAAAATTGTTTTAAATTATATCCTAACCACAGAAGCAACAGGTTGGAGAGAATCAGAAGTCTATCTCTATTTCCTGCTAGCAAGGAATAGGGTGAGGTTTCTGATTGCCTCTGTGCATGTAGTCTTCACAGGCACAATATCCAAACGTAAACTATGACTGGGAATTTACTTGTATTCCTGGAATTCTTAATTTAGTCTTTAGGTCAACTCACAAGAGTTATGTAACTGCCCACCTAAAGGTGTGGGTTGTTTGGGTTTTTTTCTCCTGTTTTTTTGTGGGTTTTTTTTCACTTCTCCACTTTTTCGCCGAAGTAGATAAAGCTGTAGGCACGACTTGACAAGGTTTCTCATTTCAGCCGTGCTAGAAACTCCTTCCTCGAGCTCCTTGCTCTGCTGTCCTGCTACAGGGAAATGAGTCCTCTACCAGCTTTGTAGCTTGACGCTTCAAAAAGAAAAGCTATTTCAGATAATATTGAAGTGTTTTTGGCAATGGTTACTTCTAAATTTTGGTCTTGAAATCAATACTTGCGGTTTAATGCGCTTCATTTTATTATGTTTGAAAAAGAATTATGTAAAAGAAAAGGCTTACAGCTAACCTTGTTGGAATGTATGTGCCCTGTTAGCATGTTCAAAATATTTATTCCAAAGTAGCTTGATACAGTGTACCTGAGACTACGCTCGTGCTGCCTGGCATCCACCTTTGCCTTTAACAGGCGGGAATTCCCCTTGCTCTCCCTGCAAGCACTTGGCTTTCAATGGAAGACCTGGTGATGCCACCGCGGGGTCAGACGAACTGATCTGCCAGCCCACGGGCTCTGTCTGGAGAGAGGAGGGGAGGGAGGGGGAACCGTGCCCAGTGCCGCTGTCAATCGCGCCCCCGTGATTTCCTAGAGCGGAGGCGGCATTCCCGCTGCTGGGCGCGCTCCTCCGGAGGCACGGCCGGGGCGCCCACAGCGGCTGCGTGAGCGCCTCGCCAAAACGCGCCGGAGCGCCA
>JAHLSL010000036.1:8507550-8539858 GCA_025920805.1 Petroica traversi | reverse complement strand
GCCCGGGGATGCGGTCCACGCCACGGCGCCCAGGGGTGGCCGGGGATGGGGGCGAAGTTGGACGGGAGCAATTGGGCCTTCCCGAGGTAGCGGGGTGGGGGAGAGCCTCAACGTGCTGCCCTCTTACAGGTAAGAAGATGGCAGGGCGAAGGGGAGAGGGCTGGTCTCCTTAGGGAAGTCAGAGGAAAGGGCTGCATATCTCTCTCCCCCACCGAGGAGGTGACAGTGGGAGAAAAGGGTTGGGTGGAGGAAGATAGGGAGGGCAAGAATGTCCCCGGCCACCTTGTGTCGTTTCGGAAGGGAGTGTGAGGCAGGGACGGGATGCAGAACCTCCCAGGCAGAACACTGGGCATGGCAGACCTGGCTTCTCATCACACGAGATAACAGAGGTGGGTAGAGGGAGGAATTAAAATAATTTCCCAGGGCAAGCGAAGCAGTAAGAAAATGAGGAGCTGATTTTGGCAGCCCACCGGCTTGGATCGACCACAGCAGGATATGTGGAAGCAGGGGAGAGAAAGATGGCAGGGAGGGTTGACACTGGGTGAGGTGTGTCTGGCAGGGATGGAGCTTGGGCATGCATCTTGCTGTCCTTCTGGGCTGCAAGACTGCTGGGGTGAGGACAGCTGCTGCTGCATGGCCAGAGGTTCCCACTGCATGGGTGGAGACTTAAAAGGGGATTTGGCTGTCAAAGTGCAGGGTTAGAATTTATGGGCTGGCATTTTCCAGGTAGAGGCTGCAAGCTGACCTCCTCGGGGGATGACAAGGAGAGGATTTCGAGGCCAGCTCGATGCCATTGGTAGATGGCACTGGGTGGATAGGTGGCATACATCTTTATTCTAGTGAAGTGGAGAAATTATCACATTCCCCACTGAGGCTTAACACGGTGAAAGGTTAAGACCTCTTCATTCCTTCTTTACGTACAAGTTTTTTTGAATAGGGCATAAAAATCAGGTGTAAAGGATTCTGAATTCTCTCATTCTGGCTGGATAGCTTTGACAGAAAGGGTGATGCACACACTTTCAGTTTGTAAGGAGTGGTTTGCTCTCCTCACTGTTGTATCATAAGTGCCTTGAATCTTTAGCAGCTGGAAACTTCCTTCAGTTCATGAAAGCCATTTAACTTCATCAGTGTGAGAAAATACAGCTTGGTCTCCCTCCATTATGTAGAGGAGAGCTGAACCCTCCAGTGTTACAATCCGTGCTTATGGGGGACAAAGTAACAATCTGTGTGACAGGATAGGGTTTTAGTTCACTTGTGTATTTTCTGAGACTTTAGGAAGTATCCTTAAGAAGTAACTCTCCTCTCTCAGGAGAATTAGGCCCATCCTAAGAGCTCACTGCAACTGTTTTTAAACCTGGATCATTAGACACCATCAAGTTGGCGTCTTGGTAAAATAATTATTTCACCTTGTCTTACATGCAATCATTTGTATGCAGTTATAAATATGTTTATAATTCAAAGTAGAATATTAATTTCCAGTCTTTTTTTAGCAAAATCTGAATTTTTATCCGTTCTCTGAATTTTAATTCGTTATTGCACAGATCAACTTTTTGTTAGTTTCACAAGGTAAATATTTTTAAGTCCATAATTATTCATATCTTAGACTTTATGAACTGTTAAAGAAACAATAGAAATTAGTAGCTTTTGGGTTACTAGTTTCTACCAGCCTCAACACCTAATACCTGTAACTAATAATTACTTGTTCATTCTTTCTGTATCTGTCAGATGAGGCTTCCAAAGTGCCATGGACTTCAATGCCCAGATTGTGTAAAACAAAGAGCAAAATTTAATGTACATGTTCTTGAATGATAACCAATTCAGGGATCAGTGTGCCAGGTCCTTTGCCCATAACTCACGGGCACAGGAAGAAGTTAGTGGGAAGTAAGGTAGGATGTGAACTTCAGATATCACCACCTCTGTGGTTAAGGGCCATTGTGAACTCTATAACCTTAAAGTAAATGTGAAGGAGCTTTTTTTCCTTTCCCTGTTAGTGCATCAATTTATTTTGCATTTTTAGGCTGACAGGGGCAGGCACCTAAGCAGTTACAGAACATCTGTGTTGGTTTACTTTATGTTAACTTGCTTCTTTGTATTTAACCAAATAGTTCTATTTATACAACTTTATGCTGCTTTTCATGATTAAGCTGTATTAATTCATGCCACTCAGGGTAAGGTTATCATTTTTACTGTAAAAAGAAGTGATATTTGAAGTCTTACAGTTCTGCAAGAATTTTGAGGAATCTCAGCACCTTTCGCATGAGCTGTTTCTGGTAAATACTCCCAAAGGTTAGTCCCAGAAATCAGTCATGGAAAAATGTTGATGAAAGCAGTGTGTTGTTTTTGAAAAGTATTCTTAGTGGTGTTATCTAAAAGATGTATGACATGAACCACTACTGAGAGACTACAGAGACCCTAAATCAGGCAATTTTCATTTGTTTCTTTTATAAGTGAGATAAGTTAATGATGCAGGACTATTAAACCCAAAAGATTGACATGCTGCTTTAAAATTGCTTTTTTTATGAAACCCATTAAGTTAGTAGATGCACATTTGTTCTCACTTTGTTTATAGGGTTAGTTTTAAGGGTTTTTTTAAAATGTATCTTACAATAAAAATACTCCCTATATTTATGGTATATGTATCCTTCAGACATTTCAAAAGTACAGGTAAGCTGGACAATTACTTATTTTGAGTTCTGATTCCTTACAGTGCGTTTTTTTTCTTCTATATCAGTCTTGTAGAAAGAAGTGCCCAAATCATGTTTCTTTGATAATTTTCGTACAATTTAGGACGGAGTCAAAGGGCACATCCTCTTCATCACTGGATTGCAGTATTCTCCTTCTTTCTACCATTATATATGAACTGAATTCTCAGTAATGCTTGATGCTTGTGTTTATAAATCATCCAGTTGAAAGATTTCTTTCCTAAGCCATATAATTTTGTCAATACTTTATATTCTTCCACCAACCTATCTAGAGTTGTCCTTTTAATGGTCCTGGCTCCATCAAACCATGGAGCCGTGAGCTTAATGAAGACTTTGAAATCTCACACTTACTTTGGCTCCCATTCTATTTCCCAGTGCTGTTCCCATAGTTAGAAGTGGTGCCTCAGGAATGCAGGGTATCTGATACACAGGAATGGGTGATGGAGAAACCAGCTTTTTATGTAGTCAAAGAATTGAATAGCTAACATTATTATATTGATGAAACATTCTCTTTCTCTGTCAGTAAAAGAAATTGTCATTCTAAGAGGTGATTATTTTGCTGATGAAACAACAACTGAAAGTATTTGCAGCTTTTGCTTTGGCTGAAGGAATAGCAAGATTCTCATATTTAATCTAATCAGTTCATAAATGTGAGAGTGAGCTGGACAAAAGTCAAACAGGCTGAACACACAACTTTCCTTTTCCAGTAGTGTAGGGAGGAGCGATTTTTTTTTTTTAAGCAACATTTTTTTCTAGAAGTGTTGCAAGAAAAAAGTATAATGTGATTTACAATGACCATGTTTTTGAGTAACTGCAGTGTTGAAAACTTGCAGAAGACCAATTCTATATAATTTTTGACAGTGTGGTTAAAATTTATCTTGACTTCAGAAACACTAGGACTTTAGGAGTACTTTCAAAATGTGTATTAATAGAATTTAGATGTATACTCTGCTACTTCTTAGAGGGAGCTTTAGTGATTGAGTAAAAGGCTACTTTTGGAAGTACCTTGGATCCAAATTCCACTTTCAGTGCTGACTTTACATTCACGTTCTAAGCTGCAAGAAAAATATTACAAGGTAGGAAGCACTTTTTAAAAAGTCAGAATTCAGCAGAAATGCATTGGTAAGATATGGCATCTGTCAGTGAGCAGATGTGTTGAAATCTTCAACTTCATTCATACAGATTATCCAGGCACTGCCAAATATTAATGTCTTTAGGCTGGCAGTGTACATACGTCTTTCTTTTTGTAAGTGCTATATTTCTGTTTTTATCTTAAATCAACAGAATTTGCTGGAAGATGGAAAAATGTTCCCATCCTTTTTTCTGGAGACAAATAGTAATTTTGACTTTGTTCTTTATCTGAGTCATATTAGAAAATGTAACTCTGGTTACCAAATTGTTTCCGTCTGCGATGTTTTCTTGGGCACTTTTCCTTGTGCCAAGTGAGCAGTATTGAAATGTTCGTTCACTCTTTTATGCTGGTCACTAAAATTCCGTAATTCCTCCAAAATTTGTTCTGTAAATTGCTTTTGAAGATATTTGGTTTTATTACACTTGATACTTAACACCCTAGTGAACAAAAATTTAAGCTTCAGAAAGACTTCATTTGTGTAATGTCATGAAAGTCTGCCCATCTGACATTCCATAGGTTACTGGAAATCTGAGAATTTAATAAATATATTTTTGTTTTCAATTACCCTGTAGTAAAGCTACTGTAGTTATGGCTTCCACCTACACTAAAAAGTGTTAGGTAAGACAATAGGCTTGAGTCCATGTAATATGATGTTGCTGCTTTCAGCATGTAATTCTTCAAAGTATTTTTTTGCTGTTTTTCAGAAGCTAAACTTAAATTTAGCTTCAGAGACAGATTTTTAGTTAAGTTCATTAGAGTTAATTCATAAAGAGATGAGTATTGTTCCATTTAACTAGGGAAGTTTTTTCAAGTCCATTTTGACTGTCAGATTCTTGTGACATAGTATTGATGTTGTAAAAGTTGTCTGGAGTCTCTGTCTGTTGCAGATGAATTCAGGAACATGTCCTGACAATGCTGGAAACCATGAGACAAGATGAAAAATTATATTTTGCTTGAGTTATTAGTTTTAATTGATTTCCTTATTTAAGAACAGCATACTGAACAAATTGTGAACTCAGAATATCTTGCTTAACATATGCCTGGGATGAGCTCTTTTAGGAAACTTTCATATCAAATCTCCTTAGAAATACTTAAAAAAAAAACCCCAAAAAGAAAACAGCAGAAAACTTGCATGTAGCCTCCCTCTGAATGGGACAAACCTGTGATATAGATGAAACTCCTTATGCCAGTAAATGTAGTGTGGAGTGGGATGTCTGAACCTGTTTTATTCAGTAAAGTACTGGCATATCCTAAACTGGCAGTGTCAAGACTTGAAATTGTGCTCTTTTTTTTTCCCAGTGCAGATTTCTGTCAATGTCAAACCTTCACAGCTGCTGTCTGTACTCATCAATCAGGATCCATAGGCATCTGTAAAAGAGGCACAGTCCTTTGCATTGTTCTACTTGGTACTTCCAGGTTATGAACTTGCAGTAGTTCACAAAGATCCTTATCAGGCTAGAACATGAGAATTATTGGAAGATAGTGTATTATCAGATTGTGAATTGAAAGAGGGCTGTTCTCAGAAGTCTTAATGTCTCCGATGTTTTGTAATGAAATCTTGGTTTAGGCCACATGTGAAAATGAAAGGGGTTTTTTCTGATTTTTAATGTGACTGTTTCTCTGAATCTTAAATTGGCCTAAATGTTCCTGAGGAAAGATACCAGAATTCAGAAACATACTTTGTAGGTCTAATTTAAGGTGTAATGCTGAAATTGATGACAAAACAATAGAAAGCCTGTAATGTTTACATCTGAAATCTCAGCAGCACCAGAGGATAATTACAAGAAAGTTTGAGTAATTCTTTCTAGCGATCAGAACTAAACAGTAAACTATAAATACATTACACTGAATATGTTACTCTCTTTTGACAACTAAAGTTCCCAAAGAGACATTTGTATTTTTTACAGATACACTAAAAAGAAAAAAAGTTGGGTGTAGTGGTATTCAAAGAACAAAACATGGGAAATTTTTGTTACTGGTATTAGAAATATAAGAAGAAAATAACTGAAGTCCTGGAATTTATGAAAATCTCCACAGGTACATTTTAGAGAAATAAAACTTCAATATTTTAAGAGCAGTACTAATTACAAATATGGATTCCTTCAGTATCTAATGGACAAATGCATGTACTTCTAAACAGTTATTTTCACTAAAATAAACTAACTTGGGGATAAACTTTGTTCTTTGCAGTAAGGTATTCCAAACTCCTGATATCTTTCTATATCCTTATCAATAGTAGCAGACTAACATGTTGTCATTCTCTCTATTATTATTGTCCCTTTATTGCAAATAATGTCCACAAAATAGAAATGACAAAATAGAAGGTATATATACACTTCTGTTGTTTTAATGCTAAGTGGACAGGGTTTGTTAAACAAACAAGAGGAAGGGTTAAAGCTAAATTGGAAGACTATATACTGAAGCAGCAGATGCACACCTACGTGTTTTTTTCTGCAGGTGTGCTTTGAGGACAATAACCTTTGGCAGAAAGGTGAAGAAGGTAGTAAAATAAGGTAGAAAATAATGTTTTCAACTGGAGCTGTTAAATTTTCTAAAGGTATTTGCCAAGACTGAAGGGATAAAAGCACACGAGGATGTTGTGCAAAACTAAACTGTTTTAATAAAATTTACATGATGTTTTAAAAAATAAAAAATTTGGGTAGCTATTTTCAAGTAATTGAAATTAATTATTTATTTCCTGTTAGAAGGCGTGTATAAAAATCTGTGCTTTAGTGTCGAAAATAAGAGTCACAGACTCACAGAATGGGTCAGGTTTGAAGGGACCGCAGTGGGATCATCTGGTCCAACCTCCCTGTTCAGGCAGAATTACCCAGAGCACGGGGCACAGGGTTGTGTCCAGACAGGTCTGGAATATCCTCAGGGAGGAGACTCCACAGCCTCTGTCAGTCTGGTCAGTGCTCGGGCACTGCACAGCAAAGAAGTCCTTCCTCGTGTCCAGGTGGAACTTGCTGGGATCAGCTCCTGCCCATTCCTCGTGTGGCATTGCCACTGAGCAGAGCCTGGTCCACCCTCTGACACATCCTGCAGATATGTAGAGAAACAGCTAAAATACTGGGGGGTTTTTGTTTGTTTGGGTTTTTTTTTTTTTTGTTTGTTTTGGGTTTTTTAGTAAGAAATTTAGAAATTCATGAAGAAACCTAAGGAAACCATGTGCACTTAGGGAACTGTACATGTTCAGTATCTCATGAAGATACTATGTTGGACTGTGAAAGATAATTTTTTTAAAACTCTCTAAGATCGTTCAATATGGATCTAGGCATGCCTATACCAAATGTAGTTCTGATTCTATTTATGGAAGTGTAACTTTTACTGTATATCAGTTAATTTTACCAATTCAAGATTTAGAAGGAAGCATAAAGACCTTCTCCCAAAGAAGGGATCTTTACAAGGATTATTGCAGAATAATTTGTTAACATATCACACTTACCAAACAGATACATATATACGTATATATGTGTATTTAAAAGTTCACCTGCAATAGAGCTGATGTGAGAATCTGTGGAGATTGATCCCATTTTGGAGCTTATAGAAGCTCTATGTTCCTTTTGTGTAGATGCCTCTTTGGTACTTTGTATAACCACTAGTAAGTCTTCTGCTGTCAGAATATTTATTGTATTTTCCATTAAGAATAATGTATTGCAGACCTGGTGAATGTATATCTAGTTACATATGGGGTTTTTTTTCTTCTTTTCAATGTAGGATTATTCAAACTTTTAAGTATTCCAAAATTGTCTCCATATTGGAAGCTGTTCAAGCAAGTGGACACTGTTCTGAAGAGTAAGAAACATCTTTCTTTCTTTTAATTTTGAGGATTCAAAAACAGTCTAGTTGATGAAGGATACCCAGCTAGTTTGGATAGCCAAGAACTTAAGATAGTGTTTGTCTCATGATAGTTACAGGTGAATTAGGTTTCTTTTTTTACTGTTGAACTGTTACAGGTAGGATAAATTACTTGATTGCAAGTTTTCAGTTTTGGGTTTTTTTAATAATTTTTCAATGTCTCCATTCAGTTAGTGTATATCTTGTAAAACCTTTATGCTTTAACTTTATTTAGCCAACAATGAACTTCTAAATAATCTGAGACTGAGAACAACAACAAAAAAAAAAGATTAAAATTTTGCACAGAACCTGCCAATTAAATAGTTTCAAACTCCATTCTCATTTCTGGATGTGAAGAGGACTTGTGCGTGGCAGGAGCTCTATTTATATGATGGGATTTCCAGTACAGAAAAAGGGAACATCTAGAGCAAGTTTTCTGGCTGTTTTGTATAAAATTAATATCACTTCACAGAAATGGTAAACAAAGATGGATGTATTTTAGAAAATTTCCTCTAGGTATGTGTTGGGTACATGCTTATCTCATATGAACTTTGGAAAAATACCTCTCTGCATTAAGTGTCCCTATTTGTTATTGCAGAGCAGAGACATTTTAGTTTAGCATCCTTGGAATAACTTTTGGAAAGTTATTGAATAATGGAAAGAGTATAAATGTAGCAATTTATGTATCAAATTAGTACCAGATCACTTTTTCTCCTGGAACATTGCAGGATTTGGTAGCTGCTATAGCCAATTTATGTCTTCCACATACGTTACAGCATTGTTTCAAAGATGTAAGGGGAGGAAATAATTGTGTTAAAATCTGCTTCTCAATGCAGTAATACATACTATGTTATCTTCTAACGAAGTTTAAAGTTTGAACTGCATTAATAGTTCTGCAAAACTGTTTTAGAGTTTGGCATCATGAAACTGTATTTAGGAAGATAGGACTCTCTGTATCGGAATTAGAGGATGTTTAGTGCCTTGGACACAATAACCATATTTTTGAAATGGAAAAACACACTGGTGTAGAATATCAAACTTTCTCTGTCTTTCAATGTTTAGAGGGTGGTTTAATGTGCTTTGAGGCTTTCAGAAGGTGGCCCTAGACCCACCCCCATGCACACTTTTCCTTAAATTTTGTAACATTTTGAAGCCTCTTTCAGATTAAAAGAGAACCTCTTGAAATTGAGCTCCTCTCCCTCCTGTCAAGGCAAGGAACAGGATCAGACTGTCACGCAGGTATTCTCTCCCCGAGAGGCAGTGTCAGTTCCCATTGAAGTCCCCTGTCAGTGTGGAACAGCTCACTGCTGTTAAAAGATATGTACAGGGCTTCTCAGACTGACAGGTTTAAAACCTAACCTCAAAACTTTTCTTTTTGGTATTGTTGGTTTTGAGTACTTACATTGTGTCTTAAAGTTACTCTAAACCTTTTGGAATTGTGGCACAAACTTCCCTTCATCCTCAGAGCTTTGTAGACTTGGGTTATTTTTAGTGGTCCTACAAAATGAGTATGTAGCTATTTACCAGGCACTTACAAAATCATAGCTACTAGTTATTGTGTATTAATTCTGGTGTTCTTGGTTTTATGGTATCTAGTGAGTTTTGAGTTTCAGATATTGCAGTTGAATGTACGCTCCTGAAGCTGGTTATTGTGTGACTTGTTTAACATGCTTCATTTTCAGGTCTCTGATGATGAGGTATCCATCTGGATTTAAAACACATCTCTGAGCTTCTTAATTCTTCATTAAAGAGATGTGTTCTATATTCATGGGTAAGAATATTTTTCATTTTTATTTGGGCCATTTTCTTAATTGTGGTATATTTTTTAATTCAGAAGATTTCAGCAACTTTTTTTTGTCTTAAAGGTTTATCAGGAACTTTTACAGTATAGGGTTCATTAGATGCTTGTGCTAGCTCTTAATTTTGACCCAAGCTAATAACTAAACTTTGGAATTCATGTGTCTAAATATTGATATTCATGTGTCTAATTAAATCACTAATTCTTAGTATTACAAACAGAGAAACAGTGGTATATAGGTAAAGATTTTATAAATTTGTCTGGTATTAGAGCGTAATTTTCTGGTATATATAAATTTCTATAGACTTTAGCTGTGCATCTTGCCATACATCTTTTGAATTTGGAGTTTTAGAAAGAAATTGGTTCTAACTTGGAATGCAACCAAAGCAAAGGGTTTGAATTTTGTGCAATCAAAACAAACAACAACACTTTTTCTGGGTTACATAAACCTTATTTAGTCTGAAGAAGCTTTGTGATATTACACACACCTGCACTTCAAAACAGTAGAGAAAACCCACAAAAGACTTTCTAGAAAATATGATTTTTTAAAAAAAGCTACTGGTATTTTTAATTTTTGTAGATCTCTAAAGAAGACAGCTCAGTTTACTTCGTACATGACAGACTTTGTTATTATGTCTTCTCTCCATATATTGAGTACAGCTTGCTGAAAGCTCATTTTGAGGCTTCATAAATTTACCTTGAGTTAAAAGTTAATGTTAACATGGATCACTTAAAGAAGTATAGTAAGTAGCCTAAGCATGTGCTATCGGGCTTTTTCATACCATGTTGTTTTATACAGAGTTCACAATTGGATGTGTGAGTTTTTATTTAATGAAACAGGCTACTCAACCAAGTTTCATCCAAATTTTAGTGATAACAATTAGAAAATGCATCTTTTCAATCCATGTTTAGTTACAGACAGCATGGTACTCTTGTACAGATAGTCCTTTCTGTTAGGGAATAAAAGAGTTTATATCTACTAAATATTCTTTCTTGGTCTTTTGCGTTACTGGGATTTTGAGGAAATTATGTCCCTCTGTGCCTTTTAAATGTAACATGTACATTGATCTTTAAATCTGTGATAGAATATCATTTATATTGGCGCATCAGCAGGAAGTAACTTCATTGTTATTTAATTAACTCAGCTTTTTGAACTTGGCCAAAGCTTTAGTTAAAATCTGACATGTAATGATAGTGTAATTGTCTTTCAATATTGGGAAGGGAAAGTCTCCTTTCTAAATATTGTGCAGAAGTGATCAGTTTTTACAATGTCTGTGTTTTACCATGCACCTCTTTTGACACAGTATTCCATCTGCTAATAGATGGGCAAATCATAGTACACTACAAAGCTGTCATGCTGCTGCATGTTACATAGAATTTATTGCAAATAGAGTGATTATTTTCAGTCTCTGGCAGATTTCTTGATTGTTATGCCTGGTTGCATTGCTTCCCTAAAAAATCCCCAGAATTAAACCTTTGCAAGCATATAATGTAAAACTCTTACCGAATTATTACTCTCTGTTAACGCTTTCAGTATTCTGTTCCTGTAGTCTGGATTTCTGTTATGTCATGCTTTTATGACTTAATTTCTTTTGTCTACTACCTTGTCCCTAGCTTCTCTCTCAGATGGTTTCTGTTATTTGTCTGGATAGCTATTGTTGCAACTTCTTTTGAGAAAAATGGCCACCTAAGTCACTGATTTCTCTTATCTTTGGTACTGTCACACATCAGTCATGTGAAGCAGTGCTACCTCGTGTATCAAAGTGTGGATATCATGGTAATGTGCTTAAGCTCCACCTGATTTACTTGCTTACAACTAGAGTTATCACTTCAACAAAAGTAGAATGAAATAAAACACATCAGAATTTTTTATATTCCTCTTACTACTACTACCAGTTTTGAGAATGAAATTTGATAGCCATTCCCTTATGTTTTCTTTTCAGTTCAAGTTCTCTTTGCTGCAGAGTTGCGTTCAGGCTATCTATAGTGGTATTCTTTACAAAAGAGGTTTGGTTTTTTTTGCTTGGTTTTTGGGGTTTTTTTTGGTCACTTCACAATCTGCTCTTTACATAGAAGCTTTCTTCATAATAAATTTATGTTGGTCTAATTAGCTGGGAGAGGTTTCTCGTGTATCTAGCCTTCAGATTTCTCAGTTTGGAAATTCATCTGTGCTATCCAGCTTGCTTGGATCCTTGAAGTGAAGCTGCTATCTTCAGGTTATATTTCTTATTTATACCTCCTAAGATTTGTGTTATAAAACCTTTGCATTTTAAAAGGAGAGTTCATATTATTTGTTCATTATTTCTTCTTTTGTTTTCCTTATGCTGAAAGGAAGTAGGAAAAACAAAGATAGAAAGTGTTCCTTGGTTTTTGAGCCAAGAAGTGAATTTCTGTGAGGCCAGCTCTGAGTGTGCTGCAGTGATTCCAGCTGTTCTTCAGGCTTTTCTCAATTTCCTTACTGTAAAGGGACACAGTCGGTAAAACATGAAGAGATTGTCTGGTGTATGTGGTTTTTTAGGCTCTTTTAGTCTGTTCAGGGCTCTTTTAGTCCTGTTGTGTAGTTCTAGCCTTCTATAGTTAACAGCATGTATCCTAGTTAATAATTGTATATCCTTAGTATCTATGTTGCTAAAGATGGAAGAAATATCTCTTTTTTTTTTCCCCCCTCTGTTTTTTCCAGTTAGCAAAAATTGATCAAACTCAGTATGTAAACTTACTGCTACAGGCTTCAAATTTGAGATTTTTATCAGTAGTCCTTAATAGTCTGGAAGATGACATTTTACCCATGGCTACTCTAATTTCCATTTTATCTTTTCTCAGGTTGGGTTTCTTGAATTACATTTCTGTGTCTGTGATATTTTTTCCTTGTACTTAATCTGAATTGGTTTTCTTCTGAGCTGAAATAGCTCTCTCCTGACTTATCTTTTGAGTTGAGATAAACTACGATGAGATATCATTATATTAGCAATGTTGTAGCCCATGCCAGACCTTCTACCTGGATCCTGCTGTTTGTCATCTGTTGGAAGGTGTTCCATACTGGGAAAGTCATCATTAAGTTGCTTTTAATCATAAGTAGACAACTTAATCAGTGTTAGAAAATAATAAGGTCTAATTTATATTAATGCTTTCTTTATTTTCTTTAAGTTGGGGCTTTAGGAGATCCCAACTTTAAGTAATAACTTGCACATGTATAATTTGGGATCCACTGCAGCTCTGCTGTGCTAAGCTGTCATCTCCCTAAACTTCTGTCACTTCTCTTTTATCATGCTTGTTCTCCTCCTCAGTGACACTCACACCAATCCATACTTGGTTGGTGTCTCTCAGGATGATACAGGATCCACCTGTCCTTGCTCTGAACAGACCAGAAGTCTCATGTACTCAAACCCTAAAGGGGGTTTGTGAGTTTGGCTTTTTGCTGACAATTGTCACACCACCCTCAGTGGCCTAGGAGTAGATGCAGAATGCATTTCCATCAGCTTGCCAAAAAGTACTTTGGGCTTAGTACGTTCAGCCTGAACCTTTTCTGTCAGAGAATATTTCAGATTTACAGAGTGTTCATTTCTGGAAGGATCCTATACTCATTTTATTCTTAGGAAAATTCATTAATGAGGAATTGCAGTTGAAGGTGAGCTTTGATAGGAGGGTCAGGAGTTAAAAGTTGTGGCTGTTTTTTCCCCTTTTCTTTTTCCATCTTTAATTAGACATATGTATTGACAGGATAAAGGAAGGATTATTCCATGAAAGTGCTCATTTAAAGTGATTTCTCCCCTATTCTAGAGGGTTACCAGTTATCTGGGCAGGTACATTATAACAGACACACATTTTCAGTCATTTCCCATTATGTTTGATTGCACTATAAATGTGGGAGGTTTTAGGCTAAAGTTTAATTAACCATGCTTTTCAATTCTCTTTAAATCCCTGTCTGCAAATCAGTTAATTGGTGATCACTCCGTGATACTACCAATAAATAGTTTAAAATGTTTCAAAACTAGGCGTACAAACTCCCTTGAACTAAAGCTTGTTCTTTTTGTGTTTTCTTTGCATCATTGTATTCATTCCCTTGTCTTTACTTCCAAGAAGAGTCTGTTAGGTCTTAAATTTGATAAAATACAGTTTCTCAGGAACTTGAATAATGCAACTTAAATAGAAGAAACAAAGTATCCAGTTTTTCCTAATGAAATTAAGCTTTGACTTAAATGTAGCTTATAACCTTTCAAGTTTGGTTTTTTTTTCTGTTTAAACATACAGAATTATTCTATACATCCTATGTAGTACATGATTTTTTTGCTATAAAGAAATTCTAATCCTGAAGTACTAAAACCTGGTTCTGGTGTAATTTAGTAGTTTTAATAAATATGACCAAGGACAATCTAAAACTATGCTTTGAGTGAATAAAACAGATGAAACCATATGTTTAAAACATATTTTTATAAGGGACAAAAAGAATAAACCCTTCACAGGGCATTGAGTATAAGCAAAAATAACTTATTTGATTTGTGTTTTAGCTAAGTTATGAACAAAGTATCAAATATCCTTAAAAGTATTGGGAAGGGGAAGGAATGATGAAGAGAGTCATTAAAGTAAAGTTTTCCTTTTTTTCCCCTCTCACTCCTCTCCCTCAGGATGCTTTAACACTTGAGGACAAATGTTTCATCAGAAGCACTAATGGCTGTTGGCATGCCTTGGATAAGGTGGTGACCGCTGGATGTCATTTGTTTCTGTTCACTGCAGAGAGACAAAATTGACTCCATTTGGAGTTGAGAGCAAAAGCAGAACAGACCTCTCAAGATGACTGATCCTATGATGGATTTTTTTGATGATGCCAATCTTTTTAGTGAGACCTTAGAAGGTTTGTCAGATGATGCCTTTGTTCAACCTGGACCTGTTTCACTTGTTGATGAATTGAATTTGGGTGCAGAATTTGAACCTTTGCACATAGACTCACTGAACCATGTGCAAGATGCTCAAAATCAACAAAAGATGAGTGAGTTTGATCAGCTGAATCAGTATGATTCACTGAAGCTTCACTCAGTAAATCAGTCTTTTAATAGCTCAGCTGACAATGTCTTATCACCACACTCTCAATTCAATTGTTCACCAGTTCATCCGCAAAACCAGTCCAATGGGATGTTTCCAGATGTGGCCGATGGCAGTCCTATGTGGGGTCATCAAACTGCCACAACTGTTTCGAATCAAAATGGGTCCCCTTTTCACCAAGGACATTCTCAGTCTATGCAGCAAAACAAAAGCTTTGTAGCACACCATGACTTTGCCTTATTTCAGGCTAATGAACCACAGCATCAGTGTGCCTCGCTACGGCCGCAGCAAAGCAGGAACAACACGGGGCAGGATGCTCTGAGTCAGCCAAAAGACTTCATGGAAGTGAACGTGTCTACTTCCCTCAGAGTCAGTGTTAACCACCCACCTTCAGTTTCTAATCCATCGACTTCACAGCAGCCTCTGTCTGTTCAACAGTTTTCTCAAACTGCAAGTGCTTCAATACATTTTTGTGGGAATCAAGAAGGAAATTTTGATGGACAGTCCCCAACTATTACTCCATGTTCTGTCAGTAATAGTCAGCAATTTTCATCTCCGTATTCCTACTCTAATAATCACATTTCTCCTACCAGCCTTCTTCAGCCTACAACAGCTCTTTCTACTAGCCAGCAGACACACTCTGACTTCACTGGAAGCGATGCCTTTACATCTCAAACAGGGACCAAGCAAGAAACAACCGAGCACATGTTGAATCCTAATACACCTTTGAATTCAAGTACTTTTCAAATGTTGCATTCTGCGCATCCTCAGGGCAACTTTAGTAGTTCGAAACTCTCGCCTGTGAATATTAATTTTCCAGCTTCCACTGGTTCTGCTTCTCAGATAAGCCATTTCAGCGACCCTATTGAAAGCAACGGTTTTACATCTTTAGATGACAACTTACTTCACCAAGTGGAGACTCACAGTGAACCATTCACAGGACTTGACCCGGATGACCTCCTGCAGGAAGACCTTCTGCCACAGTTTGATGACTCTGCATTTGTTCAGGATAGCACAAGCCATGTTTTAGAGCATGACCTAGAACACCACATAACCCCACAGCAAGTGACGCCGTCATCCGAACTCATTCGGGCACCGTCTCAAACTCAGATCCATCCTTGGCATTCTTCGGTTTCTAATCAGCACCTGCAAGGCAGAAGTCGTGCAGCCTTACAAGGACAGGTATGTAGGGATTAGGGGGTGGGGGGTTGAACTGTTTGATTTTTTTGATTGGGTGAAATGAATAGTAGTGACTGGTGCTGGAGTCAAAGCATGATAACTGAAGTCTCTGAGGCGTTATTTGACCCTGAAGAAGGAAACAGCTAGTTTAGAAGAAAAAAAAAAAGCCTAACCAGTTGATGCAGACCTTACCTGCTCCTGTTATTTTCTTATCATTGCAGAAAGCAAGACTTATATGATCTGACTCAGATAAAATGGTGGTGTTCCCTCTCCTGCTTGTATTTCTGAAGTACAGGAGAGAAAACTTACTGGTTTATGATTCTAGTGCAAATATAATGGCTTACTGTCTTGAAAATAACTTAGAGAAACATGTTTTTAAGAGCTTTAGTAAGATTTGTGTGGCTGATTTCCTGCAAGAATTGCAGTGGTTATGTTGTTGCTCTGTCCTTTGCTTAGTCTTTGTGTTCATGCTCATTGCCTAAAATTATACACTTATTCTTGGTTTTGATGTGATCAATAATAATAGAAAACATATAAAAAGTAATGTATATGTTGGATTTTGTTACTTTTGGCTAAACCAAAAAAAACTCAGCAGTTGTTTTAGTATAACGTGCACATCCACTGGAAGTATTTGAGTTCCACGAGGAGGACAAGATGGCATAAAAATTGTTTTCTAGTTTTCAATCTGTGTATTTCAAAACAGAAGCAACTCTGACATCAAACATATACATTTAAAACAGCTTTAAAAATGTTTTAGGAACTGTTACTTCTGTATTCTTGCTACCAGTATTCTCTCTATCCGAGAATATAGAATGCTGCCTTTCTGGGGAAAAAAATATGGGGAAGGTAAGGACCTTTAACTACTGACTTTTGCTTCTACTTAGTTTGTAGGACACAAGCCTGTGAAGGAGACAATGCAGCATTTTTCTTCCCCCCGTTAATTTTATATCATTAGTGTAGAGATAAGGGCTTAACACACTTAATCTTTGGTCTTGGTTCAGTAGACTGCTTCTCCATTACAACTTCTGCTTATGTTTATGGAGCGTGTAATTGTCAATTCCTGCCAGTGAAACTTTTTCTGTAAACTGTGGAGTGATGTTAATGGGACACGGATATCCAGCAGTGTGGTTGAGATGAGCTTGATTAACTGAGTGATGCAGTAGATGCAATCTGTTGGTTTTAATAAATGTTTCCTTTCTTACCCCTTCCTACCTAAAAAAAACAAAAGAGGGTGCACCTGAGTAGCCGCTCCTGTCAGAGATGTCTGTAACCTGAAGGCAAGGTACAGCAGCTTGCAGGGGAAGTGGTGCTGTTGGAGTGGATGTGTGGAGTCCTACAGTGGGAGCAGATCCCCATTTCCTGCCACGCAGCAGCACCAGGGTTTGGGAACAGGGGTGTGGAGGCTCTTGGGCTCCCTGAGCATACTTGGGGTGAAGGGCAAAGAGGAAATGGATTCCAGGAAAAGTGGGCGTGGTAAGAAACCCAGGGATTAGTATTATTCTTGAAGAGCATGTAGGATATAAGCCAGGCAATGAAAAGTAGGTCTAATAGAACTTTCTGGTGCTGTGAGTTTTGTGTTGTATTTGTCAGAACCTTTTCAGACTTGCTTCGATCTCACTGACATCAGTTTTAGCACTTTGCTTTGTAATGAAGAATAGAGGGAAAGTTCTGAGATCTGTGGAGAGCCTTTATAGTTTTAGGGGTTTGGTTTTGTTTTTATCATGGTGTGAAAACAAAGCAACTTTGCTGTATTTAACATCTTAATGTTTTTCTTCTTTGAAATGAAATAGCCAGAAACCAGAAAGTTATAAAACTGCTTGGTTCATTTTTTATTATTTTGAGGTATGCAATAAATTCTATAAATTGGTCTCTGACCTTGAGTTTATCTGGTCAGACAGATGTTTAATGTTTCCTTCAGAAACTGGTTGTGAACTGGTGTCTGTCAAACTGTTGAGGAATGTACAGATGGGGGATTGACAGAAGCAAACAATGTGGAAGCCTCTTTAAATCAGTGGAGTATGTAGTATGAATAGTAATGGAAAAGTATGGCAATTACTGAAGTGTTTCAGATCTGTCTTTTGACTGACTACAATTCTAAGAGAGGCTTTAGTTGTAGTTCTCACTTCTATTCTTTGATCTCTTTCAAGCTCGGGATGAGTTGGTTCTGTTAGAGCTTTTTACAAATGTGTGCAGTTTAACCAGGGAGGAAAGAGTTGTGGTAGAGGGGGAAGGAATTTTGATCTTCCTGAAACTGGTTTGCTTTAGGTAGGAGTCAGGTGGGAAGGGATTTTGACAAGTTTCATATATAGTAGTTAAGGTGAGCTTTTAATTTTTTAACAAGACAGCGTTTCATACTAGCTTTAGTACATACTGAGAAAACAATTACTGGTGAATTTAGCTGGTTGGTTTTTTTTCAACCATTTCAGTTTGATAATGGTTGAGGGTTTTCTCGGAAAGAATAACTTTATTTTATGAGATAGTTAATGAACTGTAAGTATTGGAATGGACCCAATATTAGACAACCAAAGATCTTTAACTGTAGTTAGACTGAGGTTATTTAAATTAAGGAAGAACATTAAATACTTGTTTAAGTATTTGAGAGCAACATTTTTCTTGTATGGTTATTCTTTTGATGGAAATTAATTTTAAAATTAATACAATCTGTTCAGTGTAATAATGCTGCAGAATGAAAAAGATTGTCTTATGGTACTAATACACTTTCTGCTGTAATTAGATTAGAATTGTAAATAAATTGCACCCTTAATTTTACATCATGCATTTTTCATCAGTGTTAGTTTGAGAACAGAAAGTAAAGTGGAGAAATGCTGAAGACTCATGTAGCCTTAGCTTTGACTAATACAAGACTTCTGATCTTTTAATTCCACTTAAAACTGGTTTGAGTTTGCTAAGGCTAAATAATCTGTTCCCTTTTCAGAAGGATGAAAAAGGGCTTCAACATTGTTTTACATCCTTAGAAGAAAAAGGAAGTTGAAAAGATAATGTGAAGTATAAACTGTTGGAAAGATAATCTGAAGTATAAACTGTCCTTAGAGAAGCTCACAGCTGTCTCCCTGTGTCTGTAATTTTATGAAAAGTGTTCTAATGTCTTCGGGCTGCACACATGAAAGCAGAGGAATTGAGATTGCAAATTTGAAAATGAAAAATATACTGATGAAAAATAATATTTCATTAATAAAGTGCTATAGGATGAGGTCGTAGTCTTAGTTCTTTAACCACGTAATTAATTTTTTTCTTTTTTGTGATTAAATGTTTGGCACCTAACTTGACAATTCAGTGTATTAATGAATTTGTGTAAAAACTGACTTGAAACATGCAAGTGTTTTTATGCCTGCAAGCCTGAGCTGTCCTACCACTTCTTTTATAGAAACAGATGACAGTAATTTTTTGGGAAAGAATTTGTCTCACCCTTGTTGAAAGCTTGGCAAAGTCTGAAACTCGTAGATGATTGCTGGGGTGGTGTTGTACTCCAGGACGTCTGTATACATCAGAATGGCATCACCTCATGTATGAGCTTATCATCAGAGAGGGAATTAACTCTCACCAGGTCCAAGTTCAGATTTGTGTGCTGTTGAGATGTCCTGAACTGTCACAGGCCATTCATATCTGACTGTGGTATCAGATGTCCTTTTATAACAATTTTAAATTCATTGTAGACCTGTTTCCCTTGGATTACTCCACTTGTAAAGCTCTTACCCTGCCATTGGCTGCTTTTCTTCTTGTATATACAATCATGGCTGTGAAGCTTTTATGAGAGAAACACATGGTAAGCAGTGATGTGCTCTCTTGGCTAACTGTGAGATCTAAGACCAGACAGCTACTTGATATATATACAGTTACGGAAAATGGATCAGAATCAAGGATATAGGATTTGTGTGTTTGTGTGTGTGTATACACACACAAAATATTGTAAAGCTGTAGTACAGTATTGGACAGTATTTCTTACATTCTATATGGTTTAATTTTAAGTAAGCCTGTCATGAGGAATATTTTACACTAATGAATTTATCATACTTCATAGAAGTTCCTTGTAGAAGAGACTGGCTATTTTGCATAGTAAGTTTAAAGGTTATGGCTCCTAAGTGTTGGTACAATAAAAGATTTAAAAATTATGATGCTGCTATATGCATGTGGTTAGGGAAGCAGTGCAATATTCAATGAGACTGAGCATAATGAAATACACATCTCAAAATCTGTCCTACCTTGCATCATCTCACACCTTTGCATCAAGTCAAAGGTTGGACGTGATGATTTAGTGAGTCTTTTCCAACCTTAATGATTCTAAGATTGGAAATCTAGACATCTGTTCCAGTAAGCATTTGGGTTCATTACAAACCATTTCTTGTAATTTTGATATATACCCCTAAAAACAACCCAGATTATTCTTCCTAAAGTGCTTAATAGTGCTGCTATAGCTCCCATTAAATATATCCACTGTATTTTTATTGTTCCTTTAATTAGGGTCAATTTTATGGGTGCCATCATATAAACAAATGAAAATCATCGTCTGAAGTTTCTTTTTAAGCATTTCTACAAGTTCTATGCACTGGATTTTGTTTCTGTGCCTCAAGAACATTTTTACCTTCCCCATTGGAACTTAAATCTTATACCACAGTGAGGCAGCAGAATTCCCAGCACGTAATAAGTTTATCCTCTTTGCTGAAGTAATGAAATCAATCCCTCCACTGACCAGCTTTGTGCAATATTTTGCAGTTTTTTTGCTTTAATTCTGTGATTTGAGAAAGACCTGCACAAACAGATGGGAGTGACCATGGCAAAGCTGTGTCAAATGCCCAGAGTTAATGGGAAGAGCAGGGCAGCATCTCTGAGCCTAAGTAGTGCAGTTCCTGGAATGGAGTTCTAAGTTACTGCTGTATATAATATGTTTTCATTATTAATCTATGGCTTTTTGCCAATAACATATTAATCATTAAAAGAGCAATGTTTTGATAGCTTTATAGTTGAATGTGTATGAAGCACTTGCTTTTGTATATATTATGTATGTTTTATATAAACCTTTTATACATTTTTTTAAATTGCAAACTGCATAGGTTAGATAAAGAAAGTACATATTTGTGAGATGAATTTGTAACACATTTACTGACAAGTATAATTTTATTGTCTCTGTTTTCATTCCCCCTGTTTTGGCTTTCAAAATAGAACTGTGTAGTAAGGGCAAGACAAAAATTGTCTTGCTGGGCTTTTCAGAACAGGGAAAATGTGCCAGAGAATCTGTTTACAGTTTTAAAAGCTTTATGAGTTTGCTAGTAATTTCTGTTGAGTAGAATTAATTTTTTTCACAATTCTTTGGATCTTTTTGCTATCACGAATGCTTTTCTTAAACCTTTCTTTTGAAGGTCTTACTCAACCTTCATCACTTGTCAAATAATTAGCATGTCCAATTCTTTGTGTATGTTTCCTCTTTAAAATTAAGCACTTGCTGTTTTAATGATTGTCATAATATAATATTTTTCCTGAGATAATTGTACACTCATTAAATAACTACCATAATTGTCTTTGAAATGTGCCAAAAGAGAAGCATTTTTGTAAAAAGTAGTTAACAGATGGCAGGCATAGGAAGAAAGCTTCTGGCTGGATCAAATTGCAGGAGTAAAACAGCAAGGTGAGACTAATTGATAAAAATAAGTTAAACTGATTTTTTTTTTTTTTAATAATAATGCAGGGTAACTGTGGTTGAATAATCTAAATAACTATTTGGAAATATGTATGTTGTTAACACTGAAAAACTATAAAGCAATTCATTCATGTGAGAATACTGACATAATTGTGCAATCTTAGTGTCTGGAAGAAGTGGTACCTAATTACAGAAAAGAAAAAATAAAATCCATGTGAAATTGTCTTTTAAAGACAGCAACCCATTCCATAGGATGGTAAAGCTGTAGTTCAATGTATGCTTGAATTATAATAAATTATGGGGGAAAAAATAGTTTAAGGAATAAACCTCCTATCCTTTAACTCTGTCTTGTGTTAATGCAACGTTTGGGCTAGGAACTGAAGTGGGAAACTCCCTCAGGTACAGAGGACTTTCGCACTTTTTTTTGTCCAAGGTGTTTTTCCAGAGTACAAGTTCCTGGTTTAAGTCTCTCAGTGGCACAGGCTCATGTTCCATATGGATAGTGGAGGGAAAGCTGTCAGTGCACACAGATACCTGTCACAGTGCCCAGTGACAGGGCAAGGGGCACAAACTGAAACACAGGAACTTCCATCTAAATATGAGGAAAATCTGCTTTACTGTGAGGGTGACAGAGCTCTGGAACAGGCTGCCCAGAGAGGTTTGGAACCTCCTGTTCAGGACCTGTCTGGACACCATCCTTTGCAGCCTGTCCTAGGGGCTTGAACTACCTGATCTCCAGAGGTCCCTTCCAGCCTCAGCCATTCTGTGGTTCTGTGAGAAGGGAAGGAGTGGGAAGCATTATTTTCTGCAGTGCAGACAAATTAATGGTGCATAGGCCTGCAGCCTGAAATGCAAAGAGAGTCCAAGTGGGCTCGTTTGGGACTGTCCATTGGCTCCAGTAACCACTAATCTGCTTTAACACTGTTATCTAAACTCTGCATTTTTGAGGGGCTTCGAACATACCTTTGCTTGTATAACTTTCAGAGCAGCATTTTATCTTGAGACATTTTATAGAAAATCAACACTTTCTGAAGTGTTAGTGCAGTGTTATTACTGAAACAGAAGCAGAACTTGTAAAGATGTTAACCAGTAGTGTGATTTTGAAGCCAGAGAATCTGAAGTACATTTGGAATTCATGAGGCTTTTGTCCAGATGTCTGTGTGTTTTGTGCACTCAGGTTTTGCAATTTCTTCTAGCTATTATGTTAATTCTAAATATATAGATAGATCAAAATAATTTTCAACACTTTGTCTACCAAACAGCCTCCTACATCTGGAGAGGTATTGTTTTCTTTGTTTATTATCAGGTTAAAAAATTGCTCAATTTCCTGGTTACACATATTTCTAAGAGAGTGTTGATCATCAGGTGTCGAGTGGATTGAATTTGGGAATTCTTAAGGCTAATAAATATAAATTAGTGGGTTTCTTAGGATGATGAGACTGAGAATTCTAATGCTGATTTCAATAACCATGATAAATGAAGCTAGGAATGTAGCTTTAGGCTAGAAAAGATGACAAGTCTTACATTTTTGAAAGCTGTGTAATTTGTAGCAGAGATTGATTTTTCTTTCACAAATGTGGCAGGTTTTCTTTTGTGTGGATTATTTGGCTTGTATTTGTACTTACTTGAGCTTTTTGTTCCCTTCATATCTTAATGTGCATTTTAATTTATATCTCCTGAAATTGGGAACATCCTTTACATACTGCCTGCTCAGGAGTTAGCCTGTAGTTGAAAATAATTTCAAAGTTAGCAGCATATCATATATGTGCACATAATGCTGTTAAACAGCATACTGAATTGCAAATCAGAATTAGTTTCCTAGATTGATAGGAAGGCCTCTTTTAAGACCTTCATAATTTAGTTTATATCTAGGAAAGAAAAAGAAGTTAGCCTTAATGTTAAAGAAGACATTGCAGATACTGTGGTTCTGAGACTTTTGTGTATTTTCGTAGAGTTTGGAACATTGCTTCAAAAAGATTGTCCTACTGATAGGTTTTAAAAATAATCTTAAGTAATCTTAAAAGTAATTGTTTCACTGCACTTTATTTTTTAATAAGAACTACAATACAGATATTTCTTAAATAGTATTTCAGGCAAACTCACAAGAAAAGTGGGGCTCTTGTGCTTTTTGAGACTTACAACATGCTATGGCTTCCAGTACCTGTTTGTATTCCTTAGGATCAGAAGATGCAGTGCATGTGCATTGCTTTTTAAGTCATTACAGCAGCTGTCCATGAGGCCTAGGTATGGTTTAGCCTGATGTGTAAACATTGTTGTAGCAGGAACTTGGGTCCTTGGAACTCTCAAAAGCAGAAAGCAGCTGTTAGAGAACCCAAGCTGTCACGGGAAGCCAGGTAAATTATTTAAGGAACATCTGAGTGACAAAAGCAGACATGTGTCTTACAGTTTTTGAGTTCAGTAAGAACAATTTTTAAAATAGATTAGGCAAATTTATTTTGAGGTATCTGTATTGTAGCTCCTATTTATATCATCCTTTGGAGGATTCTTTGACATGCTATCATGTAGCGTTTGAAATCTGATCAGCTCCCGACACTACACAAGAGATGTTTTCTGGTACCAGCCCAGTGTGCTTTCTGACTAAATGTGGTTTAACTGCAAATGTGTACAGGCTTTGAGTGATTTTACGAGATTTCAGAAATGGTGACCCAGCCTTGCTTTTTGGGGACAGAGGTACAGAGAAGCTCCTGCTGAGGGCTGTACTTGGGGGTGCCCTTGGCAGCACACTGTGATCTCTAACCAGGCTGTCACTCTGCTCTGAGTTGCTGACCGTTTTTGCTGACTTCAGCTCCATTAAAGATAAGAATTTCTCTTTTCTTGATCTTTACAAAGTCCTGCCACTTTTGCTGGTAGCCAGACTCAGTTGAGATTAGAAACATAACCATAGCAGTAATTTTCTGAAACTTGTCTTGCAACTGTTTTTTTAATAACTTTTTCTGTTTGATCCCTACCAAAAGTTATTTCATGTGTATTCCTATGAAGCTCTTGGATGCTTTTTTCCTCTAGAAATTTTATAGGAGACTTTTGGGGGAAAAAACAGTTTTTGCTTTTTGGGTTTCATTTCCCAAAATGAAACTGTTCCCCAGTAGTATCCTTTGACTTGGGACTTCTTGTTCTTGAACCATCATTCTTTTTGATAAATTCCTCTTCTTTAGGCATCTTGTCTTACTCCTTAACTAGGGGGAAGGATTTTGTTAATGAATATTTAATTGAGAAAACTAGATTCAAGGGAAGTAGTTTCATTAGGTTAGCATATATGCTTAAGGACTCTTTTGTTCTGAAGACTTTGGCATATAAAGCTGCTAAAGTAGTTCATTGAAGCTGAAACAAAAAATCTGAAAGTGGGTTTGAACTGAAGTGGAAGAAATATGCCCCGTCTTTGATTTAAATGGAAATATGCTGTGTACTCAGTACTGATATTAGTGACTCCCCAGCTGCTGATGTTAAAAATAATTTTCCCAATTTCTTTCATATATATATTAGGGTTAAGTGCTGAGTTTAATGCTAAGTGCTGTCTTTTTTTAAATCTCACTGAAATTATGAATATTGAAAACATTTTGGATACACTGTAAGGTACCGAATGATAGCACAAAAAAACCCCCATGTTCAAAGATTAAGTAAACTTAACTGCTTCTAGGGAATAAAATTATTGTAGAGAGAGATGTTGCATGCTAGCCTGTCTGAATATGCAATGTTTTGATTTAAAGATCTTTCATGATTGGTATTTCCCTCTTAAATGATACCTATTTTTCACATCTGTCATCTTTCACAATACTTCATTGTTCTGCTACAAACAAGCACTGAAAATGCATACTTTAAAAAATCTAAAAAAAAAAATTAAAAGAAGACTGCCAATATTTTCCTAGGATCATTTCCTGGGGACTGACCAAGACAAGAGTCCATTGCAGCATTTTTTTCCAGGAGCCTTTATACTTTGAATAAGCTGGTTTACTTACCCTCTAATTAAATTGGTTTTTACTATTGGAGTCAATGTATTACAGAATGTGAGTAGAATTTGGTAAATTAGGCTGTTAAAGCAGGCTGTGGAAGAAAATCTACCTCTGTGTTTTGTTCCATGTGTGGTTATTTCTCTGACCTAGCCTGACTTCCCTTTCTGTAGGTATTTGCAGAAGTGAGGCACTGAGACAAAAGGTGGGCAGCTCCCTGCTGGTTCTGAAGAGTTCTTGCCCACTTGCCCTTCCTTTCATCCCTTCAGTAGGTTCAGTGACTTCTCCAAGTAGCACAAGAGTTCCAAGAATAGACCATGGAGGGTTGTGCAGTTTATAACCCTTCACACCTGGAATGTCTTCTGAATCTGGGCTGATAACAAACTGAGAGAGTGGAAGAACTGGGCAATAGGGGAAGGAAATCCAGTAATAACCTTCCTAAGGATGAAAGTGGGGCTTGTTTCAGTCATAAAAATGTGTTCTTGCAAGGCCACTTCCATGAGAGATGTAGAGGGAACGCTGCAACTGAATTTAAGGTTTGACAAGAACCAACTGCCAATAAGATCCTGTTGCTTTTTCTTGCTCAGAGATGGATGCTGTGCTGCTTTCTTAGTGAGATTGGGACAGGCTTGCTGAAGCTACCTTGGATGTTGGCATTAAGGGGAAGAAAAGCTCTTCATGTGATATTCTTTTTGAAGGTAGTTTGGGTGGGTTTTTGTCTTCTGGTCTTCTCTGATTGGTAAGGAAAAAAAAAACCCCATGGAAAAATAACTTTCTTAGTGGCACACAAAAGTGGTGGTCATATAGAACATGGGTGGGTAAGTGACAACCTGTGAAAATTCAGCTTAATTTTGAGTTTGTTGCAATTTTGTTTTCTGAAGACTTCTGCAGTCAATTCTTCATTATTTTACCTTTAAATAACAATTTAAAAATATTTTATCAACTTAAATTAGAGTAGTTTCAGTTAATATTATGTTTTTCTGGAGTTTAGAAGGTCATTAAAAAAACTTGGGGTTAGAAGCTATCTAGCTTTACATGTTAAATAAATTTTTCCAACTGTAAAATCAGGCATATGCATGTGTGTGCATTCCAGAAGAAGCAAATTCTTATCTATACCTTCCAAGAAGGTGTTGGATGATGTTAGATTTCAGTGGATCAATGTATTTTAGAGCTTTACCTGGGGATTTTGAACTCTAATGACTACACTTTTTAAAAAAAAACCCATCAGTTTGGTTTTTCTTGTCCCTAACTATTTGGTGAAGTATTTTACAGATTTATTTCCAGATGCCCACATAAGACTTGTTTCAAACAGTGAACTGAAACCTGATTTGCCTTTTATAGAGTAGAGATTTTAGTCAACTCTGTTTTTTAAGGAGTCAAGTAACTGCAAAATTTGTAGTGTTGAGATTAGGCAAGAATGAGAGAAAGAAACAGAAGTTTTTTGTTGGACCATTTTGACTCTTAGATTAAAGAAGAAAATCTTAAAACAGAGGTAGAGATATGACATGCCTATGAATTTGGTAGCCTAGTAACTCAATGGTGCATCCACCACGTGCCTTAAATATGACCATTACCTTTTTTCATGGACAGGAGCCCATGGTTCCTCATGGTAAGTGTAGGGACACTGCCACAGTGCCCCACGAGGTGTGCACTGCATCAGCCTTAGAGCAGCGAGCTCTGGGTGTTCTGGCCTGCATGTGAATAAGAGCACTGAGCAGTTGTGCTGAGGCAGAGGGTTTTGTTGGCATTACCTGCCATTTTCCAAATAGCTCTTACATTACAGACTGGAACCCAAGAGAAGTGGGTACATGATGGGCACAGAACACCAAGACAGTGAAAACTGAAACATTAAATGCAGCAGCTTGGCAGAGCAAGAAGGATGAAGTTCTCAATTTCTTTCATTTCCTGGCAATTTAGTATGCTCCATGACATAGTGCCTCCTTTAAGAGTTACACTGCAAACTGCACACAGTTTTTATACGCTACTATTAGTCAGAAAAAGATTCAAACTATATTTGGCACTGAGCCCCAAAATACTTTCTTCAAGCAATCTCTTCCAAATGGAAGCAAAACATGTGCTGCAGACTCATTCTGTAACTTCCAGGGCTGCAGCTGCAGCGGGCCCAGGTTAGCAGCTGCTTACATGGATGTGGCTTGATCTTCCCCCCTGTGAATGATAGGGCAGGTCACTGCTACTAATGATAACTATGATATCTTCACTGTATTAGTGGCAAAACATGATTAGTAGTATCATTACTGGGTTCTGAGGCACAGAGATGTGAAACAACACCCTACGTAGAGAGAGTGTGACGTGCCAACAGGTGCATGTTTCATCTTAGAAACATGACTAGTTTAAGGTTGCTGACCCTTTCATTAGTGTTTTCATATCCATAGAAATTTAAAATTTAGTTATAAGCATGGTGCTAAATGCCTTGTGAGGCCTAAGTCACAGTCCCATCCCAAATCATTGAGGTATGTTCTGAAGTGACTGCTACACAGATAAGAACTGTTGTCTGGCCACAATGCTATAATTGTTAACCATTCATCTACCAACGTTATAGATAACAAATATGGATGACCTGTAACACCTGTTATTTTTCTTTTTTAATCTATCTGTAACGTGTCTATTTTAATTTGGGTTGGGTTTCATAGATGTATCTTGAAATTCTGTATCCCTTAAACACCAAGATATTCATTAGTAGTGATAATAAGCTAGAAAAAGAAGAAAGTGTATTATCAGCATATTGAAAGAGCCACAATTTGGAATGCTTCATTGGCTCTCTTAATAGTTCCATATATGCACCAAAGAGAATGGAAAAATGATAGAACCCCACAGATCTTCATTTGCCAGTACTCTTGGCTTTGTGAAGCAATCCCAGCAGATGGTGTGGGGCAACTGTTGAATGAGAAAATAAAAAGCAGTCCAGAAGGAACTCTAGAGAGAAACCCTGTTGCATATTTAGGTGATCTTCCCATTCGTGGTGCAGAAGTAGCTGGATAAACTGAAAATCTCATTTCAGTTTACTGTCTAAACAAAACTACATCTTTTGCTGGGATTGCTGTGCAGCAAAGGAGATCCCTCTCTGCATTCACATGGGGTGACACACATTGATATTGTGAGTAATCTTCTACAGATGGACTCCGTCAAGACTGTGAGTTTTTGGGGTTTTTTTAATAGATATACTTTTTAATTACAAATCCACCATTAAAAAAATCACTAGAGTTATTTTTGCAGACTATTCTAGAGGAGAAGTGTTCAGAGTGCCAGGATGGAATTCAGAAATCCTTGAGTTGAGTTCATGCTTTGGGGGTCTTTTAAAGTTGCATTCCTAAATACAATTTTATAATTCAAATGATGAATGGGTATACCTTTAAGATTTTTGACTGTAGCAGGTTAAAAGCAACTGCAGTTTTCAAATTTTCATGTGATTATAAAGTGAAAAAATTAGAACCTAATTTGGACAAAGTCTCCAAACTATTGATTATTGTAAGTCATGCAATGTATTTATCTGTACTATGGTTCTGATATCAATTCTATTTTGGTGACTTGCACAAAGGGATGCCTTGTTTAGTAACAAACATGAACAAAGGTGATGTAGTAATGCATGAAGATCAAGTTTCCAGGTGGCTAATTTTAGCTGCTTTTAGTGTAGTTGATCTCAAGGTCATTTTGATTTCCTAAGGACCTGATAGACTGTCAAGAACTTGCTAGGCTCTCAAGGCAAACAGAACTTGGTCTGAGCATCATTCTGCATGTTAGTACTGCTACCAGGAGTGAAAGAATCACCCAAGGCATTGCTGATGAAAACTTTAGCTTTCTGATGTTAGACTCATTAGGGCCATAATTTAGCTCTTAGCTAATCTAAGTGGTCAGTAGATCCACGAGTGAAAAACATTATTTCAATAAAATGCCTTGTACAGTTCAATCATAAATGTGTGACTTGTTAAAATTTCAGAGAAAAGCATTGTCAGTTCTTAGACTACATCAAGAATGGGTGCAACCAAGGACAATACTTGGTCTGAAAGGTTTTGCACACATGGAATTCAAAGTAATGCTACCTCTATTGTGAAGGGCCATACCTACTGTAGGGAAGTTGTTCTTACAGTGGAAGCCATGTTTGACTATTGGAACAGATAAAGCAGGATTTGGAAGGGTTTTCTAGGAACCAGAAGTAGCCTTCTCCTTGAGGCTTCCTTTGCAGTGATATGCAGAGGATGTGAAGGAATTACTTGGTGTTGTGGAGCATATGCAATGGGTTTAGGCTTTAGACAAGAAAAACCCATGTCTGTAAGGGCTGAGGATAGTGTTTGTCCTTGCTGGGGGAAGGACTGTTATGCCAGTGAAGGTCTTCAAATGCATGTCCTATGTAACCACAACAAAGTGTTGGAAAATGCCATTCTATGAAAAGCCTACTCAGCAGGGTACTGCTGGCTATTGCAAACTGCTGTCATGATTCTGCTTCTCGACATTGCCTGGTAACTTGACTGCTTTCACATCAGTTTAACCAAGAAATCATTCAGATGTGTGTAGAGTACCTTCTACTCCTGTGAGACAGCATGTCAAATTCCCTTGAACAGTGCCAAAAAGATGCTCCCCTGGCTGTGGATCAGGGCATGTGTGGGGAATTCTGCAGCTGCTGTCTGATCTGTTGCCTGTATTTTTCCAGGCTAGCTGTGCGGTGTGAGCACCACCAGGGCCCATACCTGCTGCTGCTAATGGCTTTTGCAGGCAGCAGCAGAGTGTGAATCTGAGGTGATTCCTGCCAATTTCCCTGCTGCCCACAGGATTGCGTGGAGCAGCAGGGAACTGACAGGAGGCTTGTTCGCTGCTCTCGGCTGCTGCTTGGCAAAGCCATTAGCGGCAGCACATACCCTGGAGCTCCCTCTGTGCACACTCCAGACAGCATTGCATTGCTTTGCATTCGCTCATATTTGGATGATTATCTGTGCAACCGTGAAAAGTACAAACCTATTTTTCCAAATAAAATCTTCAGGTTTTAAATATGTGGTGGCCTCAGGGGTTTCCTTTCCACCTTCTCCTCTGTTTGTCAGTTAAAAATTTCTTTCTTATTCTAGATGGAATATGTTTGTAACCCGTTGGTAAGAGGATATATTCCTTTAGGATGTTTTATCTGCGTTCCATCTCACTGAGGGGGAGGGCTATTTTCAGGTTGGCAAAAGGCTTTGCCTTTTTTTTTTTGTAGATGCTGTGTAGCGTTTGAAATGGTTTTCAGTGTGCATGATGATCTGTTCAATCATTTCATAGCTGTGCATATTTTTGAATCATGAAATTACTATCAGAAAAAAGAGCTCTGCTGGATTAAATGGCTTTTGTTGCTAAGTACACACAGATCCTGTCCTCTGTAGTGCGAGTGTGTTTCATGTTCTAATCTCAAAACATTTGTGTTGTTTTCCAGTTTTGGTTTTTGTGACAATGGTGACTTTCTGGATAAAGGTTTCATTACAGATTTATTTGGCTTAGAATGGCTGGCTGGTACCTTCCTGCATCTTCATGAATGTCATTTCCATATAGTTAGAAATGTCATAGCAAAATTTTAAAAACCCCACGGTCTGGGATTTCTAACAAATAGCTTAATGTTTGTGCAGTGCAGGAGACAGAACTCAGAAGGGGTAGTACAGAGCAAGAAGCAGTAGAATTATAACACAGAGGAGCCTTGTCCAGCATACTCAGAGTTCTACAGTAAGTGTGTAGTAAATGTTGTTGAGGAATAAATTGGGAAACAGCTTTGAGCTCTGAGAAAATATAGCAAAGAAACTTTGTTTTAAATGAATGAAATATCTACGAAGGGACCGTAAAAGGATTTACCAAAAAAGCCACCATTTTTGTATTGCCTATTAATTATTAAGCATTTTTTGTTTATTTCTTTCTGGCCCAGGAATGTTCAAGAACAGACCAATGTAACAGCACTGGCTTTAGTCGCATTTGGCTTTTATAGCTGAATTTATACTGAGGTTACATTAGGAATATATATTTTTTTGTGTGTTTAGCTGATCTCAAAATGCTAAATAGTTGATTATTTACCATTTTTACTAAGATATGAAATAATAACCCTAAGTGATAAATCTCTGTAATTTTCTATAGTTACTGTAAGCATAATGTAGAAACACCTTGGAGAGAGTTCTCAAAAGTAAAATTAAAATGTAGTAATTGTCCTTGTGAGACTGCTGCATGTTTACTGAAATATCCTTGAATTTAAGTGGTATTGTTAAGAAAATAATCTTTTTAAAGTATCGGTACCACTAGTGTTTCTACTGGACAAGGAACTTAATTTTGAAATCTAATCTTAAATAGAAGTGAAATTACCTTTCTGGGTAATGACTAATCATAACAATCTCAAAATCTTTGCCATATTTTAAATTTTCCATGGAAAAATACATCATGCAAAAGAAATGTATACGTATATATTGAGCAAAACAGAAATCAAGTCCAAATCTTTCTTCATTCTTCTTGAGTGCGCTTTTGAGAATCAAGGGTATTGCTAGGATGGAGCTATGCTGTCAAAAGCTTCTTGTTTTTTGTCCTTTGGTTTTTTTCAATAGCCTTGCAAAAACCCCAATCTTGTTTTTGTTTTTATTTGATATATTCACAATACGTATTTTAAAACTTGTCTGATTTTTAAAAAAAATATCACTTTAATCCAATCTGGGAATGAAGAGGCGCTTACCAGAGAGCCGAGTCCCGAGGAGGTGTCCACCGCAGGGTCCCGCAGGTCTGGGCAGGGGCACAGGGATAAAACCGAGCAATTCTTCCATTTTCTGTAGGAAGCAGGGAAGCCTGTCAGCAAATGATTATAGTCACTGTTGCCATCTTATAGTAAGGAAGTAAATGCAAGAAAAATAATACTTTAAAAAAAAAACAAAACCAACAAAAAAACCCCAAGAAGTGTGTTGGAGAGCAAAATCGGTTTGTGAGGCCAAAGGCTCGGATTGGGCCGCTGCCCCCCGTGCCCCGGCCGGGGCTGGAGCCGCAGGGTTGCGGTGC